>JAVJIF010032066.1:0-197793 GCA_038442645.1 Agave tequilana
TCGGCCTGAAGCCCGCGTCTCAGCATCAAGGCGCGTCGGCCTGAAGCCTGCGTCTCAGCATCAAGGCGCGTCGGTTCAAAGCCCGCGTCTCAGTTGCAACCGCCCCAGATCGTGGAGGTCAGTTACCGCGCGTTATAGCGGGTAACGGCCCCTCTTCAGGCGCATTTTTAGGGGGCACGATCACCCCTTAAGACCCCTATAAATAGCCCTGTTGCTATGAAGGAAGGGTCGATTGATTGAATCAAAAGGGAGAGGGGTCGGGCATTCTTGAATCCAGAATCAGAGAAGGTCGGGCGAGCAAATTAAATCCAAAGGTCGGAGATTTTGAGAGAAGCACGACGCCAACAAGAGAGAAGACTCTTCAGCAGGCTTACTGAGTACTAACCGCTCTTCGCTTACCTCCTCTTTGAGAGTTTGGTAGACGGAGCTGAGTTACTCCCCTACTGGCCGAAGAGAAGACCCCCGACGGTCCAGGACGGTCATCTGGTCAACGGAGAACAAGATTCACTCTCCATCGCCACACGAAGAACCCAGCCTTAAACAAAGGGAAGATTCAAGCATCCTCCCTCCCTTGTAGTCGAATATTGTTTTGTTGTAATCTTTCAACTGATTCAAGGAAATTTTACGGCAAATCTCTTTCCGTACCGAACAAGAGATGGCGACTCGCTGGGGACTACATTCGTGACCGACGAACGCATGTGGTGCAAGATGACGTTCTCCGTAAGGGGAAAATGGTCGAATCACTCGTCGTCGAGTTCGACCAGGCGAAGTATGAAGAGTTCCTCTCTTCTGGCTCCAAGAGCCCAAAGACCCGCGTCTGTCGCAGGGTCTCAAGTGGACAGCCCCTGAAGCCCAATCTGAGGCTCTGTCGGGTGCTCCTGCTGCCCACTGTGCCAAGCTTGGTTCAAGCGCCAACGCCTCCCAGAAGGCCCGCGTAACCTCAGACCCTCTGCTGCGATCAACCGCGACGCACAGAACCACGCGCCAACGCCTCCCAGAAGGCCCGCTTGGTCCCCGGCACACTACTACTGCTGCGACCAACCGCGTCGCGCAGAAACCCGCGTCAACGTCTCTCAGAGACCGCGTGGTGAACATCCCTGGTTCTTCAAACCAGGAAATTGTCGGCTTCTCTCCTCCTCTCCACGACGCAATCGGAATGCCGAGCGTCGACTGAGAAGACGCGCGCGTCAACACTCGGTCGGAACCGATGGTTTTCTGACTGGGGTTGGACGCGGCGTTCAATCTGATGCCTTGCCCGCACCCCGACCAGTGCGAGAGATCCGCGTTTGGCGACCCAAACGCGAGACTCCTCAAGTTGTGTCTGCCGAAGACCAACTTGCCAAACGCCAAAGCGAAGCTTCTGCGTCTCATCAAACGCAGGACGCATGCGCCCCCAGGCGTAGGGCCCAGCAGCCCACTATCTCCCAAGTTTCTCTGCTCCAACGCAGCAGACAACAGTGCGAGGACCGCGTCTCGTCTCAACAGAGACGCCAGACGCGCGTAACGCCTCAAGTCTCTGCTCCAACGCAGCAGACAACAACGCGAGAACCGCGTCTCGTCTCAACAGAGACGCCAGACGCGCGGAACGCAACAGCGTGACCACCGCGTTTCTGAGACCTGCGTTCAGACAGCGCAACACACGACTGCCCCCGTCTTCGACGTTGTGAGGCCAGTCTATTTAACCCCCTCCCACGGATTTGAGGGATTATTTGACAAGGAAAAGAAGTGCCAATCAGGCCACTTCTTCTTGCTGCTGTCAACACTCATCCAGATGCTCTCTGGATGCCATTGCGAATCAGGCGTGCACCAGCCGTCTTTGATTAGACAGCTGACCCTGATTCCTCCGTCAGCCAAAAGAAGACGCTCCCACCGAAGGAGAACCTTCCCTGATGTCGAATACCCGGAGCTTACTGCATATATGACAAGCAGAAGCAGGGGAAAACAACCAATGGTCAATTCAGAGGGGTCAAACTCTGAGACAGAAGGGGTGTATCGACATACCCGTACCAGGACAGGGACCATCCCCCCAATTGACTATAATGCCTTATCCCGCGGCATTAGAATGGACGACTCTCACTCCGTAGTGATAGAGTCGCAAGATTCGAACTCTTCCGGTGAAAGGGGAGTTTTTGCCTACATGGCAGATGCTCCTGAGGATAAAGAAGACGCTCCTGAGGAGACAACTAAGCATCTAGTGCAGATGCAGAAGCACCAAATGCAAATACTCTCCTCTCAGCAGAGAACCATTGACGGTCTCAAGCACATGCTTGAGAAATTGCTCGAAGAGAGAGAGAGATCTCCTCCTAGAAGGCCAAGAGCAAGAAGGGGAAGGAGAGAAAGTCCACCCTCCGATCCTTCCGAAAGGACACGACGATCTACTCCAGATGTGTCCCAGCCTTCAGCGCATGCAGGAAGCAACCCGGACTCGGAGAAGGCTCAAGATCAAAGAATGAGCCTACTGGAGCAACGACTCAACGCCCTTGCCAGTCGTAAAGATCTCCAAGAAGCTGGAGTGGTCCGGCCCTATCCGGCCGAGTGGGACTTAGTCCCGTACCCTCCTAAGTTCAAGGCTCCAACTCTCCAAGCATTTGACGGGAAGGGATCACCCAACCAGCATATCTACTACTTCAAATCCCAAACTGGGAATGTGGTAGATAACGACGCTATATTGGCGCGACTGTTCATTGGCACCCTAAAAGGGTTGGCCTTTGAATGGTTTATGAAGCTCCCGGAAGGTTCCATCAAGAACTGGGGCGACTTGGAGAAGCTGTTTCTAACACGCTTCTTTGAAGATGATTCGGAGGTCACAATGCCTACCCTTTTAGCTACCAAACAGCGAAAGGGAGAGTCCGTTAAGTCTTTCGTAGAAAGATTTCAGAACACGGCACTCCGATGTCCAAGCGGCATGACCCGGCCACCCTGGTGGAAACATGTCGCCACAATCTCCAAACCTCACTCCTTGCTCAGATAGGAGTTGTGAAAGCCGCACCTGGAAACAATTAGTCCAGCAAGGTGAACAGGCTGAGGAGATTGTTGCCCGCGTCAGAGCGGAAGAAGCAAGCCCAGGCCAGAGAGGTCGACAAGGCGTGCACCAGACACATCCCTCCAAACCAAACGGAAGGATAATTTGGCGACGGAGACCAAATCTCCCACCAAACCTCAAACAGGCAGGGCAAGTGGCTCTTCAAGCCAGCCACGCCCCAACAAGCAGTATTCCTTCAAGGAGGAACACGTCGATTCGCTCTTCAAACTACTCAACAAGAGCAATCGACTGAAGCTCCCTGAAATCAGGCGCCCGAAGAAGTCGGCAAGACCGACAATCCCAACTACTGCCTGTACCATAGGATGCTCGGGCACCCTACCAGGAGCTGCTACATCTTCAAGGACGTCCTTCAAGCCCTGATTGACGCGGAGGTATTAAAACTCCGACCAGAGCAGAAGAAGATGACGGCCAACATGACGTCGATGCTCCACTTTGGGACACGACCCCCGATGCCCGTGGGAGTGATATCTGTCCCGAAAGGAGAATTGAGAGTGGTCAATACAGACCCTCATCAGCAGCAGGAGAAAGGCTTGGTACCCGTCCCTACACCTCAAGGGGAAATCATGTGGGTCCACCCTGACCTCGTCGACGAGCAACAATGGACGACTGTGACCAACAGGAAGTCCAAAGGCAAGGGGAAGGCATCATCTTGCCACGTGATCTGCGCTTCTTCCCGGGAAGCAGACGCTGATGTTCCTTCGCTGACCGACTCAGAAGAGGAAACAATAGTCCTGGCGGCAGAGCCCAACCAACCGACAGCAGGCACCCGTTCAGGGCAGGCGTACTTGAAGCAGTACGGCGAAAAGGCGGTGGTCCCTCCTCAACCAGCTGTAGAGCCAGCTCAGCCCTCCACAAAACCACCCGTGGAGAAACAGAAAGAAACTCGGTTTTCTCGGGTTCTTTCAAGAAGTGCAGCGGAAGGATCTTCGACACCTTCGACACCTTACCGCTTCGATGTGCTGGCTCAGTTAGCCAACATCCCAGCACGCATTACCTTGTATGAGCTCCTGAGGCTATCAAAGTCAACCAGAGAAGCTCTACAAGAAGCCTGACAAACGCTGAGGCCTTTCTGACCCACGTACGAGGGAGGAAGATGTAGAGGATTGCCTCCACACCTCCCCAAATGCTCCCTGCATCTCTTTCACAAAAGATGACATGCAGGTTAAAGGGAAGCATGACCGACCCCTATACTTCACGGGGTATATCGGGTCATCCGAGGTGAATCGCATTCAGGTAGACCCTGGGTCCGCACTAAGCATCATACCTCGCCGGGTCATGCAATTTCTGGGCATTCCTACCCATCGTCTGAGCCCTACCCAGACGACTATTTATGGGTTTAATGCCAACAGCTCCCGCCCGATGGGGAAGATCAAGCTCAAATGCCGGATCGGGAGCCTCAAATCAGAAGTAACGTGTTACGTCATTGACGCTGACACGTCTTACAACCTGTTGCTGGGACGACCATGGATTCACCAAAATTCCATCGTCCCCTCCACTCTCCATCAAGTCATGAAATACATTGACGAGAGCGGACAGGTCCGAACGTTGATTGCCGAAAGGCATCCGTTCAAAGGGGTCGAGAATTATTTCACGGATTCCCTCTTATATGAGGAGAATAATGAAACCCCGCAACCAGAGGAGCCAGACTCTGGTAACGAGGCTGACATCGAGCCCGAAAAAGAAGAGTGCATGTGGGAGCTAGAACCACTTGTAAAGAGCACTAATAAGCTCGATGTTGATACCACCGACGATGTAGGCGGTTGGTATATTAATGAAGATTTAGATTTCGCGTACTTTCCTGTGTGTGAGTCTGATTCAATACCGTCGGATACCAGTACCGGCGTAGACGAGGATGTATGGTCGGCAATGGGTGCTTTGACATCATTGCATGTACCAATAAAATCATCCTTCGGACGTACCAGGATGATGGTGATGCACAAGAATCTGTATTCATGGTTCCAGTCAGACGAAAAGGCCAAAGACCAATACTTTTTGGGCGAGGCTCGTCTCAACCAACACCCCATGATGAATCAGAAGGCGAAGAAGAGCCCCCGCAGTTCAATCACTATGAACCAAAAGCGCTCAAGATGATGAAGCGTATGGGGTATGATCTAGCCAGCGGACCCGGGTTGAACTTCGGCAAAGGAAGGAGATCGTTGCTCCGACTTTTGTGCCAAAAGGGAAAGCACCTGATTATTATCATCAGACCCGCAGGGGGTTGGGCTATATATCAACTCCGATCCCGTCAGCCCCTGATTCCGAGGAACCATCAGGCCATGATCACTCTTCAGACACGTCATCGTGGGAATCAGATGTCAGTATTGGCAACATCTTCAAAGGGCTTTCAGTAAACATGGCTTCAACAAACCATCTGGAAGACGAAGACGAAGAAATGATCCAGTCAGATACAGACCCCTGGATCAAACACCTGAATGCTCTCTGGGATATCCGCTTCGAACAGCGTGAGCCACCCACAGAAGACAAGGTTGTTCAGATCAACCTAGGAGATGATGCTAATCCTAAGCCCATCTTCATAAGTGACGGCCTGTCACCATCAGAGAAGAAGGATCTAATATCTCTTATACAAGAGTATATAGACGTCTTCGCCTGGAATTATGAGGACATGCCTGGACTCGATCCTCAAGTGGCTATGCACCGCCTCAACATCAGTCCGGATGTAAAGCCCGTCAAGCAACAGCAGCGACGGTTTCGTCCAGAAGTAATGGAAGCCATTCAATCAGAAGTCAAAAAGCTCATTGACTCTGGCTTCATCAGGGAGGAACAACATCCCGACTGGGTAGCTAACATTGTCCCCGTTGCTAAGAAGAACGGGAAGATCCGGATCTGCATCGACTTCCGCGATCTAAACGGGGCCTGCCCCAAAGACGAGTTCCCGTTGCCAATCACAGATGTCATGATTGACAATACATGCGGGTTCGAGCGAATGTCCTTTATGGACGGATTCTCAGGTTACAATCAAATCAAGATGTACCCTGACGACGAAAAGCATACCTCCTTCAGGACACCTCTAGGAGTATACTGCTACACCGTCATGCCCTTCGGACTAAAGAATGCAGGGGCAACATACCAAAGGGCTATGAATGCCATTTTCCACCAGCAGATACGCAAAACGGTGGAGTGCTATGTCGATGACATCGCGGTGAAAAGCCGCACTAAAGGCGATCACATAGCGGACCTAAAAGCGGTCTTTGACATCATGCGGGCTCATCAATTGAAGATGAATCCCACCAAATCATTCCTGGGGGTAGCCAGCGGAAAATTCCTAGGGTTTGTTGTAACCTCTACCGGAATTCATTTGGATCCGGAGAAGGTTCGCGCCATTCAGGAAATGCAACCTCCAAGAAGCCTCAGGGAGCTCAGAGGATTGTAGGGACGACTGGCATACATCCGCAGATTTATTTCAAATCTCTCCGGAAGATGCCAACCCTTCGCTAAGCTGATGAAGAAGGGAGTCTCGTTCATATGGGACGACGCTTGCCAGCAAGCATTCGAGGAGATCAAACGATACCTCACCCAACCACCAGTACTTGCAGCCCGGTATCCGAAAAACCCTTCCTGGTGTACGTCCGATCGATGGATCATTCTTTGGGAGCTCTACTAGCTCAGAATGATGACCAAGGACGAGAACAAGCAATCTACTACCTCAGTAGAACGATGATCGGGGCCGAACATCGATACAACCCGATCGAGAAGGAGTGTTTGGCCTTGGTGTTCGCTATTCAGAAAATGCGACATTATCTGGCAGGCCAAACTATAAATGTCATATCAAAAGTCAACCCCCTGAGGTTGCTTATGACAAAGCCTTCATCATTGAATGGCCGGCTGGCGAAATGGGCTATATTGCTCTCTCAATATGAGATGCACTTCCTGCCACAGAAGGCCATTAAAGGACAAGCGGTGGCGGACTTCTTAGCCGAACACCCAGATCCGAGGGCAGCCAAACTTTATGAGGATCTCCCAGATGAGGTCACTGAAGTATGCCTGACTCAGGCAACATTCGAAGGACAAGTATGGCAACTTTTCTTCGATGGTGCATCAAGGGCAAGCCCAAAGGGACACACAGTAGCGGGGGTAGGAGTAGTACTCGTCTCCCCACAAAACTACGTGATCCCCCGGGCTATCTCGTTAACCGAACCCTGTTCCAACAATGTGGCGGAATACAACGCTCTCCTGATTGGGATGCAATTCGCCGATGAGATTGGCGTTAAAAATCTCGAAGCGTACGGTGACTCCAAACTCATCGTCAGCCAAGTTCGCGGAGAGTATGAGGTCAGGCATGAAGATCTAGTACCCTACTACAACGCGACAGTCCACATGGCCGAGAGTTTTCAAACTTCTACATCGACCATGTACCGCGCAAGCAAAATGCGCATGCAGATGCACTTGCATCCCTTGCTGCCTCCCTAGCTCTTCCAGCTGGAGCAATGGAGAAGGTATTCGTCTATAGCCACGACCTATACTGCCCAAAAAGTCCCCTCGGAGACTACCAGAGGTCAACGGGAGATCGTCGCGGTAAGGAAACACTTGAAGTGTCAACCGATCCAGAACTTAAAGACTGGCGATTCCCTACATTGATTTTGTCTTATACGGCATCTTGCCCGAAGACACCAGGGAGGCGGCTGCCATCCGAAGGAAAGCCTCCAAATTCTACTACAATGCGATTTCGCGAACATTGTATCGTAGATCGCATGATGGGATCCTGCTCCGGTGCCTCTCATTAAAAGAAGCCCGTGAAGTGCTGAAAGAAGCCCACGATGGTATTTGTGGAGCTCATCAACCTGGCCCGAAGCTGGCAAACCGACTCCAAAGATTGGGTTACTATTGGCCCAAGATGATTGTCGACGCCATCTCCCTCGCTAAGAGATGTCACGCCTGTCAAATACATGGCGATTTCATCCATCAAGCACCAGGGTATCTCCACTCTACGACCTCTACTTGGCCGTTCGAAATGTGGGGGATGGACGTGGTTGGCCCCATCAGCCCACCATCGTCGAAAGGACATCGGTTCATTCTAGCAATAACCGATTACTTCTCCAAGTGGGCCGAAGCTGTTCCTCTAAAAGAGGTAAAATCGTCTAACGTGATCAAGTTCGTGAAACATCACGTTATCTATCGCTTCGGTGTGCCTCGGCGGATCGTCCATGACAATGGACCCCAGTTCATCAGCCAGGCTTTCCAGAGATTCTGTGCTAAGTTCAGAATCCAGAGTGTGTCATCAACGGCATACTATCCTCCCGCCAACGGCCTCGCGGAAGCTTTCAATAAGACTATTGGCAAGCTTCTTAAGAAATTCGTCTCGAAAAGTCAACGAGACTGGGACGATAAGCTGGGTGAATGCTTATGGGCATATCGCACGACCGTGCGAACCCCAACTAAAGCCACGCCATTTTCCTTGGTGTACGGATGTGAAGCTGTCCTCCCACTGGAAATCCAAATTCCATCTCTACGCGTCGCCCTGACCGCCGAGATGACAACAGAGGAGAAGCATCGACAGCGACTCCAAGAACTGGAGGCCTTAGACGACAAGCGTCTGCAGGCCCAGCAGCAGATCGAGCTTTATCAAGCTCGCATCACCAGAGCCTTCAACAAGAAAGTCAAAACGCGAACTTTCAAGAAAGGCGACCTTGTCTTAGCCGTCCGGAGACCCATGGTCATGACGCACAAGACAAAGGGAAAATTCCAACCCAAATGGGAAGGACCATTTGTAGTAGAGTCGGTCTACTCGAATGGATCGTATCGTCTCATAACCTCTAATGGCGATACACTCATGATGCCAATCAATGGCAAATTCCTGAAGAAATACTATCCCTAGATGGTGTTCTTCTGCCGATCAAGTTAATACCACACCTCTGATCAAACATCCAACGCCTTCGACGGCTAAGGATAGAGGAAAATGTTGGCATCTAAGCCCAACATAAGTCCTCGACAACTCATCATGCTGAGGGGAATAGCATGACTAGCCCAACTCAAACGGTAGTTGGTAAAGGCACCTCAAATCCGTTGACAGCTGAGGGTTTGCTAAAAATCCTAAGTGGACCTGATTCCACTCTCTCCTCCAAAATCTCTTACCAATTCTCATCCATAGAATGGTAGGACCACAAAATGCAAACATTACTACGTTAAACACTATACCTCTGGTAATGAATACTCCTTGTCGAGTACAAGCCCCGCTTGTTACCTCTACATAGAGCAGCAAACTTCAAAATTGCCAAGTTAACACTATACCTCTGGCATTTCAAATTCCACTTGTCAATTCTCATCAATAGAATGACAGGTCCTCAAATTGCTCCTATCAAGAGCTAATTCTTGTCAAGTTAATATCACACCTCTGACAAACTACTGTTTAAGTTAACATTACACCTCTAAGCAGTATATCAGGTGCCCGTCAAGTTAATATTACACCTCTGACAGTCACCCTTTCTTCAGACTTCCATATCGAAGCTGAAATGGACGATGCCAAGTTAACACTACACTTCTAGCATCCGAGTCATTGCTAAGTTCAACAATACACCTATGGCTATGACCTTTCCTCGACTTCCTTAAGCCGAGACGAACGATGCCAAGTTAACACTACACTTCTAGCATCCGAGTCATTGCTAAGTTCAACAATACACCTATGGCTATGACCTTTCCTCGACTTCTTCAAGCCGAGACGACTAATGCCAAGTTCAACATTACACCTCTAGCATTACCCTCACTGTTAAGTTAAACATCACACCTATGACAGTGACACCCTCAGTTTTCCCTTATAAAACTGAGATGTCGATGAGTTAAGTTAATATCACACCTCTAACTCATGTCCTTGTCAAGTTAACATTACACTTCTGACAAGACTATTTCCAACCCGTTAAGTTAATATCACACCTCTAACGGTAAGGACTTCCCTAGATTCCCCCGCGAGTCTAGTTTCATTTGATATTCTCCCCAACAGAATATCGAATTCATTTTGGAGGCATTGTTGGTTAACATTACACCAATAAACAATGTTTCCATCAACATCCCCAGCTGATCTGAAATCAAGTTAAGCACAAATCCTTGATAAAAGTTCATCTTTCCTGGGGGTACGAACTCCACCTGTCACTTTCTTCCACAAAGTGGCAGGTCCACCAAAAATCACCTCTGTCAAGTTAAGCTTACACCTCTGACAGTGTCATGAAAGTTCTTGAAACAAGATCTTTCCTCATATCTTTTGACTTATTAAGATTATGATTATAATTTTGATAAAGATCAAAAGACTTCCTTGCTCCTACATGTCCAACCAAAGGCAAAGAGTTCGAGACAAAAGAAGTAAAAAGGAGGGTGTCACTTTTATTTATATCCAAAAATATGAAAGTGATACAAAAACGCTCTCTTATACAAATAAGATTGAGCGTTACAAAAAAAAAAAAAAAGAAGGGAGGAGAAGGCTAAAAATCTCGATCTGGTAGGGAACGGATGCGCTCCCTGAGACGATGCATCTCATGCTGACGTGCCTTCTCAGCCTCCATCATCGCCTGGACCCGCAGCTCCTCTTCAGATAGGCAGGGTTTTTCAGCCAGCTGGGCTCGCAAAGTCTCCAATCTGGAGAGATGAACAGACTGGCTCTCTTCAGCCCGTACCCTTGCAGCCTTCTGCTCCTCTAGCTTCTTCTGGAGGGCGACGAGCTTCTCTTCATTGACAGCTAGCATGGCTTTGGCCTTAGCAATGGCAGCCCGAGCGTTGGTAATAGCAAGCTCTGTGTTCTGCATGATAAGCTCAGTATCCCCTGAGTCTTCAATCAGCCTTTGGCATTCAGCCTGGGAACGCTCAAGGTTGCTGACCTCTTCGGCAATTTGTACTTCCACTTCCTGTCGCTCTTGCCTTTGGGCAGAAAGGAGGCTATCCAGGATGACTTGGGTTTCGTGGAGGGAGTCAGCTTCGTCTAAAGACTTCAGCTCTTTCAGGTCACTCTCCAACTGATCCACCACCCGCATACATGCCTGAGCAAGAGGAAGGCCCCCGACTAGCTCGATGTTCTCGGCCACATTCCCGAGAAATCTCCAGGCAAAGTCAAAAGAACGACGCCCAGAAAGGATAAAGTCGATGCACGATCGCATCGCTTCAAAGAACTGCCGCACCGTACTGCGCGTCAGGAAGTCCATGCTGTCATCACCCGGAACGCTCCCCGACCCCCTTTCTATCTCGGAAGAAGGGGTGTAGGCCGGCTCTTTTTGCGCAGAAGTCATGCTAACCGCCGATACGGCAAGAGCAGAACCAGCCACTGGTGCTTCCGGAGGTGCTATCCCTGAGGGAACTTCCGCGACCAATGATGGAGTGGCAAGCACGATTTCCTCAGAAACTTCATTTGAAACTTGAGCCGTGCAATCTCCTGGGAGTGGACCTGCCTCCACCCGAGCCTCCTCGACCTCAGTAGTGGCTTCCTCCTCTGGCAGAGTGGAAGGCTCCCCAGTCTCAGCAACTGCCCCCTCTGAGGGCATCTCAGCAGCGGAGGTCTCAATTCCCTGTGGTCGAGTCAACTCTCCCACCATCTCCTCAATATGCGAGGAGGTTGTAGCCTCGGCATCTCCGGTTGGCCCTGCAATATAAAATAAAGAATGTCAAGACATCTTCTTCAACATGCAAAGAGAAAATTGGACAGTAGGGGGAAAGGGTACCTTTAACAGGGATAGCCGCCACTGACGGTGCAGACGATGGCTCGCCTCCATACATTTCCTCCTCTGAGATATGGAAGAACTTGCTTTGATCAGGAGGAGCGGGTTCCTCGCTATAGTCGACTTCGTCCTCAAAGAGGCTTTCCCCTGAGAACGAAGAAGACGACAGCTCAGGAAGCTCCGTAATCGGAGCCTTGCCTCCAATCACCCCAGTAGTAGGACTAGGGTCGACGGCCCTGGAACTAGAGATGAAGACGCCTGGAGACCCCAACTGCTGTGCCTCATCTCTCCCTTCATGAGCAGAAGGAGGTTTGAGCTGAGCTGAGATTTCCGGAAGTTCAACATCTTCATCGCCCATTATGTCAATCTCTGGGGATTCGGCATCAGCAGCAATAACGGTTGTTCGATGAACTCCCCTTCCTCCACAGCCTCGCGGTGCGACTTAGGAGCACGAACTAAAGGGGGGAAATCCTCCTCTTCCGGAGGTTCCTCAACTCTGACGACGTCTTCAGGAGGAGCCTCAACTCCGGCAGAGATAGCTCCGGATTGAGAGACTTCAGCCGCCAAGTCCCTCCTAACCTTCTTCGGGGCAGGCTCAATAACAGAAGTGGGGCGGTGAGGACGCTTACTCACCACCTGCTTACATCTATTCGTCCGCGGCTCCTCCCTCGTCGCTGATGGCTCCGCCCTCGTTACTGACGGCTCATTCTTCGCTCGTGGCTCTGCCCTTGGCGGTCGTGGCTCTGTAGCTCGTGGCTCCCTCCTCGTCCTTCTCCCGACCTCCTTACGGGCTTTCCGGTACTGCTCTACGAGTCTCGTTGGTTTACCAGACTCTGTCCTTGCCTCGAGGCTTGCATTGATGCTCTCGATACATGAAGATGCCGGAAGAAAGTCTGGTGTCTGGACGGCTTGGGAGTACCAAGTACAATAGCTTAGACTCATCTGGCACTTGGGCGCTTCGAGAGGTAGACGGAAGGTTGTTCCTGTCCCTCCAGCCACACTATAGTACCAGGCCCGAGCACCCTCGAACAAGTTCCCTTCGAAGGCGAGATAAGCATTTGGATTCCCGATATAGAGCTGGTCATAGCCGAACTGTCGAGCGAAGCGATTCGGCATGTATGGCTCAATGGTACATGACGTCCCTTGTCGAAAAAGCATATACCCGGGCCGAATATTGAGCAACCACCAGAAGGCTCCCTGGGATAACCTCGTGAAATCATCAGGGCCTGCGGAATCGACAAGTAGATCGCCGTAGGATGCACCAGGGATCTGGAGGAGGCAACGATTGAGCTGATAGTTTGCCGGGGCTGAAAGACGCTTCCGGATGTAATATATATAAGGATCTTCCCACCTTGAACCCTCCAATCGCTGTATGAAGGGGACGGAGTCCTCCTTCCAACGCACCGCCGTCATCAAAGAGGGGCAGTGCATCACATACCAGGCCATAAGGTATGTGTAAGGCAGCTCGACCCGAGGATTGGGATGCTTCACCACTGGATTCCCCTCTGCGTCCGTGAGCGGCTTCCCTCGGAATCCACAGTTTTTGGCGGCTCACAAAAGCTTTTAGCCAGCGCCCGCAGCCCGCTCTGAATACCAGCCACCACGGTCGGGAGAAGAGCTATAGGGTTGCCATGGGCCAGAAGCACCGCCGGGTACACCACGTCGGCAACTATAACTTCATGTGGCAGCGTGGGCACCACACAACGCTTTAGCCACAGCATCAGAAAACCCGCCAGCAGCGCCCGATCGGAGATAGGAGTCCGGGCTTGGTGGTGGAAGCTTTCAAAAACCAAGTCGGGGTCGAAACCATCTTCGTTCGATTCTGTGGTGTAGAACTTCTCGGGAGCCTGGTCAATCCGGTCTTCGATCTCCCTATCAGAGCTGGGAGCCAATCGGGTGATCAAGTGGTCTTTGGTGTTCACATTGTTGAACAAATAACTGGCCCAAGACAGATACGTGACCCCCTGCGACCGCCATTTGGTGATCTGACCGCAGATATGGAAGTGACAGAGCACTTCCCAGTAGGTCTCGTATATGAGGGGAAACTCCTCCTTCACGTGGCGAAGCTCCACAGCGGTCGGGACATATTCTTCATAGGGCATGTCCCCTGTTACCAGTCCTGAGACCTCGTGCAGCTCGTGTAAGGCAAGGCCCATCTCCCCGACTGGAGTAAAGAACGTCCCCGTCAAGGGATTGTAACGTTCTAGGATCCCAAAGAAGTTTTGAGAACTTTGAGGGATCCCCCACTGTACGGCCCTGACCGCCGAGTACAGTCCTACACGCTTCAGCAAATCCCCGAGCTCGGTAAGGACAAAGCCAACCATCCTGCCCCACCAGTAATTCGCTGGGGAATGGATCCACCCATATGCACGGAACGCAACTGGATAGTCACCCTCCGCTGCCATGAACATGTTGAGGAAGGTGGTGCCAATGTGCGGTATCTCTCCAGACGGGATCTCCCTCTTGCGCGATCCAGGGAAAAGGCCGATAACCGACCCGTCATGGCCGTCATGACGGTGCACTTGGTAGTGGGAGCCCAGATCGCCAAGAGTAACCTCAGGAGCATATCGAGCGAGGTCAAACTCCATCTTCCGCGGGACGGACATATGCTGGTAATAGAACATAGGGTACATCCTATCCATGGCCGGGAGAAAGAACCTTCTGCCCCCTATTTGACGGAGCCATGTGTAAGTCCCTTCGTGCACGCGATGGCCGCCATCGTGGATATGATCCCCGAAGAAGAAGGCGGGCTTCTCCAGCTGAATGCCATCATCCGTGATGAATGCTGCATCGGTCATAAGCACTCGAAGAGTCCTCATATCGACGTTCGAGAGCTTCTTCTCACGAGCCGGCGACTGGTCGGCAGTCACAGGGACAGTCCTTTGCAGCACAAAGGTTAGGTTCCGGTCAGCACCACCTACATGCCCAAAATGGCGTATCTTGGGGAGTGAAGTAGCAGGTTGCGGCGCTGCAAAAAGATAAAAACACTTAAGTCAGATGCTTTACCAAAAGCAAAGAGAAATACTAAGTGTTTATAATTTAAACGCAGAAGAGATACTGGACGCAGGAATTATCAAATCCGCGTCCAGACCTGCAACTCTGCGTCAGGAAGCACAGAACGCAAGGATCAAATCCGCGTTCTGCAAACCAATACTTATGAAATTCCAAAGTACTTGGACTCAGACGCCAGATTCATCAAATTGGCGCCTGATGACACAGAACGCGAAGATCAATTCCGCGTTCTACAAACCAATACTTACGAAATTCCAAAGTACTTGGACTCAGACGCCAGATTCATCAAATTGGCGCCTGATGACACAGAACGCGAAGATCAAATCCGCGTTCTGCAAGCCAAGACTTGACTCTGCCCGGACTCAGACGCCAGATTCATCAAATTGGCGCCTGATGACACAGAACGCGAAAATCAAATCTGCGTTCTGTAAGCTGCGTCCAGAGACCTTCACAGTTAGAAATATTCTAAGTGAAGGACCCGAAGTGCAGAGTCCTTGGGCGTCAGATTGTCTAATCCGCGCCCCGGTTATCATCCCAAAGACTGCGTCTGGGGAATCAAACACATTCTCTGTGTTAAAGTTCTTAAAGGTGAAGTTCTGCCTAGACGGCATACTACCTTGGAGACCTTGGAGGACGAAGTCCTGCGCAGAGGAAGAGCTGCCCCTCCGGGCCTCGGTGGTGGTCGCCTTTGAGGAAGAAGCGGTCGGCTTAATCTTTGGTGCCATGGCGAATTTGATCCGAGGTTAAACAGAGGAACAGGGAGGAGAATATGTTTTTCTAAAGTTCTTAGCAAGCGCGAGAAGAAGAAGAGTCTCTCCAAACTGCTGCCTTTTATAGGCACAGGGATTCGCAGAGATACGCGGCGCGTGACCCAAGGGACGCTGCAGCGAATCGTCACTTGACGCGTGTAACAAAATCATTTCCGGTGGCAAAGATCATGCGTCGCAACCTCGCCACGAGTTAAAAATTGACACGTGGAGCAGTTCATTTAATGAACCGCGAGATCCGCGCGCCAAAAGGCGAAATTTCGCCGTTTCCCCAGGCCAGCTGGCGGCGTAATCATGACAACATAGAGTCCGCGCCCAGAAAACGCACCGGACATGCCCCGTCAGCATTTCCAAGAGTGCGTTCGGAAGATCGCGTCTCCTCTAAGGAGTTCGCGTCTGGCCAAACATCGCGTCTATTTTATGGAAGCTGCGTCTTCAAAGCAGCCTCTGCTTTTCAAAAAGGAGCCTGCGTCCAGTCTTATGCGTCTGCAAGACAGTTCAACAGTACACTGGCGCCAACAGACAACCAACTACTCCCAGCCAAAAACGCACCCGTGACAGACTAAAAGCAATTGGGGAGGTCTAGGCTGTGTATCTAGACACTCAACACGATCGACTCTGATGGCTTCTAAGAGTTCAACAGTACACTCACGAAGACCAAATTCGGATAAGGTCAAACCCGAAGCATCAACAGTCCAGTCACAAAGGCGAACGCGGTTTAAGTCCAAAGTATTCCGAAATCCGTCCCATTCAACTGCGGAATATCGGAAACTTTGGAGGGGGTTCTGTAGGCTGTCTAAAAATGACTAACCAGGCAAGCCATCAAAGAAGCAGTCTTAAACATTAGACGCAAGGGACTGAAGCCCGCGTCTCAGCATCAAGGCGCGTCGGCCCGAAGCCCGCGTCTCAACTTCAAGGCGCGTTTGGTTCAAAGCCCGCGTCTCTACATCAAGGCGCGTCGGCCCGAAGCCCGCGTCTCAACTTCAAGGCGCGTTCGGTTCAAAACCCGCGTCTCAGCATCAAGGCGCGTCGGCCTGAAGCCCGCGTCTCAGCATCAAGGCGCGTCGGCCCGAAGCCCGCGTCTCAACTTCAAGGCGCGTTTGGTTCAAAGCCCGCGTCTCTACATCAAGGCGCGTCGGTTCAAAACCCGCGTCTCAGCATCAAGGCGCGTCGGCCTGAAGCCCGCGTCTCAGCATCAAGGCGCGTCGGCCTGAAGCCTGCGTCTCAGCATCAAGGCGCGTCGGTTCAAAGCCCGCGTCTCAGTTGCAACCGCCCCAGATCGTGGAGGTCAGTTACCGCGCGTATAGCGGGTAACGGCCCCTCATTCAGGCGCATTTTTAGGGGGCACGATCACCCCTTAAGACCCCTATAAATAGCCCTGTTGGCTATGAAGGAAGGGTCGATTGATTGAATCAAAAGGGAGAGGGGTCGGGCATTCTTGAATCCAGAATCAGAGAAGGGTCGGGCGAGCAAATTAAATCCAAAGGTCGGAGATTTTGAGAGAAGCACGACGCCAACAAGAGAGAAGACTCTTCAGCAGGCTTACTGAGTACTAACCGCTCTTCGCTTACCTCCTCTTTGAGAGTTTGGTAGACGGAGCTGAGTTACTCCCCTACTGGCCGAAGAGAAGACCCCCGACGGTCCAGGACGGTCATATGGTCAACGGAGAACAAGATTCACTCTCCATCGCCACACGAAGAACCCAGCCTTAAACAAAGGGAAGATTCAAGCATCCTCCCTCCCTTGTAGTCGGAATATTGTTTTGTTGTAATCTTTCAACTGATTCAAGGAAATTTTACGGCAAATCTCCTTCCGTACCGAACAGTTTACTCTTCCTAAATCCTATATAAAGGGGTCATTAGGGTAGAGGTTTACACAACAACAAATTCAAAGATCAAAAGTTTTGAGTTTTCTTGAGAAAGAGTTTTTGTTTAAGTTTTGGGCTATTATTTTTAAAAGTTTTCTGAAAGTTTTTGGTTCTTAAAATCTCTCTTCTGTTCTTATATCACTTACAAAACTTTGAGCTTCAATCTTATATATTATTCTCTAGAGTTTTGTAAAGAAAAGTTTTTCAAAAGAGAGTTGTGGTCTTTTGATCATCCAGTGATTATTGTATTTGTGGCTCCACTACCTCTGGACTAGAGGAGTGTGATTGAGGAGTTGGGTACTCCCTAGTGGTTGTAATCCTTTATGGAAGTTCTAGTGGATCGGAAATCCTTCTGGGTGAAGGCGGGGACGTAGAGCTGGGTGCTCGAACCTCGAAACAAATCTTTGTGTTTGCGATTGGTTTACTTATTTTATTTACTTGCTTTCTATTCATTCTTATATTGTCGATCAATACTCTCACAACAAGATTACATTGCGCACCTCAAACTCTATTTAGAGGAATCACTAGGAAGGAGTTCAGAGCCCTTCACGGGGTATTCGGCTTCTAATCTTACTTTGAGTGATCGTTGCATCATCTCATTTAAATTTATGCATTGATTAGAATTATCACCTATTCACCCCCTCTAGGTGATTTCAGAAACCTATAAAAAGATAGGAAAAACTGGAGAAAAAACCCACTTGAAAACTTGTTAAAAACAGTCCATATAAGCCCCCCCTTTTTATAAGCTAGAAAAACTAGCCGTTGGGGCAAATTTACAGCCCAGACGGCTGTCGGTCGACCGGCCCGGTCGACCGCCAACGGTCAGATTTCTGACCATTGGAGCCTCGGTCGACCGGCCCGGTCGACCGCGGCCTGGAACAGAGAGCAGAGCTCTCTGCCGGTCGACCGGCCCGGTCGACCGGGGCTTTCCAGAGAGCAGAAGCTCTCTGGCAGTCGACCGGGTCGGTCGACTGGCCCTCCAGCCAAACTAGCGTGCACGTTTGTTTACGTCGGTCGACCGACTCGGTCGGCCGACTCCTAGCTCGGTCGACCGGTCCGGTTGACCGGCAGAAGCCAGGACATGTCATTTTAGGGATTAAAAGGTTGACTTTTTATCTAAAATAAAATCCCATAAATTCACAAAAAATCTACAAAAATAGGTTCAATATTATACTTTGATAAACAAACATGTTTGAGTAAAATCAAGACATGTTACAAATATTTTGAACTATTTTTGTAACTTAGAAATTTTAGCTTAAAACAAAATCTGTATTTTTTCAAATTGGTTTTTTTAAAACTTCTCCAAATACAAAAACAAGATATTTTAAACACTTTTAAAGCATGGTGTGTATGAAAATGATCCACTACACATAAAAGATGAAATATCTATGTTTTTGACAACAAGCACTAAAACGGTTTTGGTTAAAAACATATGTGTATAATAAACTCCAAAAATCAAACCGGTATTTTGTCAAAATGAAAAGACTTTTCAAAATGAAAATTCTTTTATGAAAACTCATCTAAATCAAGAGTGTGTGTGTATATGGTATACTTGAGCAATCCACCAACTATTCTATCCTTTACATTTTATCTAAAAATAAAATCTTAATAAAAACAAACCTAGACTCAAGTCTTGATCTTGAAGTCTTCACTTGAAGTCTTCTCCTCCTTCTTGACTTGGTCTAAACTTGATCCAACGAGTTAGACTCCTCTTGAGTACTTGATATGGTCTTGATGCATAGGCTCTTGAATCAAACCGTGCTAGCTCCAAAACTTGACTTTAAATCCTTTGTTGAAACTAAACACCAACTAAGATCTCAATCATAAATCTGAGACTAAATAAACACAAGATCATTAGTACTATAACTGCATGAGCTAATCATCATCAAAACTAGAGTGATGGGCCTTTGGGCCAACAAAAAACCCTCCATAATGGGAGTTAACTCTCTCATTACATGGGCAGTAATTGATCCAGTAATGAGGGCAGTTATAACAGAGACGCAGGGTTCCTTTGTAGTTGAAACGCGGGCTTCGAGCCTCGCATTTAGCCGTTAAGGTAACGCTTGAGCTTCGCATTTGATTGAAATGTGAGCTTCAAGTTCTGCGTCAAGGTTTATGTGAGACGCGGGTTTCGGGCTCTGCGTCTTAGTCATTGTGGTGAAGTAAAGACGCGGGTTTCGACTCTCGCGTCTTGGTACTGCAGTGATGCTGAGACACGGCCTTCAAGCACTGCATCTAGGTCATTGTAGTGAAGTAGAGACGCTGGTTTCGACCCTCGCGTCTTAGTACTGCAGTGATGCTGAGACGGAGGTTTCGATCCTCACGTCTTGATGCTGCACCAGTGGCTATGATTAGCCTTGCGTCTGGAGTTTGGACTCTGCTTTCTGATGACTTGTTCTCAGTGATTTTTGGACAGTCTACAAAGAGTAGCTGGCACATCACTATAGTTAAATGTTTGTTTATCTTCGATCAAGGTTAGGACGAAGGTCTCATACTCTTCATCAGGAAGAGAATTCAGAAGAATCACCGCCTTATCCTCTTCTTCGATCACCACATCCATATTAACTAAGTGTGCAAGGAGTTTCGTGTAGTTATTCATGTGATCATTAGTGGGGAGTCCTCTATTCAATTGAAAGTGGTAAGCCTCCTCTTCAGATGCAATCGAGCCTCATTGCTCTTCGCAAATACTTTTTTCGAGACTCCCCTACATCATTCTTGTGGAAATCTCACACAACACATGATACTTGATGTCTTGTGTCAAATAAGACCTAATGATGACACACACCGTCCGATTCACCTTGTCCCAGTCCTTCTCAGATATCTCCTTTGATTTTTCTTCCAGAAGTAAAGAGTCTTCGACGTTTGATGTCGTCAAGACATCTATCACCTCACATCTCCACATCCCAAAATTGTTCGTGCCGTGAAACTTCACGACATCAATCTTTATCAGAAGATGACTTGCGGATTTCGCTGACGATTGACTATTTCTCTCCAGTAGATTCCTCAAAGTAATAGGAAAAACGATTAGTGAAAATAAATTCAAATAGAAAAGATCAGATTTTTACCATCAATTGAAACTGTAGACAATCTCCAAAGCGACTTACTCCACCAGAAAGAAACTCTCCATCGAACCTGGAAAGCTTTGATACCATTTGTTGGAATCTCAAGCAATAGAGAACAACAACACTGTAAGTACACCTAGAGGGGGGGTGAATAGGTGTACCTCTAATCTAATGAACTAAATGCAAAAATTAAAACTAATTGCAACAACACTTAGTGCAACCAACGAATGTAGCCGAATTTCCCGTGAAGGGCTCTGGACTAACTCCTCTTGATTTCTCTGAATAAGAGTTGAGGAGCTATATGAAGCTCTCGTGGTTAAGCACAAGTGAGGCACACACACAAGCCAAGCATATAATATGAATGAGCAATATGAATAGATGCAAGGCACAACACAAGCATATAAGATATGACAATATGAATAGATGCAAGGCACAATATAAAGAGAAAGAGTTAAGAGTCAATGGATCAAACGCAAACAACAAGATGTGTTTCGAGGTTCGAGCACCAAGCTCTACGTCCCCGCCTTCACCGAGAAGGATTTCTAATCCACTAACTTGTCCACCTAGGACTCCCACCGAGGGAACCTCCACCGAGGATTTGCAAATACAACCGGGAGTACCGAACTCCTCTCTCAACCAATACAACCTCCACCGAGGCAATCAAATGGTCTACCGAAGACCGGAGTACCGAACTCCACCAATACAACAAATAAAACCTCCACTGAGGCAAACACCAATCCAACTCCACCTCACCAAGAGGGAGTAAACCACAACCTCAACCTCTACCAAAGAGGGAGCAACCAACAACCAAATCAACCTCTATCAAAGAGGGATACAACAAATGAGGGTTTACAACAAGGTGATCACAAAAGACCACAAACTCAATTTTTCCCACAAATAAAGATCCTAATAGAATAGGATAGGAGATATAGCTCAAGTGGAAAACAAGTGTTTTGATCAAAGAAAATCTCTTGGAAAATACCAAATAAATATAGATTTTTAGATCAAGAAACTAATTCTCAAAACCTATTTTCTTTGAAATAAAACAAAACACTTTAAAACAAATAAGATGAATCTTTTTGCTCTTTAAACACTTTTGAAAACTTACTTTGAAAACCAGAGAATAGGGAAATTTTTGCTCTGAAAAATCTTGCCAAAATCCCAAAGAAATAGGGCTTAAATAGCCCTTCATCAAAAACTAGCCGTTGGGACTGTTTGTCAGTCCTGGTGGCTGGCGGTCGACCGGGCGGTCGACCGCCAACGGTCATATTTATGACCATTGGAAGAAACCGGTCGACCGCCCAAAACCAGATAGCAAAGCTCTCTGGCCGGTCGACCGCTCGGTCGATCGTGCCATGAACCTGGCCAACGTGCACAAGACTGTGCACGTCGGTCGACCGTCCCGGTCGACCGACTCTGGGGTCCGGTCGACCGCCAGAGCCTGCAGGCTGGGTTCTAGGGCAGAAAACTGGGTTTAAAATAAATCTAATAAATCCCATAAAACTTCTAAAAATCTACAAAAATAGTTTCTAACATAATATATGTTATATAAACATGTGATAAAAATTTCAACACAATTATCAAACATTTTGAATCATTTTTGTGTTATGGAAAAATTACCGAAAACCAAAACCTGTATTTTTCCAAACTTGAAATTTTCAAATAAACTTTGTTTTGTCCAAACCTCATCTAAATACAAAAACATGATACTTAAACACTTTGAAGCAAGTTGCATATGGATAGAAATCCAATATACAAGAAACATATACATATCATTATTTTTGACTTTAATTCCAAAAATATGTTTTGTTAAAAACACAAAACCTAGATACATGAATAGGTATGTCAAACTTAAGTTTATTTAAGACATGAAGCATACATGTATATAGAATGAATCTAATATACATAAAACCAAGTAAACTTGTATTGATACTATCTATTCATGAAAACCAATATCGGTTAAACCAGAAAACCGAAAAAACCAATATCCAAAACATGAAACGTGTGTGTATTGTGAACTTGAGCATATCACACTATCTAATCTTTACACATGGATTTAAAACACAAACTAAAATAGGATACCTAAGTCTTCTTAACGATCTCCATCTTCAAGTCGACTCGATCCAAACCGTGATCCACCGAGCTTGACTCCAACGAGTGCTATGTATGATCTTGTTGCTCGGGCTCTGGAATCACCATGCGAAAGGCTTCAAAACTCCTTTGTTGAAGCAATCACCAACTAATATCTTAGTTAAATGATCTGAAACTAAACATCACAAGATAATTAGTAAACATAACTACATGAGTTAATCATCATCAAAACTAGAGTGGAAGGCCTCTGGGCCAACAATCTCCCCCTTTTTGATGATGACTAAACTCATGGAGTTATATATGCATGGATTAATGTTAAGCTTCAAAGAAGCTCCCCCTTAACTCATGCATAGGAAGAAACATAATAAATATACAATGAAGGCTCATGAACATGTATGCAAATGCATGATGCCAAACAAGCATACAAGCATAAAACTCATCAAATTCTTATCTCCATGCATTTGCAAAATAAAACATATATGCATAAAACAAATAAATCCGTTTTCCAAAACATGCATATATATACCAAATACTTCTCCCTCTTTTTGTCAATCATCAATAAGGGGTCAAAGTAAAAACAAATCAATAAATTTTTCTCCCCCTTTTTGTTCGAAACAAAGAATTAACTAAGGGGTGACATCAAACAAATCAATAAAAGAATATATGCGATATACATTCATGAAGAGGAAGACGCTAAGTTAACTTCCCTACATATATGCATTACATGAAGAAAGGATGACAAGCCCTAATTCACATAACACATAATATGTAATGTATAAGAGGAGATGTGAAGCTCCCCCTACACACGTGTACCACATAAAGAAGAGTTTTCAAGCTCCTCAATATAAGATACACTCAACATGAATCTATATGTAGAAGAGATGTTAAGCTCCCTTGCATATAGGCAATATAAATTAAAACATTTTCATATTTCTTATTAAAACATTTCGAATTTTTTCAATAAAATAAATTTGATACCAATTAAAAATGTGTCAGTGTAGTACATTTAGATACCAAATGAAAGTAAACATATACCACTTGAAAGTAAATAAGGCATTGATACCAATTTTGAGAAAAACAAATAAAATCTTGATACCAATTAAAGTATTCAAATAAACATCTTGATACAAAAAGATACCAATTGTAAGTATTTGTCATTTAGAGCATATGATATCAAAAAAAATCAATTTTCAATATAAAGTGTGGGAGTAGAAATCAACGGTAAACAAAATACCGAATGAAAGATAAAAATACAAATTTTTCCCCCTTTATGAAATACCAAATAAAACGATGATCAAATTTTATTTGTTATAAGCTTATGCATCGTTATTAAAATATCAATTGAAAAACTAATCAATTGAACACATGACATTAAAATTTCAAGCTTATCCATAAACAAAATTTATATATGTATGAAAAATTAGATACCAATCGAAATTGATACTATATGAAATGAAAGCATACATACATACAAATATATGAGTATACAAAAATGTCAATATTGATACCAATTGAAAGAATCTAATGATACCAATTGAAACAACAATAATATCAAGTGTATATCTCATATTACCTAACACCCATTTCATGCTCAAGTTTAAAAATAATTTTCAATAAAAGCATACAAGGCATGGACTCCCATCCAACCGCCCTTCGAAGGATAGGGTTTTCAAAAAATAGGTTTGAAAATATAGTATGTTTGAAAACTCTACCATAATGAAGAATCCGAACTAGTTAAATGGAAAAACTTCTAAACTAGTACGAAATCCTTCAAGTAAGGAATAAAACAAAATTATTTTCATGAAATACATGTAAATCACATGGCACTAAACACTCGAAGTCCATAAAGCCCATACATACTCATGAAAACATAATCATAAGAAACATTTAAATAAGGTGAGTGTACAAGTGTAGTGTGAAACACATAATCATGAAATTTAGCAATAAATCTCAATATTCCGTAAAACATAAAAATCATAAAAAACTATTTAATCTTCAAGGCATATGTATGTCCTATACAAACTAAAGTATACATACATATCCAAAACACAACGAGTCCACAAATGTATATGCATGAAGGCACGTGGCTCAAAGGATGTATATGTATAGACGATAGTTTGGACAAGATAGACATATACATGAAGTTAAACTTATGAACATGAAAATCATGGATAGAATAGGAATACAAGTTAAATGTATGAATCATCAAAACTAGACTATACTAGCACATCTAATGGGTACAAATAAGCGTTCAAGTACAAACATATAAAAATTTATTTGTGGCCCACTATATGTACAAGTATAAATCCTAATCTTAATGAAAACTAACATATAAACAAGTAATCAAATCACGAAGCATAAAACAAGTCATAAATCAACATGATATGATCATTATGTAAATCCACATGCTATTAGAACTATAATATACATAATAGCTAAACATATGCGAGAACACAAAGAATGATCCATATTAAGCATGGGTGATCTCAAAAGCTATACATGCATGTCAATGGTCTAATAATCATGGCATTGTCATAATAATCAATAAACAACAAAACATGCTAAAAACAATGAACATGAAAAGCATGTAAATATAAACGGGAGTTAGAGATCGATACCAAAACCGATGAGGGCACCTCTCTAGTTCTCCAAACCAAGGTGGTCCTCCCACCAAACATCCCTTGAAAGTGATGCATCCAAATAGTCCTCATGAAGCTCGGAACGCATCCACTCCAAGGTACCGATACTCTCACGTCATGCGAGAGCCCACACCTACATCAAATGCAATAGGGGTGGTCTTTGGTACCCATATCCTTTTGGGTCCATGGGGGTTAGCACGTTTTCTAACCCAAACAAATTTAGTTGCTAAATTTTCATCATATATACGATCAAAGCAAAACTTAGTAAGGTGGCGCTTTCGTCCACAATGTGTACATGTGTACACATGAGCATACATAGTGTGAAAGTTGTGACCGTGAGTAGCATGTGTATGCCGTGGAGGGTGTGCATGCAAAGATGGAACTTGTTTCTTTCGAAACAAAGATTCCAAACGTGTATGACTCAAAACACAATGTCTCAAAGTGGAGCCCAAACAATCAACATTTTTCTTCAAAATATTTATATCATTTTCAATACTTGAAGATAAAGTGGAGCATGCAATAGATGAGCTAGGTGAAGTTACCCTAGCATGGCAAACATGTGAATCTATATTATTTTGCAAAGATTCATTTTTCTTTAAACAATCTTTTAATTCTTGTGAAACCAAATTTATTTTATTTTTCAAAGAATTATTTTCTTTTAATACAAAATCTACTTTTGAAGACAAGTTTTCGTTTTTCTTCAAAATTATCTCACAATCATTTTTTTTTCAAAAATTCATTTTCTTTTAAGGCAAGTTCAAGCTTAGATTTCAATGAATCCCTTTCATTAGAAATCTCAACCTTCTCTTGCAAAACCAAATCAAGTTTTGAAAACAAATCCTCTTTTTCTTTATTTAATTTATAAGTTTTCTTTTTCAAAACTTTATATTTTTCAAGGAGGTTCTCACAAACAATAGATAACTCTTCATTTAAAGCATCGGCATCCATACTATCCTGATCATCAAATGAAGAGCTAGCACTATCTAGTTGAGTATCTGAATGTACCTCAAGGGAGTCATTCCCTTGGACCATATAGCATCGTTGTTCGGATTCGTCTCCACTAGATTCATCCTCTGGTTGGATTGGCAATTGAAGCTTGGAGGTGGTCAACTTGTTCCATACTGCAAAGGCGGAATCAAAATTAGAAACAAGCATAAGATATTCTTTGTTTAGCGTGCTTCTAATAGCCTCAAGGGCTTGTGTTTGGCCCCTATATGATTGCGGTTATCAAGATAGCATTTCTTGGTAGCAGTAAGAAAAACATGCAATCCTAGGGTTTTCAAATACATGGACATCCTAAATTTTCACATGTCAATGTTGGAGACATCGAACATGGGAGGTGACAAGCAATCCATGAGTGTGTGCAAACAAATATACATGCAAATGCAAATGATAGATTAGCAAACCAAGATCACACTCCTAGGTGGTTAAACCAAATATCAGGAGCGTAGGCTCTGATACTAATTGTAAGTACACCTAGAGGGAGGGGTGAATAGGTGTATCGCTAATCTAATGAACTAAATGCGAAAATTAAAATTAATTGCAACAACACTTAGTGCAACCAACGAGTGTAGCTGAATTCCCCGTGAAGGGCTCTGGACTAACTCCTCTTGATTCCTCTGAATAAGAGTTGAGGCGCTATATGAAGCTCCCGTGGTTAAGCACAAGTGATGCACACACACACACAAGCCAAGCATATAATATGAATGAGCAATATGAATAGATGCAAGGCACAACACAAGCATATAAGATATGACAATATGAATATATGCAAGGCACAATATAAAGAGAGAGAGAGTTAAGAGTCAATGGATCAAACGCAAACAACAAGATGTGTTTCGAGGTTCGAGCACCGAGCTCTACGTCCCCGCCTTCACCAAGAAGGATTTCTAATCCACTAACTTGTCCACGTAGGACTCCCACCGAGGGAACCTCCACCGAGGATTTGCAAATACAACCGGGAGTACCGAACTCTTCTCTCAACCAATACAACCTCCATCGAGGCAATCAAATGGTCTACCGAAGACCGGAGTACTGAACTCCACCAATACAACAAATATAACCTCCACCGAGGCAAACACCAATCCAACTCCACCTCACCAAGAGGGAGTAAACCACAACCTCAACCTCTACCAAAGAGGGAGCAACCAACAGCCCAAATCAACCTCTACCAAAGAGGGATACAACAAATGAGGGTTTACAACAAGGTGATCACAAAAGACCACAAACTCAATTTTTCCCACAAATAAAGATCCTAATAGAATAGGATAGGAGATATAGCTCAAGTGAAAAACAAGTGTTTTGATCAAAGAAAATCTCTTGGAAAAATACCAAATAGATATAGATTTTTAGATCAAGAAACTAATTCCCAAAACCTATTTTCTTTGAAATAAAACAAAACACTTTAAAACAAATAAGATGGATCTTTTTGCTCTTTAAACACTTTTGAAAACTTGCTTTGAAAATCAGAGAATAGGAAAATTTTTGCTCTGAAAAATCTTGCCAAAATCCCAAAGAAATGGGGCTTAAATAACCCTTTATCAAAAACTAGCCGTTGGGACTGTTTGTCAGTCCTGGCGGCTGGCGGTCGACCGGCCGGTCGGTCGACCGTGCCATGAACCTGGCCAACGTGCACAAGACTGTGCACGCGGTCGACCGACTCTGGGGTCCGATCGACCATCGGAGCCTGGCAGGCTGGGTTCTAGGTCAAAAAACTGGGTTTAAAATAAATCTAATAAATCCCATAAAACTTTTAAAAATCCACAAAAATAGTTTCTAAAATAATATATGTTATATAAACATGTGATAAAAATTTTAACACAATTATCAAACATTTTGAACCATTTTTATGTTATGAAAAAATTACCGAAAACCAAAACTTGTATTTTTCCAAACTTGAATTTTTCAAATAAACTTTGTTTTGTCCAAAACTCATCCAAATACAAAAACATAATACTTAAACACTTTGAAGCAAGTTGCATATGGATAGAAATCCAATATACAAGAAACATATACATATAATTGTTTTTGACTTTAATTCCAAAAATATGTTTTGTTAAAAACACAAAACCTAGATACATGAATAGGTATGTCAAACTTAAGTTTATTTAAGACATGAAGCATACATGTATATAGAATGATTCTAATATACATAAAACCAAGTAAATTTGTATTGATACTATCTATTCATGAAAACTAATATCGGTTAAACCAGAAAACCGAAAAACCAATATCCAAAACATGAAACGTTTGTGTATTGTGAACTTGAGCATATCACACTATCTAATCTTTACACATGGATCTAAAACACAAACTAAATTAGGATACCTAAGTCTTCTTGACGATCTCCATGTTCAAGTCGACTCGATCCAAACCGTGATCCACCGAGCTTGACTCCAACGAGTGCTATGTAAGATCTTGTTGCTCGGGCTCTGGAATCACCATGCGAAAGGCTTCAAAACTCCTTTGTTGAAGCAATCACCAACTAATATCTTGGTTAAATGATCTGAAACTAAACATCACAAGATAATTAGTAAACATAACTACATGAGTTAATCATCATCAAAACTAGAGTGGAAGGCCTCTGGGCCAACAAACACATCAGATAATAGTCGCCAATTGCATGAACAAGCAAATAAAAAGAAGAAGGCAAGAACACACAATTTAACGAGATTCGACAATTGCTTATGTTCTCGGGACAAAAAATGAGAGAGATCTTATTAATCAACCAATTATAAGATACAATCAATAGGGGACAATACCCCTCTTTATATAACTACGGAGTTCATGAAAATAAGGAAACTGAACACTCTGAATTCGGATCAGAAACGCCCAGATACCAAACGCCAGACTGAGACAATCAATACTAGTCCAGACTCTCGGGAAATACCTGTCGACAACCATGAGGATCCTTTCGACAGAGCTCTATCGCCAGCCAAGATGGTCTGTCGACAAACTAAGTAATTGCTGCTCGCTGTTGGCGTATTCATGTATCTTCTGCATCTTAGCACTTCATGCAAACTCCGTATTAATATCAAGAAGTTAAAAAAACTTCATTATTAAGATTTTACACTCTTCCCACAGAATTCGACGAAGAATCATTTTTAATTTGATCCAATAAGAAGTAAATGCTCAAATCAGCAAAAGTTATTTTAATGAACATGTCGGCCAAGGTTGGAAATTGAATAAGCCAACCCCACTGTAACACAAGAGGCAATGAGTAGTGAAGTTTATTTTATTTCCAAACTACAGAGGAAACTTGGTAAACGTAGTAGTATTGGGCCACTATCCTATCACATGCAGTATGAGTCATTTTAACAAAAGTCGTGAGTAAACTTCCAAGTAGCAGAGCAGTCAGCTCTTTGATGCAATATCACCTACTCAAAAAGAATATATAAATGCCACTTAAATTTCAATACCTTTAAAATCAATAAAGTCAAATTAGTATAACTATGTCCCCTTTTGTTTTTATTTGATAGTATCATGTACATCTAGTTTACGTCACGAGTATTAGCAGTCAATCATGCATGGTAGACGAGCGTGCATTTGCATGGTAGACGAGCGTACCTTATACGCAGGCCGCCGCGTCTCGTTGGCAAAATCTACCAAGCAGAAATAGAAATTTAAAGTGATTACAATTTTTGTTTTAGATCATATTCCCATAATAATGGATGCTGGAATCAAAACAAAAATTTCTATTATTTTGATACAAATTTCCAGCTGGGTTACATATTATAAGAAGAGTAATTTTGTGTTGACACGTGGATAAGATGTCGGGTTTCAGGATTATAAAAGTTTAAAGTTTTTAAACCCCCTCTTATATCATATCCACATGATAACGTGAGATTGACTCTTTTATATAATATGTGTTTGGCTCAAATACACGAACCGAAGTTCAAATTTTCTGAGAAGTTAGATAATCAATAAATGTATCTGAAACTCGTCTAACATTCTCGCAAGCTCCAAATTAAATCCCAATAATTTAATCTTGAGCAAAAGATAATTATTTGTATTGTACAAGTGCAATTCACTAGTTTAGACCTAGTATTTGTCGTTAGAAGTCGGCCTAAGTCGGTAAATAAATAATTCGGAAGCCCATTTTGTATATTTTAATACCCAAATTCCACAAGGAAATGGGACAGAGCCGTAATAGTATCGAGCCACTACCCTATCAGTTGATCCCCGAGTCAACCCCAATTGCCACTCGACCCAGGGCAATGTGGACGTCTGAACCACTCCCACAATAAAACAAAGCTAGAAAGAAGAAAAATTGCCACCCCACCACCCACTACAAAAAGCAGCCCCTCTCCAGTCCAAAAACCATCAAATTTCCATCTGATCAAAATTCTTTGTACCGCTAACAAAGACAACAAGTCTCTGAATTGTCAAGGCTCGACAATGTCCTCCTCAGAGAAGAACCACATCCTCCCTATCTCCACAATCCCAACTTCTCAACCCCCAGCAAACAGAAATCCGTCGATTGGCCGACGAATGAGAAGCCCGATAGCCGGCGGCGCCGCCTCGTTCGCCTTAGCTGCTGCGCCGGGATTCTCGCGGTCATCGCCATCACCGTCCTCGTTCTCTCCTTCACCGTGTACAAGGTCAGGGAGCCTACCATGAGGCTGAACTCCGTCAACTTCGGCGACCTCGACCTCTCCAAAAACATGACAGTTATCGCTGATGTATCCGTCAAGAACCCTAATGTACTTCCTTTCAAGTTCAATTCCAGCAAGACATCACTGTTGTATCGGAGCAGGGAAGTTGGCTTGGCTTACGGACCACCAGGGAACGTAGGGGCGCGTGGCACGCTGCGGACGAACGTGACAGTGGACGTGATCACGGACCGATTGCTCAATGATTCCAACTTCTTGGGAGACGTGGGGAACGGCTCGCTGGGGATACAGACTTCTACCATGGTTGGGGGAAAGGTGACGATTTTGGGCATATTCAAGCGCCATGTCGACGTTATGATGAACTGCACCGTGAGTGTGTCCATCGCGAGCCAGGCAATTCTTGAACAGCACTGCACGCAGCGCATGTGGCTATGAACGTAGAAAGTAAAATTTCAAGGTAGGAGACGTAGAAAGTAGCTAGAATTGGTCTCTTGGGAATTGTTCGGTATGAGTTCGAAAAGGCGGTTGTACTTGTTATATGAGAATTAAGTTAGCTGGCGATGAATGAACATGAACTGTACCTAAAATGTTTTACAATCAAAATATAACAGTCTTTAATTTGTTGGACAATTAGCATTATTAAGAGATCTATCGTTCATTTCATTAATGTTTTTTGGTCATGTAAGTGAATTTTGTGCTGACAAAGAAATGACTTGTGTGAGATTCTAGGAGTTCGTTACCCATTTTTTGATGATTTTATCTCATGAATGATAAAGAGCAAACCAACCTATCAATGTTCACCCCTGGGCTGCAGCAAACTTGAAGAAAACCTGCATTTGCATTAACTTACGATTCAAACCCATTTGAATAGTGTCAAGCGCTAAGTGAGTGGTACAATATACAATCCTAAAGTGCATTTACTGTTTTTTTTTTTTTTTTTAGTAAAAGGTTGAAATCCATGCCATTCATCAAAGAGCAAATAATGAGACTACACTACTACTATGTACCCTCCTCCACGTAACAACAAAACACTCCTCTCAATGACCAAAAAGTCACTTAGACACCCAATAAGTCCTGAAAAAACACAGAAACATAAGCTATCCTACTCTAATCTCGCTTCACTGTAGAAAATAGCTCCCAGTTTTGCAACGCTGCCTGGCATTTCCTCAAATTCTACTCATTTCTCTTGAACAAGCTGGATTTGGGTACCATTCTTGTTTTACAGAAAGTGACCGCTCTTTCTAACGCTCTCCTACGCAAATTACTGATATTACATCCTGTTCCTCTTCTGTATTTCCCAAAGAGATACCCACAGAGGCAGCGAGATTATGTAACACAAAATTCGGGATGTAGTCTAGTAAGGCCTGTTTTGATCAAGATTTATCTCCCCAGTCAAATCCAGTATACCAGGGACCTTTCTCTTTATAGGCTGCAATGTTCTAGCCCGACCTAACAAGAGATGCGTTGAGGCTATTCTGTTCTTGGTCCTCCTGAAAAAGGCCCTGCAAATCGAAGTCCTCCTTGAGTTCTGCTTCAATCCTAGACTGCTTCTTATGCCTTCTTGCCTCTGGGTAATTAGACCCATTTATATCAGCATAAAAATCTTGTTGTTGATCATTACCCGGCCCACATCCATCAATAAGCCCACTATTAGAAGTCTCCTCACTTAGGCCTATAAGGCCGTAAGGCCCAGCCCGGTCAACAGACCCCTTCAGCCCACCACTCAATAAATGGCTCGGGTTCGGGTTGATCTCCCCTCTACTACCCAGCAGCCCGTTGTGTCCTTCGCCCACACTTTTGGAGAATTCTGCAATGTTCAGAAATTCCTCGAGATTTGCTGTAACTAAAATTCAAAACGTCTGGTGCGCCACACCGACAGCCTTTCTACGACACTCGTCACATGAGGCATTGTTCTTGCCAACACGCTCGACCTCTGAACTTGCGGTGATCATCAGAGGAGGCCTCGTCATCGACGGTGGCGCTCCAGTCGTTCTGACATTCTCGATCCTTTCCATCCATCCTCCGCTTCAGCACCGCCACCGTGTATCTTGCCGATTTATGAACGGAGCTAACCACTCCCGCGTTGAAGCAAGACGGTGACGTAGGTGATTGTACTTCTCTCATCTGCTATCTGTTCATCCTCTGTTGTCGGCGCCACACTTCACCTAAGGCGGCGCTGGCGACGGCCCCGGGCGACCCAGACCCCAACAGTCCCACCACCTTGGCCACCTTCTTTATATGGCCTCCAGTAGCCTCGAATTCTTTGGAGTCCTCCTCACCGGCGTCCTTCGATTGGCCGCCAGAATTGATCGATGAAAGCCTCGAATGCTTTCTCACCATATCAGCAAAAGAAGGACATTCACCGCAACTTCCTCCTTCCTCTTCCACAGCCAATTCCAACAATAAACACAACCTAATTCGCTTCTCGACGAGCAGCCCAGCGAGTTGATGTTTGCAGAGGCCAACCCGCACTAGTACATCTTCTGTCTTGCCAACGACGACCACTGTCTGATCCACTCCTCCAACAGAGCCCCTGAGCTCTGAGATTTAATCTTAAAGCCTTCTCTTCCCCAGCCCTTCTCCCTATAAGGGCAATTGACGGCCTTGTGCCCTACTTGCCTGTAGATGAAGCAGAGAAGGTCATAAGGGCAGGTCTTCTTCCAGTGGCCAATACGGCCACAGTGATGGCACCCCGACTCTCTCCAGTCCCCCGAAGAACCCGTCAAGTGATGGCCTCTTAGATGGCATTTCGTCAGCAGTTACAGTACATGGAAGCAACGAGGAAGAAGGTGAGGGATCAAAGTGTTGTATATTAATCTACGTACTAATATATTATAATCTAATTTTTTTTTTAGTGTAAGCTGGAAAGTATTTACAGGACGAAGAGTTTGTCAAATAAATTCTTCATAAATAAGCACATATACAGTCTTCGGACGAAGGAATGCACGCCTATTCTACAACCGCTCAATAATTTTGATAGGATCTTGAGTGTTATATTAGCTCTGGAGGTAAGGATAAAGAAAAAGACAAAACTCTTCTGTTACTCTCTTATCTTCCAACGAGTTATGACCACTTGACGATCACCATCATGTATGGAAAGAAAGCCCCAGAGTTGGAAGATGTTCAACAGATGCTTCAAAACAACGATTTAATGAAAAAAAACAGATTCAATTTAGGAGGCTACAGAATTGGCCGTCAAATACTAGAAGGGGAGATCAGAGTAGAGGACCCAAAAAGTTTACAAGCGCTTCTAGCAGTGATATCTGCTACTAATATAGGAAACCAGGGGACATCAAGAAAAATTGTTTCAAGTACAAGAAGATGCCGAAAAAAAGGTGGTATGAATACTGATGGGGTTAGTAGTAGTTAAATATCAGAACATGCCGGTGTTGTGAAGGAAGCAAATGAGAATCCATGTGATATCCTGACAGTTCAATCAGGAAAGAAAAAGTACTCAGATGATTGGTTACTTGATTCGGGGTACATATACTACATGTACCCAAAAAGAGGGTGATTCAGCACATACAAGCCTTTCGATGGAGTCTAGTCTTGAAAGGGAGCCATATGCAGGACAGTTAACATCAGCAATATTCGCGTGAAGATATTTGATGGTCAGGTACGAACCCTCACAAACGTACGACACGTTCCAAATCTAAGGAAGAATCTTTTCTTATTGGGAACTCTGAAAGCTTAAGATGCAAGTTCTCAGGTGCAAATGGAGGTGTTAAAGCCACCAAGGGCTCCATGACAATTCTAAAAGGAGAACGAATGGTGAACTTGTACAAGATGATCGGGAGCGTTATTGTTGGTGACCCTTCAGCAGCAACGGAGAAGGAGGATACTGCAAGACTTTGGCATATGCTTCTTGGATACATGAGCGAGCAAGGTCTTCAATCCCTACATAACAAAGGAGATCTATCAGTTATCAAATATTACAAACTCGATCTATGTAAATTTTTACATTATTAGTAGACGCGTAGAGTAACTTTTTCTATATCACAGTATAAGATAAAGGGTTTGCTAGATCTCATAAGCACAAATGTGTGGGGACCTTCACCAGTAGCATCCATTGGGGGTGCAAAGTGCTATTCACGATTATAGATGATTTCTCCAGAAAAGTATGAGTGTATTTCTTGAAGTAAAAATTAAAGATATTTTAGAAGTTCAAGGAGTGAAAGACAAAAAGGATGAAAAGTGAAATTCTTAAGGTCCGACAATGGAGGCGAGTGTACCTACGCAGAGTTCAAATCTTACTTGACAGATGAAGGTATCATACACTAACTAAGTATTCCAAGGGTGGACAGAACAAAATAGAATAGCAGAGCGCTTGAATTGGATACTTATAGAGCATGCCCGCAATATAAGTTTACAAGCAATGTCAAAAAGATTCTGGGCCAAGCCGGTATGTCATGCATGCTTTCTAGTAAACAAGTCACCATCTGCAGCTGTTGATCTTCAGATCCCAGAAGAGATATGTCAAAAAAGTCAGTGGATTATTCAACCTTGCAGATTTTTAGTTGTCTGACGTACAGTTTGGTTGATAGTCAAAGAAGGACAAACTGGAATCTAAGTTTAAGAGATGCATTTTCATTAGGTTCACCAAAGAAGTCAAGAGTTTCATACTCTGGGATCCTGAGATAAGGAGTACCTTTACCAACAGAGATGTGGTCTTTGATGATGAGTCAATATTGCAAGAAAAGTCAGAGATGAAAGAAAAGGCGCAAGATGGAGCTCCAGACAGTTCAGCAGTTTCTTAGGCAAAGGATATTGAGTTTTTTGATGACCCTAAAAAGCCTGATGATTCAGATAAGGATATCTCAAAATCAGGTGTAGACAATTATGAGGCTACTCAGTAGTATCCTAGACAATTGAGGTAGTCAGACAGAGTTTCGGTGCCACCAACAAGATATAGTTGGGAGATGATCATGTATCATTCGCATTAGTAACAGAAATAAGAAATCCTAATAGTTACAGGGAGGCGATCGAGGCAGATGGCAATGACAAGTGAATTACAACCATAGAACATGATATGGAGTCTTCGGATAGAAATCATATATGAGAGTTGGTGGATCTTTTAAATGACTCCAAAGTGGTAAATTGCAGATGAGTCTTTCGCAAGAAAGATAATGAGCAGTATAAGATAAGGTTAGTTGCCAAGAGATATGCTCAAAAGGATGGTATTAATTACAATGAGTTCTTCTCTCCTGTAGTCAAGCATGCATCTATGCGGATATTATTGGCGATAGTAACTTAGTTTGATCTCGAGTTAGAGCAGTTGGATGTCAAAATAGTGTTTTTGTATAGGGAGCTAGAAGAGAGGATATACATGAAGCAACCTGAAGTGTACATTCAGGAAGGATTAGAAAATAATGCGTGTCTTCTCAAGAAATCTTTCTATGGACTTACACAGTCTCCCAGTCATTGGTTCAAACAGTTTGACTACTTCATGATCAAGGCCAATTACACCCGATATTAGTATGACAGTTATGTTTATTTCAAGTAAAATTATGATAATCTGACATATTTGTTGTTTCATGTGAATGATATACTGATTGCTGTAAAAAATAAGGCACATATCCAAAACATTAAAGCTCCACTAAAGAGGAATTTGAAATGAAAATTTTGAAAGAAGTCAATAAAATCTTAGGTATAGAGATCAGTCGGACAGAGGTACAGGCAGGGTTTGGCTATCTCAAGAGAACTATGTGAACAAAAGGTGTTGGAGCGGTTCAACATGGTAGAAGCGAGACTAGTGACTACTCTTTTGGCATATCACTTCAAGTTATCCTCCAAACATTGTCTACAATCACTAAAAGAGAAGAAGAGGTGTCTCGAATACCATATGCTAGTGTGGTGAGATCACTCATGTATGTTAATTATGGTCTGCATCAGGAGTGAATTAGCCTATGCAGTTAGTATAATAAGTCAGTTTAGGTTAAATTCAAGAAAGCAATATTAGAAAGAAGTAAAGTGGGTACTACGATCTTTACGAGGGACTGCAAGATTAGACTTGAAGTTTCAGAAATTGGAAACGGAAAGCCCTGATAAAGTTTTATATTTTTATCTTATTTTATAAGATTTAATTCAAATTTTTGCAATTTTATTTTGTTTACTCTACGAACTAGATATCACATCAAAAGGGCGACTCGGGGAATGACTGGTTAGAGTGACTCTTGCATCACCGGTGCAGTCTAGAAGAAACAAAATATTTAACAATGATAACTATAAGAACGATAATCTAGGATTAAATTGAAAATGCTGAATGACTCAAGAACAGTGCATATAATTATCACCATGAATCACCATTGACCTTTTTGTCCAAATATATGCCATTGCTTGAAGCACCTCAAGAAACAAAAATAACAGCTTACAGTAATTGTACTTTAGAATTGTATATTGTACCATTGACTTAGCCCTCGATACTATTCAAATGGGGTTGAATCTTAAGTTAATGCAAATGCAGGTTTTCTTCAAGTTTGCTGCAGCCCAGGGGTGAACATTGATAGGTTTGGTTTGCTCTTTATCATTCATGAGATATAATCATCAAAAAATGGGTAACTAACTCCTAGAATCTCACAAAAATCATTTCTTTGTCAACACAAAATTCACTGCATGACCAGAAAGCATTAATGAAATAAACGATAGTTCTCTTAATAATGCTAATTGTACAACAAATTGAAGACTGTTATATTTTGATTGTAAAGCATTTTAGGTACAGTTCATGCTCATTCATCGCCAGCTAACTTAATTCTCACATAACAAGTAACAACCGCCTTTTCGAACTCAAACAAGAGACCAATTCTAGCTACTTTCTACGTCTCCTACCTTGAAATTTTACTTTCTACGTTCATAGCCACATGCGCTGCGTGCAGTGCTGTTCAAGAATTGCCTGGCTCGCGATGGACACACTCACGGTGCAGTTCATCATAACGTCGACATGGCGCTTGAATATGCCCAAAATCGTCACCTTGCCCCCAACCATGGTAGAAGTCTGTATCCCCAGCGAGCCGTTCCCCACGTCTCCCAAGAAGTTGGAATCATTGAGCAATCGGTCCGTGATGACGTCCACTGTCACGTTCGTCCGCAGCGTGCCACGCGCCTCTACGTTCCCCGGTGGTCCGTAAGCCAAGCCAACTTCCCTGCTCCGATACAACAGTGATGTCTTGCTGGAATTGAACTTGAAAGGAAGTACATTAGGGTTCTTGACGGATACATCAGCGATAACTGTCATGTTTTTGGAGAGGTCGAGGTCGCCGAAGTTGACGGAGTTCAGCCTCATGGTAGGCTCCCTGACCTTGTACACGGTGAAGGAGAGAACGAGGACGGTGATGGCGATGACCGCGAGAATCCCGGCGCAGCAGCTAAGGCAAACGAGGCGGTGCCGCCGGCCATCGGGCTTCTCATTCTTCGGCCAATCGACGGATTTCTGTTTGCTGGGGGGTTGAGAAGTTGGGATTGTGGAGATAGGGAGGATGTGGTTCTTCTCTGAGGAGGACATTGTCGAGCCTTGACAATTGAGAGGCTTGTTGTCTTTGATAGCGGGTCGAAAGAATTTTGATCAGATGGAAATTTGATGGTTTTTGGACTGGAGAGGGGCTGCTTTTTGTAGTGGGTGGTGGGGTGGCAATTTTTCTTCTTTCTAGCTTTGTTTTATTGTGGGAGTGGTTCAGACGTCCACATTGCCCTGGGTCGAGTGGCAATTGGGGTTGACTCGGGGATCAACTGATAGGGTAGTGGCTCGATACTATTACGGCTCTGTCCCATTTCCTTGTGGAATTTGGGTATTAAAATATACAAAATGGGCTTCCGAATTATTTATTTACCGACTTAGGCCGACTTCTAACGACAAATACTAGGTCTAAACTAGTGAATTGCACTTGTACAATACAAATAATTATCTTTTGCTCAAGATTAAATTATTGGGATTTAATTTGGAGCTTGCGAGAATGTTAGACGAGTTTCAGATACATTTATTGATTATCTAACTTCTCAGAAAATTTGAACTTCGGTTCGTGTATTTGAGCCAAACACATATTATATAAAAGAGTCAATCTCACGTTATCATGTGGATATGATATAAGAGGGGGTTTAAAAACTTTAAACTTTTATAATCCTGAAACCCGACATCTTATTCACGTGTCAACACGAAATTGATCTTCTTATAATATGTAACCGAGCCGAAAAATTTGTATCAAAATAATAGAATTTTTTGTTTTGATTCCAGCATCCATTATTATGGGAATATGATGTAAAATAAAAATTGTAATCACTATAAATTTCTATTTCTGCTTGGTAGATTTTGCCAACGAGACGCGGCGGGCCTACGTATAAGGTACGCTCGTCTACCATGCATGATTGACTGCTAATACTCGTGACGTAAACTAGATGTACATGATACTATCAAATAAAAACAAAAGGGGACATAGTTATACTAATTTGACTTTATTGATTTTAAAGGTATTGAAATTTAAGTCGCATTTATAAATTCTTTTTGTAGTAGGTGATATTGCATCAAAGAGCTGACTGCTCTGCTAATTGGAAGTTTACTCACTACTTTTGTTAAAATGGCTCATACCGCATGTGATAGGATAGTGGCCCAATTTTATTACGTTTACCAAGTTTCCTCTGTAGTTTGGAAATAAAATAAACTTCACGGCTCATTGCCTCTTGTGTTACAGTGGGCTTGGCTTATTCAATTTCCAACCTTGGCCGACATGTCATTAAATAACTTTTTGCTGATTTGAGCATTTACTTTTTATTGGATTAAATTAAAAAAGATTCTTCGTCCAATTCTGTGGGGGAGAGAGTGTAAACTCTTCATAGTGAAGTTTTTTAACTCCTTGATATTAATACGGAATTTGCATGAAGTGTTAGGATGGAGAAGATACATGAATACGCCAACAACGAGAAGCAATTTACTTAGTTTGTCGATAGACCATCTTGGCCGTCGATAGAGCTCTGTCGACAAGACTCTCAAGGCTGTCGACAGGCATTTCCCGAGAGTTAGGACTAGTACTGATTATCTCAGTTTGGCGTTTGGTTTCTGGGCGGTTTCCAAATAGGATTCAGAGTTCGTTTCTGATCCAAATTCAGAGTGTTCGGTTTCCATATTTTCATGAACTCCAAAGCTATATAAAGAGGGGTATTGTCCCCTATTGAATGTATCCTGTAATTGATTGATTAATAAGATTTCTCTCCTTTTATGTCTCGAGGACGTAAGCAATTGCCGAATCTCGTTAAATTGTGTGTTCTTACTTTCTTCCTTTTATTTGCTTGTAAGTGCAAATGACGACTATTTTATGGTGTTGTTGTTTTCTATTGCTTGAGATTACAACAAGTGGCATCAAAGCTTTCCGGGTTCGATTGAGAGTTTCTTTCTGGTAGAGCAAATCGCTTTGGAGATTGTCTACAGTTTCAATTGGAGGTAAAAATCTGACTTTCCTATCTGAATTTGTTTTCACTAATCATTTTTTCAATTGCTTTGAGGAATCTACTAGAGAGAGAGTCAATCGTCAGTGAAATCCGCAAGTCATCTTCCGACAAAAATTGATGTCGTGAAGTTTGACGGCACGAGCAATTTCAGAATGTGGAGATGTGAGGTGATAGATGCCCTGATGACATCAAATGTTGAAGACTCTTCACTTCTGGAAAAAAATCGGTGGAGACATCCGAGAAGAACTGGGACAAGGTGAATCAGACGGCGTGTGTCATCATCAGGTCTTATTTGACACAAGACATCAAGTATCATGTGTTGTGTGAGACTTCCACAAGAATGATGTGGGGGATTCTCGAAAAAAGTATCTGCGAAGAGCAACAAGACTCAATTATGTTTGAAGAGGAGACTTTACCTCTTCCAATTGAATAGAGAACTCCCCATTGATGATCACATGAATAACTACATAAAGTTTCTTACAGACTTAGTTAATGCGGATGTGGCGATCGAAGAAGAGGATAAGGCGGTGATTCTTATGAATTCTCTTCCTGATGAAGAGTATGTGACCTTCGTCCTAACCTTGATCGACGATAAACAAACATTTAATTATAGTGATATGCCAGCTGCTCTTGTAAACTATGAAATGAGGAGGAAGGATAAGCAGTCTTCTCCAAGAGTACTTCAGTAGAAGCGTTGACGGTAAGAGGCGAGAGTTCCAGTAAAATAGGCAAAGGCGATTGTGGTAGATCGAAGTCTAAATTAGGTTTCAAAGATTTGAAGACAAACCAGTGCATCTTTTGTAAAGAGTTAGAACACTAGAAGGTTAATTATCTAAGAATCACAGATAAGAATAAGGAGTCGAAGACGGAAGCAAATCTCACATGGGTGATCATTACTCAATCGAGTAGCACTTCACAGGCAGGTGGATCAGATTCATACTCAACGGTATTCTCATTTTCAGTCACTACTCCTACTATTATATCTACTAGTTATCTTAATAATGAAAGAGAACTAAAAAAGAAAAAAATATAACTTTTAGAATTAAATTTTTGCAACTGCATTTTGTTTATTCTTTCTAGTACGCGATATTACATGAAAGAGCCCACTGCAATTTTATTATTTAAAAAATACATAATATTTTTTGTTACAATGAAGAGCACCATTAGAAGAGATCAGAACGGACAAATATGTAACCTTATCGGAATTATCCTTTTTGTCTTTTTTCCCAAATAAGTGGGCAACGGATGACAGTTACATCCTTGAAGTAGGTGTAGAAACTAAAATTGTAGCAATTAACAATAATAATTTTAATTCTAGAATAATTTTAATGCAAATTGCAGTTTTTTTAAATTATTTTACGTAGAGAGTTGGGCTCGATTACACATCGAAGAGCCGATTTCTATATCAAACACATTATTCCTTCATGATTACATCGAAGAGGAAAAGCAACCATGTGACATGTTTGACGTCCAGTCCACATGCACACACGAGGCTTTAAGAGAGAAGAACCCAAGAAAAAGACAAATATATATATTTTTTTTAGAAAAATGGTGAGAGTCAAAAATGCACTCCGCACTTCATTAAAAAAAATTAATGAAAATAATTCTAAGTAAGTACATGAACCAAAAGTCTCCAGTACAATAGAAAAATTGTGCACACGCAGGTGCCCGATGATAGCTAAAGGAACCAAAGTATAAAGAAAAAAACTCTCACTCCACGCTTCTCTGCCGACGCAACGGGTGCATTAGCCAAATCTTTCGCTGACACATCCTCTGGTGCCACTATAATCCGCTCCATCTCAAACTCCCGCTGACGTCACTCGCCTACCACAGTGACGTCTATCCCCTCAATCTTCTCCTAGAACAATGCTAACCATGATGCAGCATAAAACCACGACTGCACAGCTCAAATTCAATCAAAACTCCTCCTGCCTGCCCGCATCCAGAGCAGACCACCTCTTGAACAACTCTTCCAAAAGAGATCCATCTGATGACCCATCTCCCTTAAGCCAATTGTCAAAAAGAGACCCAGCTGAAAGCCCATCAGCCTCAAACCCAACAGAACCCCTCAGATCCCGCAACAAGCGTCCCGCCCCTTGCAGAAAAAATTCTCTCCATCTTTAGTGGACACACAGGAGATACTTAATTGTCCTTGGCGCATCTCTTCGCATGTTCAACCGGAGAAGAAAAACCCTCGCGCGGATCTGATACCCCTGCCCAGATCCGGCTATAACACCGACCACATCAACGGCGACCTAAAGTGTCCCATCATCGTCAAGTCAAGAGCGCCATCAAACTTTCATAACAACAATCATCAGCAAAGTCATCACAAGTCACAAATTCATCATAAATTTATCACTCATCTTAAAAAATCATCAGCAAAGTTGTCTCTAAATCACATATTACCTAAAATTCTTAAGCAAAATTATATCAAAATCATCAAATTACCTCAAAATCTTCAAATTACAAAAAATATATATATATAACAAAATCCAAATTAAATTACCTCAAAATTTCAAAAATACATCAAGTCCCCTCAAATATAAAATTACTTAATTTCATCAAATTATAAAATTACTAAATTACAGAAAAAATTTCTCCTTAAATTTCTGTCAAATTTTGATTATTTCTACCCATTTTTTTTTGAAAATTTTGTCCACTATATTTATTTTTTGTCCACCATACCGTGAAATCTGTCTACAAATAGTGTAAAATTCATTACAATTATCAAATTCATTATAATTCATAATTACAACCCCTCACAAAAATCACAAAATTAGAAAAAATAAATTAGATTATCTTACAATTTTTTTTCATGCGTCTGAAAATTACAAAATCTTGCAAAAATCCTCACCAAATTACAAAAATAAAAAAAATTACAAGAACACAAAGACATAAAAAAAGATGAGAAAACAATAGAGACAAAAAGTCCTTCTTTGTCTCGAGCTTCGGTCACAACAACAAAATATCTCACAATTTCCCCTGAAAAAATTTCTTGGAATTTTTGATAAATTACAACAACAACAGAGAAACTTTTACACCAAAAAATCCAAAAAAAAAAAAAATCAATTTCTCTCCTCTGCCCTGCCTCCTCCCTCTTTCTCCTCCTTTCCTTATTTCTTCTCTTCCTTCTCTCACCTCCATCATAGTCATTATTTGAAGTCATAAAATTTTAAATTCAAATTTTTATTTTTATTAGTGTTACTAAGGGAACGTCTCTCTCCAAAAGACGCCTTGAGAAGAGAGGATCGAGGAACTAGTATAAAGTAAAGGAGTCCCCCCCAAAGAAAACCTATGTGTGACTATACTCAACAGCCTCTCGTAGTCCCACATTGGAATGAACTTCACTTGGGGTGACTCAGGGGGTAGGAGCAAGCACAACGGGCGGAGGTGCATGAACCAAACTCTGATAACATGTTACTCAGGGAAAGTCTCTCACCAAATGACGTCTTAAGAAGAGAGGACCCAAAAATTAATATAAAGTCAAGGAGGCCCCACTGAACAACCGATGTAGGACTATTCTCAACAATTAGTTTGTATTTTCCAAGTTGAAATTTGAAAATAAGATGAAGATAAGGATATTGGAGAAGTTGTTTCCGTCAACATCGGGGAAGGTGAAAGTCGACTGGGCCCACACGATGAACTGACAGTTCCACCGGTGCTTCACGGTGATAGGCACCATGTTCCTATGGGCCCTTTTCCTCATGGCCTTCACAGCCTCCTACCTCAGCTTCCAGTCCTTCGTCGACACCTCCTCCAAGTACTTTAGCCTCCACTGGGAGGAGCAGTTCTGCACCTCTGCCCAGATCCGTCGCCCCTATAACCCCACCTCTGCCAGTGGTGGGGGATCTCCGTCCTTGTAATTGGCGTTGCCAGCTTCGTCGGGTGCCACGTTGGGTTTGCAGTGGCGCTCAAGCTCGTTGCGGTCGGATCTCGCTGAATCTCGGTCGAAGACAGAGCTCGCTGCGGCCCTGCTTCTCTTCTTCTTCCCTCCCTCCCTCTCTTTCTGTGTGTGTGTTTTAATAATTGTACAGAGGACTGTTTGACAGCAAGGGCATTTTTTGCATTCAACACCCACGTGTGTCCAGTCAACGTACACAGGACCTAGAAAATATCCAAACTGGTATTGGAGGAGCTTTTTGTATGATTTCAAACTTCAAGGCGTTCTTTATGGGTCCAACTTTTCTTAAGAACCTAAGAGCAATTTTTTTAAATCTAATCTAATTCTTGTCTTCTCTTTCTTTTATTTTCTTTATTTTAGCAACAATCCCCACCCACTAAACCACTCTCCCTCTCTCTCTCTGATCCCATGAATCACTCTGAATTTGTTACGTGGCTATGATTAGTTAGATTCAACCATGTTGTAACGAAATTGATATACTCCGATACCAATTGTTGTGTGCATAACCGAGGATACTATACTTACTATGATACCAATAGTTAGGAGATATGGATATCCCAACTGATGACCTCAAGTACGCCATGAGATCGATTATCTTGAGCACACAAGATGAATATTAAAAGATATAAGAAGAAGAATATAAAATTTAATGTGCTTCGGCCCAAATTTGGCCTACGTCCACAGGGAGAGAACTTGAGAGAGCTTTATTAATAAACTTAATAAAAAGAGATCTAATATTTCTCTTGATGACACAAGAATATTTACCTTCCCCTTTGATTTACGCCTAGTTTACAAGAGTATACCTTCTCTCTATGCGCCTTCATCTTGCTCGCCTCTTTCTTGGCTTTTTAGGACCTTCTTGGCTTTTTATGGCCTTACATTGTTGTTCACCACAACTTTATTCTACTCTTATGCTCCACCTAAATCCTAAGTTATAATCCTTTATTTATAAGATTTTACAATACAACTCCTATTTGGAACATGAGATGATCTTAGTCATTGGATATTTGAAGAATCTTGAAATCCTATTACGAGTTGATCTTCTTGATATAGAAGGATTCTAGACCTTTTAATCTTTAGAACAAATCTGTTGGCCCAAAGGCCTTCCACTCTAGTTTTGATGATGATCAACTCATGTAGTTATGTGTACTACTAACCTTGTGATTTTAGTTTCAGATTATTAATCAAGATGTTAGTAGGTGATTAGTTTCAACAAAGGTGTTTTGGAGCTATTCACATGGTGATTCAAGAGCCCGAGCGACAAGATCATATATAGCACTCATTGGAGTCAAGCTCGGTGGATCACGAAGTTTTGGATCGAGTCGGCTTGGAGACGGCGCTCTACAAGAAGACATCGGTACCTAGTTTAGTTTGAGTTTTAGATCCATTTGTAATGATTAGAATAGTATGATATGCTCAAGTTCACAACACACACGTTTCATGTTTTGGATATTGGTTTTCGGTTTTTCCGTTTTGGTTTAACCGATCTTGGTTTTCATGAATAAATATTATATCAAAACAAGTTTACATTGTTTTATGTATATTAGATGTGTTCTATATACATACATGCTTCAACTATTTTAACAAACTTAGTTTGATAGTCTATATCATGAGTTTTGTATTTCGGTATTTTTAACAAGACTTGTTTTGGGATTTAAAGTCAAAAACATGGATATATATATGTTTCATGTATATAGAATTATATCCATATACATCATGCCTAAATGTTGTTTAATACCATGTTTTTGTATTTGGATGAGTTTTGGACAAAACGTATTTTCAATTCAAAAATCCAAGTTTTAGAAAATACAGTTTTTGGTTTTTGGCAAAATTTCTGTAACACAAAAATAGTTCAAAATATTTGAGATTTGTGTTAAAATTTTTAATACAAGTTTGTATTTCAATGAAAAATGATAAAACTATTTTTGTGAAATTTTAGAGATTTTATGGGAATTTTTATGAGATTAAAAATCCAGTTTTCAGTCCCAGGTTTTGGCTGCCAGGCTCTGGCGGTCGAACGTAACGGTCAACCGGGTTAGGAGCCGGTCGACCGTAGCGGTTGACCGGACGTGCACAAGATTGTGCACGTAGCCGTATCAGTCGACCGGTCGACCGACCGGTCGCCCGACTGAAAGCAACCCACTCTCGGGTTGCTCCGGTCGACAGGGCGGTCGACCGGCCAGAGAGCCATTGCTCTCTGGTTCTGGGGCCGGTCGACCGGGCGGTCGACCAGTAGCTGCCAGCGGTCAAAAGTTGACCGTTGCCGGTCGACCGGTAGTTCATTTTTGGCAGAATTTGCTGCCAACGGCTATATTTTTCTAGGGGCTATAAATACCCCATTAATGGCCTGTTTTCTCTAAGAATTTTTTGGACGAAATTTCTGAGCTTTCTCTAGTGTTTAAACAAGTTTTAAAAAGAGTTTCTTTGTGCTAAAAAGATCAATCTTATTGTTTTAAAGTGTTTTTATATTTCAAAGAAAAATAGTCTTTTGGGAATTGATTTTAGTTCATTTAATCTATATCTTTGTGAAGATTTCCCAAGTGATTTTTCTTTATTTTAAACACTTTGTTTTTCACACTTGAGCTTCATTCTATCCTATCTATAGGGTCTTTGTGTTTGTGGAAAAAAGAGATTGTTTGTGGTCTTTTGATCACCAAGTTGTAAACCCCTTATTTGCTTGGCTTTGTGCCTTTTCCTCATTGTGTTGAGGAGGTTGTGCAAGTGGGTTGCATCCTCAAGTTGTGAGGTGATCCTTGTGTAGCTTTGTGCTAATCCCTCAAGTTGTGAGGTGATTGTTTGTTGGTTTGGTGCTTTGCCTCAAGAAGGAGGTTGTGGTTGTAAAGAGAGGAGTTGGGTACTCCTAGTTATCGTATTGCCCCAAATCCTCGGTGGAGGTTCCCTGTGTGAGAGTCCTTTGTGGACAAGCTAATGGATTCGAAATCCTTCTGGGTGAAGGCGGGGATGTAGAGCTGGGTGCTCGAACCTCGAAACATATCTCGTTGTTTGCACTTGATCCATTGACTCTCTCTATACTTTGTGCATTGATCATATTGCTATATCATATATTTGCTTGTGTGTTGTTGCAATTGATTTTAAATTCCGCGTTTAGTTCACTAGATTGGCATTATCACCTATTCACCCCCCTCTAGGTGATTTCAATTGGTATCAGAGCCTCCGCTCCTGATATTTAGGTTTGACCAACTTGGAGTGAGATCTTGGTTTGCTAATCTTCATTTGCATTTGCATTTTGCACACATATAGTTGCACTCATGGATAGCCCTCCTATGTTTGATATTTCTAGACTTGATATTTGGAAGGCCAAGATGAGTAGTCATTTGAAAGCCTTAGGTAATAAAGTATATCAAGCCACTACCAAAGAATCCTACCCCAATGATAGCAAGTATAGAAAGGCCAATGCATTAGCCCTCAAGACACTTAGAGTATCTCTTGATAAAGATTTATTACATGTGTTTGCTCACTATGATTCGGCTTTTGCAGTTTGGAGCATTATGACTTCTCCCGAGCTTCCAAAGATTATTGATAGGATGAGGAGATCTAGGAAAGATAAGTCCGACGAGCGTTGCCTCATGGTCCAAGGGAATGACTCCCTTGAGGTACAATCAAAATCTCTACTAGATGATAGCTCTAGTTCCTATTGCTATGGATGTTTAGAAGTTCAAACCTTAAATGTAGAATTTGCTACAAAGCTTGAAAAGTTTTTGGAAAAACATGAACTTTTAAAAAAGAAGAACTTTGATCTAAAAGAAGAAATGAAAGATTTGTGTTCAAGTTTTGAATTGACTTTGTAAGAGAAGGAAGAGATTGCTAGTGAACGTGACTCACTTAAATCTCAACTAGAACTTGCCCTAAAGGAAAATGAATTTTTGAAAAGCAAAAATGATTGTGATGATGTTTTGAAAAACAATGAAGCTTTATCTTCAAAATTAGATGTTATTTTAAAAGATAACAATTCTTTGAAAAATGAAATTGATTTTATTTCAAAAGAATTAGATTTAGTTTTAAAGAAAAATGAATCTTTAAAAATTGATATAGATTCACATGTTTGCCATGCTAGTGTAGCCTCACCTAGCACATCTATTGCATGCTCCACTTTATCTTCAAGTATTGAAAATGATATAAATGTTTTGAAGAAAAGTGTGATTGTTTGGGCTCCACTTTGAGCCAATGTACTTTGAATCATACACGCTTGGAATCTTTGTTTCGAAAGAAACAAGTTCCATCTTTGCATGCACACCTCCACGGCATACACATGCTCATCATGATCACAAACATCACACTATGTATACTCATGTGTACACTTGTACACATTATGGTCGTAAGGGCCACCTTACTAGATTTTGTTATGATCGTATACATGATGAAAATTTAGCAAATAATTTTGTTTGGGTTAGGAGAGGTACTAACCCCTATGGACCCAAAAGAAAATGGGTACCAAAGACCACCCCTATGGTTTTTGATGTAGGTGTGGGCTCTCGCATCACGTGAGAGTGACGGTGCCTTAAAGTGGATGCGTTCCGTGCTTAAAGAAAACAATTTGGATGCATCACTTTCAAGGGGAGTTTGGTGGAGAGGACTACCATTGGTTTGGAGAACTAGAGAGGTGCCCTCATCGGTTTTAGTATCAATCTCTAACTCCCGTTTATATTTGCATGCTTTTTCATGTCATTTATTTATAGCATATCATGTTTTATTGTTCATTATGCCTATGCCATGTTTATTAGATTAGTGATATACATGTTTAGTTATTTGAGACACCCTCGTTTAAAATGGATCTATATCTATGTGTTCTCACCTTGCTTTTTAAACTAATATGTATGTCCTAAACCTATTGCACATGCATATTCATAATGACCATATGTATGTTTATGATTCTTGTTTTGATATTTCATGTTTTTGATGTTTATAGTTTATTATGTTAAATGCCATGATTCTTAGATCATTGACATGCATGTATAGATTTTGAGATCACCCATGTTTATATGGACCCATATGTTGTGTTCTCACCATTGTTTAGCTATTATGTATATCATAGGTCTAATAGCATATGAATTTACATAATGATCGTTTTTATGATTATCATGTTGATTTATTTTCCGTTTTATGCCTCATGTTTTGAATATACGTTTAAATGATAGTTTTCATTAAGACTAGGATTTATACTTGCACATATAGTGGGCCACAAATAAATCTTTATATATGTTTGTGCTTGGATGCTTATTTGTACCCATTAGATGTGCTAGTATAGTCTAATTTTGATGATTCATGCATTCTAACTTATATTCCCATTTTGGACATGTTTTTATGATCTTGTATATGTCCATTCTGCCAAACTTTAAGATATACATGTATACCCCTTGAGTCATTTGCTTTTCATGCAAATCTTTATATATAGACTCAATTGTGTTTAGGGATATGTATGTATATTTTTTGTGTTGACAAAACATACATATGCCTTGAAGTATAATTTGTTTTGTTGAAAAATTTTAGATTTTCATGTCTCATGTTTAAAGGAATTTAAATTGAGCTTAATTGAATATTTTCATGATGATATGTGTCACATAACACTTGTTCACTCACTTTATTAGGTTTCTCATGATTTTGTTTCCATGAGTATGATATGGGCTTTATGGATTTTGAGTGTTTAGTGATCATGTGAATTACATGTGTTTCATGAAAAACAATTTTGTCTTGTTCCTTACTTGAAGGATTTCGTACTAGTTAACAAATTTTTCCATAACTAGTTCGTGTTCTTCGCTTTGGTAGAGTTTTTCAAACAAACTATATTTTCAAACCTATTTTTTTTGAAAACACTACCTTCAACGGGCGGATGGATGGGAGATCATGCTCATGTATGCTTTATAGTAAAAATCATTTTAAACTTGAACATGAATGGGTGGTAGGTTATATGAGATATACACTTGATATTATTGTTGTTTTAATTGGTATCAATATTGACATTTCTTGTATACTCATATATTTTTATGTATGCATGCTTACACTTCAAATAATATCAATTTCGATTGGTATCTAATTTTTCATACATATATTTGTTTATGCTAAAGCTTGAGTTTTAATGATCATCATGTTTCAATTGATTAGTTTTCAATTGGTATCTTAAACAAGCTTATGCATAGTTTTATTTGGTATTTCATAAAGGGGGAGAAAACTCGTATTTTATCTTTCAATTGGTATTTGGTTTATCATTGATTTTGTATTCCACTCCCTTACTTTATGATAGAAAATAATAATTTCAATTTGGTATCATATGCTTAAAAAGAATAATACTTTAAATTGATATCAAGATTTTATTTGTTTTCTCAAAATTGGTATCAAGATGCTTATTTGTTTACTCACAATTGGTATCAAGATTTTGTTTACTTTCAATTGGTCTCTATTGATTTATTTTTTTAATTGGTATCATTGATGACAAGAATTCTTATATTGATATGTTTTAATTGGTACCATGTCGGAAGAATTTGTTTTATTGTCACTCCTTTATTGATTCTTTGTTTCGAACAAAAAGGAGAAGAATGTATTGTTTTTACTTTAACCCCTTTGTTGATGATTGACAAAAAGGGGGAGAATTATTTGAGTTTATATGCATGTTTTTATAACTATGCATGTTTTCTTTATTGGTATCAAGTATTGGTATCAAGAGTGTTTGTTTTTAAGAACATAGTTTAGTTAGTTTGATTTTTAGTGGTATCAAGAGCTTAATGCTTAATTGGTATCAAGAGTAATATTTAAGAACATGTTTTTTATTGGTATCAAGAGCTTGTTTTAGTTTGAGTTTTTTATTGGTATCAAGAGATTGTTTTAATTGGTATCAAGAGCTTGTTTTATTTATGCATATTGATGCATTTCATGTTTGGTATAAAGAACATGTTTTTGTATTTGGTATCTATGTTTTATGCATGTCTATACATACATGTTTATAAGCTTTCATTGCATATTCTTATGTTTCTTCCTATGCATGAGTTAAGGGGGAGCTTCTTTGAAGCTTAACTTTAATCCATGCATATATAACTCCATGAGTTTTGTCAACATCAAAAAGGGGGAGATTGTTGGCCCAAAGGCCTTCCACTCTAGTTTTGATGATGATCAACTCATGTAGTTATGTGTACTAATAATCTTGTGATTTTAGTTTCAGATTATTAATCAAGATGTTAGTAGGTGATTAGCTTCAACAAAGGTGTTTTGGAGCTATTCACATGGTGATTCAAGAGCCCGAGCGACAAGATCATATATAGCACTCATTGGAGTCAAGCTCGGTGGATCACGAAGTTTTGGATCGAGTCGGCTTGGAGACTGTGCTCTCCAAGAAGACATCGGTACCTAGTTTAGTTTGAGTTTTAGATCCATTTGTAATGATTAGAATAGTATGATATGCTCAAGTTCATAACACACACGTTTCATGTTTTGGAAATTGGTTTTCGGTTTTTCCGTTTTGGTTTAACCGATCTTGGTTTTCATGAATAGATATTATATCAAAACAAGTTTACATTGTTTTATGTATATTAGATGTGTTCTATATACATACGTGCTTCAACTATTTTAACAAACTTAGTTTGATAGTCTATATCATGAGTTTTGTGTTTCGGTATTTTTAACAAGACTTGTTTTGGGATTTAAAGTCAAAAACATGGGTATATATATATGTTTCATGTATATAGGATTATATCCATATACATCATGCCTAAATGTTATTTAATACCATGTTTTTGTATTTGGATGAGTTTTAGACAAAACGTATTTTCAATTCAAAAATTCAAGTTTTAGAAAATACAGTTTTTGGTTTTTGGCAAAATTTCTGTAACACAAAATAATTCAAACTGTTTGAGATTTGTGTTAAAACTTTTAACACAAGTTTGTATTTCAATGAAAAATGATAAAACTATTTTTGTGGAATTTTAGAGATTTTATGGGAATTTTTATGAGATTAAAAATCCAGTTTTTCAGTCCCAGGTTTTGGCTGCCAGGCTCTGGCGGTCGACCGTAGCGGTCGACCAGACGTACACAAGATTGTGCACGTAGCCGTATCAGTCGACTGGTCGACTGACCGGTCGCCCGACTGAAAGCAACCCACTCTCGGGTTGCTCCGGTCGACCGGGCGGTCGACCGGCCAGAGAGCCGTTGCTCTCTGGTTCTGGGGCTGGTCGACCGGGCGGTCGACCGGTCGCTGCCAGCAGTCAAAAATTGACCGTTGGCCGGTCGACCGGACGGTCGACCGGTAGTTCATTTTTGACAGAATTTGCTGCCAATGGCAATATTTTTCTAGGGGCTATAAATACCCCATTAATGGCCTGTTTTCTCTAAGAATTTTTTGGACAAAATTTCTGAGCTTTCTCTAGTGTTTAAACAAGTTTTAAAAAGAGTTTCTTTGTGCTAAAAAGATCAATCTTATTGTTTTAAAGTGTTTTTATATTTCAAAGAAAAATAGTCTTTTGGGAATTGGTTTTGGTTCATTCAATCTATATCTTTGTGAAGATTTTTCAAGTTATTTTTCTTTGTTTTAAACACTTTATTTTCCACACTTGAGCTTCATTCTATCCTATCTATAGGGTCTTTGTGTTTGTGGGAAAAAGAGATTGTTTGTGGTCTTTTGATCACCAAGTTGTAAACCCCTTATTTGCTTGGCTTTGTGCCTTTCCCTCATTGTGTTGAGGAGGTTGTGCAAGTGGGTTGCATCCCTCAAGTTGTGAGGTGATCCTTGTGTAGCTTTGTGCTAATCCCTCAAGTTGTGGGGTGATTGTTTGTTGGCTTGGTGCTTTGCCTCAAGAAGGAGGTTGTGGTTGTAGAGAGAGGAGTTGGGTACTCCTACTTATTGTATTGCCCCAAATCCTCGGTGGAGGTTCCCTGTGTGGGAGTCCTTTGTGGACAAGCTAGTGAATTGGAAATCCTTCTGGGTGAAGGCGGGGATGTAGAGCTGGGTGCTCAAACCTCAAAACATATATCGTTGTTTGCGCTTGATCCATTGACTCTCTCTCTCTTTACTTTGTGCATTGATCATATTGCTATATCATATACTTGCATGTGTGTTGTTGCAATTGATTTTAAATTCCGCATTTAGTTCACTAGATTAGCATTATCACCTATTCACCCCCCCTCTAGGTGATTTCAAAATCTTCATTGAATAGGAATTGAATCCTATTCATACTCCTCCTGAAAAGAAAACTCGCAATCGCCTGAAAAGGAAACTGTTTCACCTTGATTCGCTTCTTCTGTTTTAAGTTATCTTCTCCAACTCAATTGGATTTTCTTGGACCATCATCTCCTCTTGAAAAATAAAGCAAAATCCTAACAATCTCTACCTTGACTTGCTTTTCAAGCCTTTAACAAAACAACTTGAGATTTTGAATTACTACCTTAATCTTTCCTTTGTTGTAACCATGAAGCCTTAATCTTGACCTCTCCCCGGGGCCTTTGGCTGATTCACTGCCATGCCTTAGGCCATCTCGAGTCTTACTCAAATGCACCCTTTCTTTAGTCATCCTGCAATGCTTAGACCTGTTGCAATTTTCCTTGAAGCTCCACCTCGAAGTGAGCTCCCTTCAGGCTTTTCATTGAAACTCCTTGACTTAGTTTCTCTCTTTTAGCTTGTATTGCATCACCGCCGCCACCAGCCAATTCTGCTTTGTGACGCCTTCTCGGCCATGGGGCCTCGCCGGTCTTGAGGCAATCCGTCTCTAATTTTGCCATGGTCTTATCAACTTTACACGAACATTATCAAGGGCTTGTCGTGCCATGACCTTCCACTGATCACTTGGTGATGGTCCACCTTCCATTGATGTTTTAGTCTTGAGATTTATCGTCTTCACATAACTGCTATGGTCTTATCGGGCCTTCTGCCACATACTGTCATGGTCATCCTTCCATCAATTAGGGTTGCCATCCACCACTGTATTGATATTTGCCAGATCTATTCTCCTACTATTGATGATCTTCAAATATGATAGATCCATTAATACCTGAAATAATCTCACCGTGTCACGACTAGTCTGTCATAACTTTGACAATGATCTCTGTCGATTCGTTTAACCAATCTGTACAGAACCTACATCAGATATTGGAATCTCTTTGATCTGCACCCCTATTGCATTCAGAACATTGAAAAATATAGGGTTCGATATGATCATCTGAATCCAACTACGATTGCACGATCTACCTTCCGATCAATCTCGTCCATTGATCATCTTCATCACCCTCTATTGTTTTTCCTTTGACTTGCTGCCGCAGCGAGACTTCATGGAATGTCCTGTGCGATGCCTCTGTGAGCTCATCGAGCTCGTCTTGTTGTCTGCCATTGGCGATGATCCGACCATCTCCTCTGCGTCAACCATGTTCAGATTTGAGCATCATTGAGCCTTGACGACTCCACCTTGATCAATATACTCCAAAACTCATCAATCTTTATCGTAGAACAAATCTAACTTTCTTGTTGTCTTCTTTATCTTGATGCCTCCGCCGAACTCCATCGATTTGACATCTTCTTCATCTAGAACACTCGAGTCTTGAACGAACACCATCAGCTCTGATACCATTTGTTGTAACAAAATTGATATATTCCGAAACTAATAGTTGGGAGATATGATCTCCATTGACGACCTTAAGCACGCCATGAGATTAATTACCTCGAGCACACAAGATGAATATTAAAAGATATAAGAAGAAGAACACAATTTAACGTGGTTCGGTCAAAGTTGGCCTACGTCCACGGGGAAAGAACTTTAGAGAGCTTTATTAATAAACTTGATACAAAGAGATCTAACGTTTCTCTTGATGACACAATAATATTCACCTCCCCTTCAATCTACACCAAGATTACAAGAGTATGCCTTCTCTCTATGCACCTTCACCTTACTCCTCTCTTTCTTCACATTTTAGCGCCTTATTGACTTTTTTAGGGCCTTACATTATTGTTCACTACAACTTTATTCTCCTTTTTTCCCCACCTAAATCTTAGGCTACAATCTTTTATTTATAGGATTTTACAATACAACTCCTATTTGGACTATGAGATGATCTTGTCCATTAGATGCTTGAAAAATCTTGATCAATCTTATTAGGAGTTGATCTCCTTGATCAAAAAGGATTATACACCTTTTAATCTTAAAAATAAATCTTCATTGAATAAGAATTGAATCTTATTAATACTCCTCCTAAAAAGAAACTCGCAATCAACTGAAAAGGGAATTATTTTACTTTGATTTGCTTCTTCTGCTTCAATTCATTTTCTCTAACTCAATTGGATTTTCTTGGACCATCACTTCCTCTTGAAAAATAAGACAAAATCCTACCAAACCAATTTCTAAATTAATTTTGTATCCCTGTCGAACTAGCTTCAGTATTAATTAATTAATTGTATATTAAGAAGAATCAATCAAAATTGGCTCAAAAATAAACTTAACCTTGTCGTTCGTTGCCGTCTTGTACTTGGCTAACGCTTGTCATCTGATTAGTACGAAACTAATTGTCATCTCATTAGTACTAAACCAATTGTTATATCTTCCCGCTCTTCATCATAGCCAAATTCATGTTTAATTTTCTGTATTCAGGCAAGTCAAAGATTTGATTCCATCTTCGTTATTATTAAAGAAAACAAGGCAGGTATTGCGCAGCTTTTGACCAAGGTATGGTTTAAACAAAAGATTTGATTCCAACAATTTTCCTGCTAAATTAGTGCACTTATGAAACTAATTACTACAAAACCGAGATAACCTCAACCAGTAACTTACCTCATAGAATTACACAAAACAATTGAAGAAATAGTATAGAAACTCGGAAATCAATGCACCATATTGTGGAATTTAATCCTCATAGCTCGCTAAAACACAAATTAAATTTGTAGATTGCGTTCGTGCTCAAAAAGTCATCAACTATTTTTTTTTTTACCCAAATAACAATATACCTTCATTAAATTTAATTTATCTGATTAAATCAATTCCCTAAATGTTACAATTTTACCTAAACAAAATTAGTCATAGCCTCGTACGGTGCGTGCAGTGATGATCAATTATCGTCCGGCTCACGATCGACACACTCACGGTGCAGTTCACCGTAACATGGACATGGCACTTGAACATGCCCAAAATCCTCACCTGAACCCCAACCATGGTGGAAGTTTCAAGCTCCAGCGAGCCACTCGCCATGTTTTCCATGGACTCAGAATCCTTAAGTAATCTGTCCGTAATCACGTCCACCTTTACGTTCGTCCGCAGCGTCCGGCGAGCCCCCACGGTCCCCGGAGGTGCGTAAGCATGGCCTACTTCCCGGCTCCCGTACAACAGCGATGTCTTGCTGGAACTGAACTTGAAGGCGAATGCATTAGGGTTCTTGATAGAGACGTCGGCCATAAATGTCACGTTCTTGGTGGGTCGATTTGGCCGACGTTGACGGAGTTCAGTTTCATGGTGGGCTCCCTGACCTTGAACACTGTGAGAGAGACTACTAGGATCGCCACGGTGATGATGGCCAGAATCGGAGCACAGCATAGCCCGCAGCGAAGGAGGCGCTGCCGATGACTGGGCTTCTGAGTCGACAGCCGATCAGTGGATTTTTCCTTCATGTCGTTGATGGTAATAATGGTAGATTGATCTGGGCTTGTGGTGATGGGAAGGATGAGGTTCTTGTGATCTGAAGACATGGTGGCTCTGTAGAGAGAGAGAGGGGGGGGGGGGGGGGGGGGGGGGGGGGGGGATTGTGAGTATGATGCTTGTTGTTTGGAGGGAAGAAGAACTGCTCCTTTCTTTTTGTAGAGGGTGATGGCCTGCGAGTTTTGTCCTGCTTTTGTTGTTTTTTTTTATAGGAGTGGCTCAAGCGTTCACATTGTTGAGTCCGAGTGGAAATAGGGTACTGGCCCAATGCTACTAGGTATCGAATTACACTATGCAAATTTTAACTCAGAGTTTGAGTTGATTTAGGTTTCTTGGAGTCCCCAATTTTAATATAATTAAGAGTCATGATTCTGTTGGGATTAGTTCAGAAATTTGTTTATTTTTATTTTTAAAAATAATGTAAGTAGTCGGTTAAAAATAAGAATTTGATTTGAAGTTGGATTTCAATTGTATTTTTTTTCTCACGGTCAATATTTTGTATTTAAAAATAAAAAGAGAAAAAAATTACAATTGAAGAAAACATGTAAATAAAATTTTTTTCTTTGCGTTCTTTGTTTCTCTATTAATCTTTCGTGTTTAAACTGCTTGGCCCAATTTTTTTTTTTTTTTTGTATTAGTATTGAATGACATCATTCTGTGGCCACTCAGTAGAACCAGGTTAAAATGCTCTTGGAAATTAAATCAAACCTCAAACCTCCCTATTTGTGTTTTAAAGGGGCTTCTCCTCTCTCCTGTTAGTTTTAGTGGCCGACATTACTTGAAGTCTTGGCCACTCGGATCACTATTGGATTGAAATTTCTTATTTTTCAATCTAGGTTGACATTTATTTAAAATGCCTTTTTTTTTTCTCATTTTAGGAGTTAATTAATTCTTATTTGGTGCTTTCATTAGTTTCATCCTTCAAAAAAAAAATTAACAAAAACAAAAAAAAACAGTATTTCTAATAAAAAAAAATCTCTTTTGAATCTAAATAAACTTCTATTCACCTAAAATCCCTTTTTTCTTCTTCCTTTTCTTCTCTGTTTTCTTCTCTTTTTGCTTCATTCGTTTCTTCCTCTTTCTTTTTTCATTTCATCTTCTCTTCTATCTTTTCATCTCTTACATAATCTTCTCTTCTTTCTCTTTCTTCTTCTTCTTCATTTCCTTCATTTTCTTCTCCTTCTTCTCTTCCTTTTCTTTCTAAATCTTGTTCTCATGGATATTCATACCTTTCATGATTTGATCTTCTTTGAAGTCTTCTATATCTTGAACTTTTTTCATCTCCCTTTTGAATTCGTAGATTTCTTGAATTCCTTATCCTTTCCTCGAACTCTATGGCTTAATGAGTTGTCTATGTCATTCTCTTTATCTGTTTTCTGTAAAATATTCCAAGCATATTTTACTTTGAGCCTTCGATGATATATGTAACACCCCGTTCTCGGAATACGTACTTAGTTACGTATTTAGATTCTCGATCATATTTTTTTATTTACTTCCTGTATTTGTTTTTGTTTTGTGATTATTTATATTATCATTTTGCATTGGATTCGAATTCGTGAACTTGTAGTTAGCCCTAGCTGAACCGAGAACCCAATCCCAGTATACTGATCGATTTGACATTTTTTGTAGTCAGATTTGGGAGATTTCAGCTTCAAACATTGTTTTCTAATATTATACATTTTTCAAGATTTTTCAGATTTTTTCTGAATTAATTTTTTAAAACCCAAAAATCGGGATTAATCGGTACCGCTGATTTACTTCCTGATTTTTAATTTACATATGGAGTCAAATTTTGAAAAAACGCTTTCACATATTTTCTTAGAATAATATTTATATCTTAATCTTTTTTTCGGCGATCAGTATCGACGATCAATTTTAGAATTTTTTAATTTGAAAAATATAAAAACTTTCTTGAAAAAAATTTCACCATGACTCTTAGAATAATATTTTGATTTTTGAGAATTTTTTTGGGCCGTTCTAAGATACTTAAATTTCGGGCGATTCCAGTATTTTTCCAAAAATTTTCCGCATCCGCGACCGAATCCGGGGATTTAACCATTCTAATTATTTTCCTATTTTCTTCCAATTATTTTTTTCTTTTTCTCTTTTCTTTTATTTTTCTTTTTTCTGTCCGTTTTCCTTCTACATATTCTAAAACCTTCTCCATTCTTCTAACTACATTCTACAATCTTCCACTAAAATATCCCCTCCAAAATATCCCAAACACTCGTCACACCCTTCCTATCACTAGGACCGGCCATAATTCCCTCTCCCATCACCATTTCACAAAATATCTCATCCCAAAACTCATTTTCCTTCTCCTTTAACTCTAACTCCAAAAACCAACACCCTTTCTTCTCCTTCACCTTCATTCCTCCATCAAAACCCTAAAAGCCCCAAATCCTCCTTCATCTTCACTACAACAATAACAACCACAACTTCTACAACACCTTACCATCATCTTCTTCTTTTGCCATTTCTATTTATTCCACAACTCTAAAATTTTACCATACAAATCACCATCTCCTTTACCTTCTCCAAAACTATCACCACCACTAAATCCCTCCACAAAATCATCACCCCACAATCTCCTTCAGGGTCAGCCACCATGTTTGGCTAGGGATCGAGCTCCTCATCGATGGCGTTGTCTCCGGTGACCATTCCCGTGATCATTTCGGTGACAACTACAATGACAACCCCAACGTCACCACCACCATGTTTACTACACCATTTTCATCACCATCTCTTCTATTCTTCTCTACCACCACCACCATCATTATCACCACCATCATACCACCCTCATCACCATCATTTCAAGCTCCTACATCACCCTCCCCATTATCGTCATCTCCTTCCTTTTCATTCTCCTCCAAAAACTACCACCCTCCATCTTCACAACCACTTCTTCTATTTCCTTCTCTATCACAACCATCTTCACTTTCACTATCACAACACCACCGCCATCACCGTTACTTCAACCTCCAACATCACCCTCATTATCACCTCCTTCACTTCTCTTTTCTTTCTCCATCAAAATTCATCTCCATCACCAAATAACCCCATCATCAACTCCAACACCATCACCTTCACCCTCTCCTCTGTCTCCTCATGGCCGGCCACCACCTAGGTCACCACCAAGAGTTGGCGCACCCCCTAAAGGGCCAGCCACCCCTTGGGCCAAGCCCCCATTCGTTTTCTCTTTGGTGATTTTCCAACTTCGGGACTCATGCGCGCGTGTTTCCGCAAAGTTGTCTTTTCGGCGAGTATTTTTTCTCGCATCGCCGAGCTTGTACTATATTTGGGTTTGTGATGGGTTTGTGTATGTGGTCCTGTATATTTGTATTGGGTTGTATACGTGTACCGGTATCATATGTTGTATCCTGTGTCGAATACTTGTAATAGTGACGATATGATATTTGTGCACGTGTTGGTACTAACCATGTATATATCCATGTATAGCCTTCAGGGCTTCTACCCACTCTCGGAATGGTTACCCAATTGTTCTAGGCCTTACACCCTTATGGGTTTCGTGGTACCTACTGAGAGTGTGCTTAGACCTCGGGCTTACTTCAGCGCTTATGGGCTTACACATAGCCTTCGGGTTTCACACACTATATAGATGGTTTAGTTACTGTTGTTTATATGTATGATTGTGTGGTACTAATATCTCATGTAGCTTCTCTTGATCGACTCTGAGTTTCTGTCCACTCCCGGGCTAGCTAGGGGTGGCAGACGGGTCGCGACCTGCCAGACCCGACCCGACCCAGAGTTAGCGGGTTTGGGTTTAGGTTAATTGGGTTTGGGTCGTAATCGGGTCGACCATCTGACCCGATTATTAAATGGGTGGGGTCGACCCGAACCCACTAGACCCGCTTGACCCCCAGACCCAATTATTCTCTCTCCTCCTTGTCTTCCACCCCTCCGATCTCCTCCACCGTTGTAACCCCCTGCTCCTTGATGTACGTATCACAGTATCGATACTCGATACGACGTACAAAATTGATTTGACCTTCCTGATAGTCAGATTGAGTGGATTTTAGTTTCAGATATTATCTTCCAATATTTTAGATTTTTCAGGATTTTCTGGAATTTTCTGGATTATTTTGGAAAATCTCCGTAGTCGGTGTCGATCGGCTTTACGATTTTTATTTCCCAAACGGAGTAGACTTTTGAGAATCTGCTTTCACCATGTGTCTTAGAACCATATTATCTACGTTCAGGTATTTTTGAGAATTTTTCTAAATTTATGAAAAATCCGGCCAAACCGGTGTCGCCCGGTATCGGCGAGACACTCCGAGATTTTTAATTTGCAAACTAGACTGAATTTCTTCAAACCGTTTTCATATTACGTCTCAGGATAATATTATCTATTTTCTGTAATTTTGGGGCACCGTTCGGAGCTGGTCGAATATTGGGCCAATATCATAATAATATAATATTATTTTTTAATCTTTTTCTTTTCCTTTCTTTTTCCCTTTTCTTCTCCCTTTCTCTGGAATCATCCCCCACCGCCATTTCCACCGCTGCTTCTCTCTCCTCTCATTTAAAAATCTCTCCCCTCCTCTCTCTACCACCCAATCTCTCTCACTCTCTCTCCTCTCTCTCTCGTCTCTTCTCTTTTTTCTCTCTCTCTCTCCCCTATCCCTCTCGCTGTTCTCTCTTCCTGTAGGCGGCAGGCCGCCTCCGCCGCCGCGCGACCCGGTGGCCGGTCGCCACCGGGCTCCACCCCCGCCTCCGGCCACGCGCCACTGGTGGCCGGCCGCCGCAGGCGCTGCCGGCGGCCGCGCCCCTAGTCCAGGCGCCCTCTCCTTCTTCTTCTTCTTCTTCTTCTTCTTCTTTTCTTCTTTTCTTTCCTTTTCTTTTCTCTGTTTCTTTCTCTCCAACCCTCTGTTTTTCTCTCCCACTTCTTCTCTCCCTCTCTCACTCTCGCTGGACGGTCGGAGCGGCGCCGGAGCACCGCCGGAGGGGCGCCGGCGCCGGGGAGGTGGCCGCGCCACCGCGCGGCTGGGCGGCGATGGCCGCGCCAGCCGCAGCAGCCGCGGGCAGCAGCAGCTGCTGCTGCTGCTGCCGCCGCCTGCAAGGGGAAAGAAAACCTAATGGGTTTGGGTTTAACCCAAACCCGACCCATTTGTACCTCAACCCGACCCGTTACCTATTACATTAAGTTATGGGTTTGGGTCGTGGATCCAAACCCGACCCGTTAACAGCCCGAACCCGCTCCGAAACCCAATAAAGGTAAAAATGCAGAAAACCCCCTGATTCATTTTATTAATTGCATTTGAATTATTTTTATTTACATATTTAACCCTTTTTGTTATGATTTAGTGTTCGGGCGATAACGGGAGCATCCGGACTCCGATTTGGACGATTCTGGATCCGTTGTGATCGTGGGAAAGAGAGCTACCTTACATGGCTAGTTGTGAGTGATTTTCTTTTATAAATTATATTTTACTATGTTTAGTGACATGGAGTGATGTATCTTGATTATGGATAAAATACGGTAACTATTCATTATTAACTGGTAATGATTGGACAGGCATTGTACTAGGAATAACCTAGAAGATTGTTAGGTAATTCCTGATTTAATATGCGGTAATAATAGTAACAATAAATACTGACATAAACAACTCGGACACAGTCATTCTACCTGCACAGCCACTGACACTCGGGCCACTATGTCACCATATTCTTATACACCATTGTGACATGTTTGTATCACAGTCACGTTACATGTATACTGATCCACAGATACGCTAAGACACCACACTGTCACGAGACATGCATGCTAGACACCGTTACTGTAATTCACAGGACATGGTATTACATGGTACACGGACTACCGTTATTACATGTACTAGTGCTACGCAGATATGTTCCACGGATTATAGCTACACATCTATGTTCCACTAGTACACGGATAAGTACCGCATTTCATATTATTGTTATCATCATTACACGGATACTGTAGTTCACTATACATGATATTAGACACTGACCACTGTTATTACATGACACGTCACACTCTTATTTCGTATTCATGTCCCACCGATATATATATGCACCACTTCACGGATACCGTTATGAAATATATGTGATTATCGTTACAAGGGTTCTCGGCATATCACTGTTACACATGCATATATGGTTTCTCTAGTCTTGTCATATGGACCCTTGTTCCTATTACATGTATTCTTGTTCCATGCTATTCTCGTATTCATGTTATATGATTACTTCCTGTTACCGATATTGTTATTCCCGTTACTGGATACATGAGCTGTTGATATGCGAGGTGTGGTATCCCACATCTATTGTTCCCGTTTCCCGTTATATTATTCTATGCTATCAACAGAGCTTAGGTCCTGTTATCATGTTACCCGTATCATGTACTGTATTTGTTCTTGTTACTTTGTATACTTTAAATATCAGATCATAAAGATAACTTGGGTATGGGGGAGACTTGACGGTTGATTAGATCATATCGGGTGGATGTACTGGATCCATATTGTTTGTCCCACTGCAGGGGACGGGGTGTGTTGGCTACCGTCTGTTACTCATGAGCTCCTGTTTCCCGTTATTATTTTAGCTCATTGAGATCCCGTTACATGTTACAGCCCTAGCGGGCTGGTCCTGGTCTCAGCAGCCAGGGGTCTGATAAGCCCGTTGTCCCGGGTATGCACGGGATACACCCACCCGATAAGAGCTCCTAGACCATGGGTTTCCAATTAACATAATAAAACATTATACACAATAGTGACGTCGGGAACACTTGTTATTTGGTCACTCTCTCGTTTGGATAATGGTACCATTAGGCCATGTCCGGATGGTTCGACTGGAGTGCGGGCTCCAGTATGAACTGCCAGTGGTATGGGACACTAGAAGAGATTGATTAAAATACTAGGTGATACTGATTGCTACTATTGTATAAATGACATGACTTGCCTGATACATGTATGCTATCTTGTTACTGTTCCTGATGATTTATCCGCTATCATGTTACATGTCTACTTGTTACTTGTTACATGTTATACTTTCTGTGGTGGCATCCTACGCATGTTCTGCATCGCAGATATTCTGTTTTCTGTATAGCAGACATCATCCACTAGCATGTTCATATCTATTACGTCACCATAAACAACATTATTTATGATATAACCTGGATATGATTAGAGACATGACCTGACGATAACCGGTTAGGTAGTGATGGTATTAAAAGATGACCTGTTTATAGATTCCTACTGCGTACATGTTTATATACTCCTGCTGCTTAGTATATGTATAACCCCTGATCTCTGATGTACGTATCGCAGTATCAGTACGCGATACGGCGTATAATGTTGATTTGACCTCCGTGGTAGTCCGATTGAGCTGATTTCAATTTCAAAAATCATTTTCTAATATTTTAGATTTTTCAAGATTTTCTGGAATTTTTCTGGATTATTTTGAAAAATCTCCGTAGTTGGTGTCGACCGATACCGATAACCGGCTTTACGATTTTTAGTTCACAAATGGAGTAGCATTTTTAGAATCTGCTTTCACCATGCGCTTTAGAATCGTGTTATCTACGTTCGGGTATTTTTGGAGATTTTTCTGATTTTATCGAAAATCGGGCCAAACCGGTGTCGCCCGGTACCGGCGACAGCTGCCGGGATTTTGTAATTTTTCAAACCGGATAGAATTTCTTCAAACCGTTTTCACCTTACGTCTCAGGATAATATTCTCTATTTTCTGTAATTTTTGGGGACCGATCTGAAATAGTCAAATTTCAACCCAATAAAATAATACTAATTAAATATTAATATTTTTCCTTTCTTTTTCTTTCCTTTCTTCTTCCTTCTACACTTTTCTTTCCCCTTCTTTTTTTTAACCGACCTCCTCCACCGCCATTAGCCAACCGCCTCTTCTCTCTCCTCCCTATAAACCCAAATCTCTCTCTTTCTCTCTCCCGCTAACTCTCTCTCCTAATTCTCTCTCACTCTCACACTCTCTCTCTTACTCCCTCTCTCTCTAGATCAGCCGGCGGTCTAACCCAAGCCCGCGGTCGGTGGCCGGCGTGCCACCGCGCGCCCCCCGGGCCACGCGCCACAGCGCCACCCGGCGCTGCCGCGCCTCGGCCCGGCGCAACGCCGGCGGCCGCCCCCAGCCTTGGCCGCCGCCGCCCCCCTCTCTATTTCTCCCTGTTTCCTCTTCCTTTCCCCTCTCTCTGTAACCCTCTCTCTCCCCTCTTTCTCTTTCTCCTCCCCCTCTCTCTATCTCTATATCTCTCTCTCCCTGGCCTGACGGCCGCGCCGCCGGCGGCCGGGATCGGCGCCGGCGGGCCCCCGCCGTCGCCGGCTGGCCGGCTAGCCCACGCAGCAGCAGCAAGAAGCTGCTGCTGCTGTTGTTATGTCCTTATTGGGTTTGGGTAAAACCCAAACCCAATAAGCCTCTTAGCCACCACCCATTATCCACCTAACTATTGGGTTAAATCCATTAACTCATTACCAGTTAACTTAAGTATTGGGTATGGGTTGTGGATCCAGACCCGACCCGTTATGAGCCCAAACCCGCATCCAAACCCAATAAAGGTACTTTTTCAGAAAACTCCCTGCTACTTTTTATTATTTGCATTTAAAATATTTTTATTTACATATTTAACCCATTTTGATTATTTTTAGTGTTCGGGCGATATCGGAGCATCTGGACTCCGATTTGGACGATTCTGGATCCGTTGCGATCATGGGAAAGAGAGCTACCTTCCCATGGCTAGTTTGTGAGTGTTTTTATTTTATAAATTATATTTTTTATTGTTTAGTGACATTGATTGATATATCTTGATTATGGATAAAAGACGGTAATAATTAATTATTCACTGGTACGTGTTGGACACTCATTGTAATAGGTGATTCCTGCACCGTTAGATAGCGTCACATGTATATTTTCGATGACACGTGGACATGGTATGACCTTATACACTGACTCCTGTTATTACATGTACTAGGGATGCCCATATATGGTACACGGATATACCAATGCACGGACTATCGCATTTCATATTATTGTTATCATCATTACACGGATACTGTAGTTCACTATACATGATATTAGACACTGACCACTGTTATTACATGACACGTCACACTCTTATTTCGTATTCATGTCACACTGATATATAAATGCACCACTTCACGGATACCGTTATGAAATATATTGTTATCATCGTTACATGGATTCTCGGCATATCACTGTTACACATGCATATATGGTTTCTCTATTCTTGTCATATGGATCCCCGTGCTTATTACATGTATTATTGTTCCATGATATCCCCGTATTCATGTTATATGATTGTTTCCTGTTACTGATATGGATATTCCCGTTACTGGACATGAGAGCTGTTGATATGCGATATGTGAAATTCCACATCTATTGTTCCTGTTTCCCGTTATATTGTTCCCGTTTCCCGTTATATTGTTCCCGTTTCCCGTTATATTGTTCTATGCTATCAACAGAGCTCAGGTCCAGCTATCATGTTACCCGTATCATGTACTGTATTTGTTCTTGTTACATTGTATACTTGACATATCAGATCATAAAGCTAACTTGGGTATGGGGGAGACTTGACGGTTGATTAGATCTTATCGGGTGATGTACTGGATCCATATTGTTCTCCCACTGCAGGGGACGGTAGTGCTACCTACCAATTGCTCCATGAGCTCCCGTTACTTGATTATTGTTCCCCTCTTAGCGGAGGCCCTGGTCTCAACAGCCAGGGGTTTGTTTAAGGCCGTGATCCCGGGTATGCACGGATACACCTACCCGATAAGAACTCCTCGACCATGGGTTTCCAATTAACGTAATAAAACAGTATACAAAATAGTGCCGTCGGGAACACTTGTTATTTGGTTACTCTCTCGTTTGGATAATGGTACCCGTAGGCCATGTCCGGATAGGTTCGACTGGAGTGCGGGCTCCAGTATGAACTGCCAGTGGTATGGGACACTGGAAGAGAGTGATTATAATACCATGTGGTACTGATTGCTACTATTGAATAAATATCATGACTTGCATGATACATGTATACTATTGTTTAGTTGTACTTGTGACTATTCATGATCATTTATCCGCTATCATGTTACATGTATACTTTGTTACTTTACCTGGTACATGTTACACATTCTGTGGTGGCCTACTACTCCTGCACATGTATACACTACATTGCATATCTTCTGTTTTCTGTGTCTGCATATACTACTCATGTACAAGTATACTGCATAGCATATATTCTGTTTTCTGTATACCTTGCAGACATCATTACTGCCTAGGCACAACACCGCATTATGGTTATCTTGCATATGCCTATCTGCATGTTCACTTCTATCACGTCACCACTAGACAACCTTATTTACTATCTACTGGATACGACTAAAGACTGACATGATTATATACTGACATCTTCTACTGCTTATTATATACTTATTATATGATATCACTAGTACAACATCATGTATTATATATTAGTATCGTGCTTGTATTACTATAGTATATATACTACCTCCTTCATTTTATCACTCACTAGGTCGCTTTCTAACGACCCTGGGTTTGCGTGCCCAGGTTGGAGATCTGAGTTATCGTATTGACAGATAGTCTATTGTGCACATAGGAGACTCCTCATCGAGACCCTTCATAGGTATCTTTATGATTTATTGCTGTTATCTTATTTATCCCTGTTCTTCCTATCTGTTATGATCACTAACATCTTTCTGCAGGTATTCTTGTACTTCTTGCATGTTGGAACCCTTGTGTATATAGAGGTGATGTCCTGTACTGAGGCTTAACGTACTCATGAGTGTGTTTTCACCTCGCGTATGTACGTCTCCATAACGTCTCCGTATCCTTGGGATCGAGGCGTTACAATATGCTTATTATATGGTATCACTATTACAACATCATGTATAATATATTATTATCATGATTGTATTACTATTGTATCTATTACTGCCTCCTTCATTTTACCACTAATTAGGTCGCTTTCTGATGACCCTGGGTCTGCGTGCCCAGGTTGGAGATCCGAGTCACCATATTATCAGATAGTGCCTTAGAGTTATATAGGAGATTCCTCATCGAGACTATTCATAGGTATCTTTATGATTTATTGTTATTATCTTATTTATCCCTGTTGTTCTATCTGTTATGATCACTAACCTCTTTCTACAGGTATTCTTGTACTTATTTTCTGCTGGAACCCTTGTGTATATGGAGATTATGTCCTGTACTGAGGCTTAACGTACGCGTGAGGGTGTTTTCACCTCGCGTATGTACGTCGCCATAACGTCTCCGTATCCTTGGGATCGGGGCGTTACAACCGCCGCCACCGCCTCCTCCCTTTCACCTAAATTAAATTGTCAAAAAATATGCGTGAGCCCAATTTCGAACCTGTGACCTCTAGTATATGAGTTTAGTGTGATGACCAACTATATCACCAAACAATTTAGTAATATAGTGTAAAGAAATTATATTTAAGGCTTAATAATCGGGTCAAATGGGTCGGGTCGGTCGACCTGATTAAGTCTGGGTCGGGTCCGGGTCTGAATTTTTGACCCGTATAATAATCGGGTCGTGTCGACCCTACCCGATTATTATACGGGTCGACCCGACCCGACCCAATTGCCACCCCTAGGGCTAGCTACCCAATTGGTTTTACGTTTGCACCCTTATGGGTTTCGTGATAATTGCCGACAGTGCGTTTAGACCCTGAGCGTACTTTAGCCTCCGGGCTTTTGCCCACTTCCTCCAAAAAGGAGTCCACTTAGACCATCACGTCTCTCATACTCCGCCTGATATGTATGTTTAGCGCCTAGTGCTTTATTCACTAGATTCGCCTAGGTGAGATGGTGGCAGATTTTCTACTCACATTTTAAGCCGAGTCATCCCGGTAACCCCGCCAAGCGCTTTAGTGACTTCGCTGTCAGTGCCTCCATCTTGCTCAGCTCCGCTTGATTATACCCAGCTATCGCTGTATCACTTTCTATGCATATTCTTGTTATGTTAACACTTACCGTGTTATCACTTGACATCTACATGTTGACATCTAACACCTGACATCTGCATATTATCACCCGCTCCCTGTTACGATATCACATAAACATATGTTAATTATCATACTTAACTCTTGACTCATGATTATCACATTACAGGAATGTAGTACCTGATCTCTTGTTATATACTCCTGTTATGCTTGTTATGTACTTTTGTTATGACCTGTTATGTTCCTGCTCATTCCTGTAATCTGATTATTATGCTTAATAAGTTATAAAAAGGCCAACTTACACTAGGAATGAGATAAACTGATGAATGTCGGTATGATGCCTTACTTATAGTGGTGGAATACTAAACTGACGATTCGTATTAGGGTACTTTTAGGCACTCAGAAGATGTGTGTTAGGGGGATTTCAGGCCCCATTGGTTATGTCCCGGGCGGTTGGGAACCATTATAAATATGAGTTATTAGTTCTTCATTAGCTTCCAATAACCAACCTCGACTTACTTATATATGGATGTATGTGTGTTGGGATGTACATCAGGACACATACCAAGATATATGGTCAGACGAGTAATAATAATAAGATGCCAAGATAATAACTCGTTGTCTTGCTTTGCAACTGGGTTATACCACTGGTTTTACCACAATTGCTTTCATCGGGTTTTACTTCAGAATTTTAGTTTTATTAATCATTAGTATATTTTCAGTTTACCACCTGTGTACTTATTCTCCTGACTTGATCACTCCTAGTTTTATACCGATTACTGGTTACCACTCATTACTTGATGTCTCAATTATGTCTGGCGTGCCTATGCTCATGACACAGTTTTTAATGCTTGATTTTGATTGAGATTTATCGATACACGTGTGTCTGTCAATGCACGCCATTGAGCATTCACATTACCACTCATTGGGGAGTTTTGACTCCCCTGGATCCTCATATCCAAATCCTGGAGCTTAGAGTTGGTGAATTCATCTTGTTGATCAGAGTGGCGCAGAGTAGCGCAACCGAAGCGTAGTGGATCAGCGAAAGACTATCTAAGGCCCTATCCTTTCAGCCCCCCTGTTCGGTTCTAGAATTTTTCTGTTATGACTCTGAGCCCGCATTTGTACAGTTTATAATTGTCTATCACGTGATGTAATATTCTTGTAATATTATGTCACATCCTGTAATAACTTTATAAATGTACTCTTATGTTAGAATATATAAAGCACCACATACTTTCGTACTTTGACTCTTGTCTATACTGATGTTTAGCGTATATATGTAAGGGTATTTTTCACCTACGATACGCTACAGTAATGAATCCGTACCCGTGAGATTGGGGCGTTACAATATCGAAAGTATCTTCATCAACTCCATGAAAGATTAAGAAAATACAAATTTATATTTTGTTTGTTAAGTTATCAAACCAATCCCTTTCAGTTGACGTTAATCTGATCCAATCTTTTGCCATCTCTAATTTTTTTCAACTGTCTCCCACATATCTTGTGTAGCACCCTGTTCCAGAGTTACGTACCCAGATATGTGTCCTGACTTTTTCGACCGTATTATTATAATTTTCTTTCAGTATTTATTTTTAAGTTGTGATTTCTCATGCTTTTGATATCGGATCTGAATTCTTAGTTATAGGGTCAGCCCTGACCCGAACCGAGAACCCGATACTGGCATACCGCCCGATTTGACCTTTCCGGTAGTCCAATTTGACTGATTTCAGTTCAAACACTGTTTTCTAATATTTTAATTTTTCACGATTTTTTAAAATTTTTGAGAATTATTTTGCAAAATCTACAAAATCGGTGTTGGTTGGCATCGCTGACCGATTCCCGAATTTTTAGTTTTCAAACGGGATTGAATATTTAAAAATAGCTTTCATATTACTTCTTAGAATTTCATTTTCTATCTAAATACATTTTTTGAAATTTTTATAAATTTATCAAAATTTGACCGACTTTGGCGTCGGCGGTAACGTCAGAATATTTCAGAATTTTTAATTTGAAAATTATAATGAATTTCTCAAATTCGATTTCACCGAACATCTTAAAATAATATTTACTATTTTTAAAATTTTTTGAAATGTTTCTGAAGCAGTCGAATTTTCGCCCTATTAAAATAATAATATTATTTACCTACAATTTCTTTTCTTACTTTTTTCTTCTCTACCCCGTTCTTTATACTCCCAGATATTCTAATAAATTAATTATTTAATAATAAATTTTTTTATTATTTTTTTCTTTTTCCTTATTTTTTTCTTTTTCCTATATTTTCTTTCCTTTTCTTTCTTTTCTTTTTCCCTTTTGACTTTCCCCTGCCTGCTCCCCTGCCACAATCCGCCTGCTCCCCTGCTGCAGCAGCCAGCCACTGCAGCACTGCTGCTGCAGCCCTCATCCCCCCAATCCCCATTCATCATTTCATTTTCCCTTTCCTTCTCCATTAAACATTCATCTTCCTTTCCTTTTCATTTCAATTTCATTTTAACGCCTTCAACTAAACAAAAATCAAACCCATCTCCTCCAAATCCACCGCTGCCTCCACTATCACCGTCGCCGTCGCCCCTACCTAGCCGCCAGCCACCACTCTCCCACACCCCCTCTCCAATCTACCACCTCCTTCAACCTCCACCAACCATCCACCACCTCCAATTTCAACATAACCCATCACCACCACTTCTTTTCTCCTTCAAAATTTCACCACCACCTCCATCAAATTCACCACTCCAACCACTCCATCATCTCCTCCTCCTTCTCCTCTAACTCCCCACCACCTCCAACAACCACCACAACCACCATAACCACCACCACCACCAACTACCACCACCACCTCCACCAACAACCAAACCACAACCAACATCAAACACCCCCACCTCCCACTCCTCCCCGGGCCAGGCGCCGCCACCACCACCACCTCCGGCGGCGCGCCGCCGCCCCAGGGCCACCGGCCACCTCCCCCACTCCCCTCCATTTTCCTTTCTTTCTTTTTTGCTTCTTTCCTTCTTTAATTCTTTCTTTCTTTCTTTTCATTTCTTTTCTCTTTCCTTTTCCTAAATAAACCCACTTTTTTCACATTCCTAAAATACTCATACTCTCATTCCCAAATTACTTCCCCATAATTACAACATACCCCTCCCTTTTTTATTCCTATTTCCTCTTCAAAAAATACCCGATTCTCTCTCTCTCTCCTTCCTACAACTTACTCTCTCCTCTCTCTCTCTCCCCCCTCTATCATTCCCTCTCTAATATATATATATATATATATATATATTTATATATATTTATATATTTTAATATATAAATATGGGATAGTGGCTTGCTCGCACGGGTTCGCGAATTTCTCGGATATTAACCTGGTATTTCATCCTAGTTTCAGGCGAGTGCTTTATATTAAACTTAAAAATAATTACTCTTGATTTATAGCATGATATTGATATGTGAACATCGTATTACTACCGTAACATGCCTAACACTTGCCACTGTAATTTCCAATACATGATTCCTTATTATATAAGTTAACATACGGTATTTACACTGATACTTGATATGTTACACTTGATATCCGATGCCGGTATTTGCCATGCTATACTTATCACTTGATATCTGACACTGGTACTTGCCATGCTATACTTATTGTTTGGTGGAGGAAGTAATTGAAGATCGGGACGTAAATTCTTTATTTGATTGTAAAGAAAGTTACAGCGGATCAATAATCCTCTTACAAGAGAGGTAAGATATTCACGCTTGAATCTCCCCTTTGTTTAGTGCCGAGTTCTTGATATGGCTGTGGAAAGTGAATCTTGTTTTCCGTTGACCGGGTGAACGTCAGGACCTCTTGGGAATCCTCTCTTTGGATAGTGGACGGAGTAACACAGCTCCTGTCCACCAAGAATCTCAAAGAGATTGTAGGCAGAAAACGAACTTGTACGCAGCAAGTCATTAGAAGAGTTGAACTCTCTCTTTTTTTTCCCTTTATATCTCTCTCCCCATAGCAAACTGGGCTATTTGTAGAGGTTTCAGGGGGTGAACGTGTCCCCTAAAAATACTCCATAATGGGGGTTAACTCCCTCACTACGTGGGCAGTAATTAACCAGTAATGAGGGCAGTTATAACTGAGACGCAGGTTTTAAGCCTTGCGTTCTGCTACTAAAGTAATGCTTGAGGGACGCGGGTTTCTAACTCTGCGTCAAGCTTCGCGTGAGATGCGGGCTTTGGACTCTGGGTCTTGGCACTACAATAATACTAAGACGCGGGTTTCAACCCTCGCGTCTATGGTCCTCGCAGTGATGCTGAGACACGAGTTTCAACCCTCGCGTCTTGGTCCTGCGCTGGTGGCCATGATTAACCTTGCGTCTGGAGTTTAGATTCTGCCTTTGGATGACTTGTCTTCAGTGATTTTTAGACAGCCTACAGAATCCCCTCCAAAGTTTTCGATATCCGCTGTTGACTGGGACAGATTTCGAAATACTTTGAATTCTAGTTGAATGCATACTTCTCATTATTGGACTGACAATTATTTGAGATACTCTGAGCTTGATCGCATCTGGAATATGGTCTTTGTGAGTGTACTGTAAAACCCTTTGAAGCATCCAGAAATGATCGTGGCGAGTGTCTAGGTGCGCAGTTTAGACGTCCTCAGTGCTCTGAGCTAGTTGTTGGTGTCGTCTGCTTACGCCAGTGTACTGTTGAACTGATTCGCAGAAGCAAAAACTGAATGCAAATCTTATAGACGCAGGGATCATGTTGCTTTAAAAGCGCAGTCCTCACTTGGAGTGGGGACGCATTTATTAGTTTGCTGAAGAAACGCGGCTCTTGGAGGGACGCGATCTTTGAGATGAAGATGCAGCTCTCAACTTGTTTAATCAGGCACAGCCTTGGCCTTGCTGAAGAGGTGCAACTTTTTGGAAGGACGCGGTTTTTGTTAAACACGAATCCGTGTTTTAGGCGCGTTGCCATCTGTCTAGCAAAATTGAGGGGACGTCGTTCTTTTGGCGCGCGAATTTTGCGTTACATTTAATATGCGTCAGGCAGGGATTAGGCCTCGAGCCAAGCGCCACGTATCTCTGTGAATCACTGTGCCTATAAAAGACAACAGTCTTTCAAGAGTCATCATTAGACTCTTCTTCTTCCCTGAGCTTTCCGTCAAGAGTTAAGAAAAAGCTTAAAAACTCTTTTCTAGTTTTAATGTCTACAGCACCGATTTCACGGTCGAAATGGCACCAAAAGCTAAGCATGTGGCTTCGTCCTTGGGCACTGCTGCTCCTGAGACTCCGATGGGCATTTCTTCCATGCATGAGACCCCTATTTCAGGTAGTAAGACCATCTGATTTGGTTTCTGCCATTGAAGGGGCTTAAAGAGTTCTTTTAACTCTTAAGTTTCTTTTGAATGTGAACCGCCTACGCGGGCTCATGCCCGTATTTGATCTTCAGACGCGGTTCTTGAGTTGATAGACAAGACGCAGATTTGATGACCTCTACATCTTCGCTTCATCAAATTGAGTCCGTATCTGTTCGTCGAACGCAGGCTTCGTTGAACCGCGCGTATTGGACTCAATGCTCAGAATATTTCCAAGTGTGGGGAGTTCAGACGCGGATTTTTTTGTGATTCTCGCGTCTTGTAAGATTAGACGCAATTTTTACTGAATCTTGCGTCTGAGTCCGATACTTAGAAATTTTTCTAAGTTCTGAATTTTGAAATGCAGGCTACATGCAAGCCTCGCATTTTTGAGTCTGGACGCGGATTTTGCTGATTTCCACATCTGGGCTCATTCTTGCGTTTGAATTTCAAGCACTTAGCCATTTTCTTTCAGATTTCTGACTAAGTGTCATCTTCATTGCAGTGCGATACTCCTCCAGCCCTCTGTCCAAGAAGTGTCATTTTGGGCACGTAGGTGGCGCCAATAAAAATCTGACCTTCGTGCTTCAGAAAGCCGCTCCTGTGACTTCTGGTAAATCAAAAGAGCGAAGGGAGAGGATCATCAAGGCCAATATGGTGACCCTTCGGGAAATTATCTCCAATGGATTGTTTGAGACGGATTCTCGTACTTTGTTACGGAAGCCTGCTTTCCTCTTTGGTGATGACATCGACGAGGATGATAGGACTTTGCATGACGGAGATTACAAGTGGCTCCGTCATATAGGGAACAGGCGGTTCTTTCTTCCCAACATGGAGAGAATGTATCCCTTGTCCTATCTACAACACATGTCTGTTCGTCGTGCGATGGATTGGGATCTTTTCCGGTTTGTCTCCGGCGTCTCTCTTGGCAGATTAGGTGCCAAGGAAGTACATTCTGCAGGCCATGGGAAAGACATTTTCGTTTATTTTCCGGGTTAGTTAGCCTGAGTATCCGAAGGGAGAAACTCCTCAGCTAGGCGCTACTTTCATCAACCAGCTTATGAAAGTTAGGGGTGATTTTTCGGTCGGCTTTCATCTGCTCGGGTGGGTTCATTCCACCAATAAATCCTGGTGGGGTAGGATGGTTGGATTTGTGCTTGTTGAGCTCGGGACTCTGCTGCAGTAGGTGGGGCTATATCACTCGGTGAGGGCCGTACAGTATGGTCTCCCGCAAAGTTCCCACAATTTTTATGGTGTCCTGGAGCATTATAACCCTTTGACAGGCACATTTTTTACTCCAATCGGAGAGATAGGGCTCGCTCTTCATGAACTGTATGAAGTCTCAGGGCTTGTTAAGGGAGATGCCCCTTATGAAGAATACGTCCCTACTTCTGAGGAGCTTCATCTTCTGAAGAAAGAGGATCCTCAGGTATATGAGACGTATTGCGAAGTGCTGTGCCACTTCCACATCTGCGGCCAAATATCCTCCTGGAGGAACAGGGATGTCAAGCAGATGTCTTAGGCGAGCTATCTGTTCAATGGCATAAATGAGAAGGATAGCCCGGTAACTAGTCTGGCCCCTTGCATTGACGAGAAAATTGCTGAGAGAATCGATGCCTCTGCAAGCTCTTACACTACTGAGTCGAACGAGGATATTTTCAGATCTGACACGGTCTTTGAAAGTTTTTATCATCAGGCTCGAGTTCCCATTTCTGACCGAGCACTATTAGTGGGCTTCCTCATGCTGTGGCTGAAACGTTGTGTGGTGCCAACGCTGCCACATGAAGTAATTGTTGCCGATGTAGTATACCCGGCAGTTTTGCTTGCCTACGGAAGATCTATCGCCCTCCTTCCAGCAATGGTGGCCGGAATTAAAAGTGGGTTACAGGTTCTGGTTAAAAGCCTGTGCCAAGTGGAGGCCGTTGTCAACTCCGAGGGCAGGCCAGAGGTTGATTCGGAGGGAAGGCCGAGAGTGAAGACCCCTAACCCCAGGATCGAACTTCCATATACGTACTTGATGGCCTGGTACGTTATGCACTGCCCTTCATTGATGACGGTGGTGTCTCTTTCTGCAGGTTCTGTTCCTTTTGTACAGAAGCTGAAAAATTCGAGCTGGTCTTACTATTACATGTTCTACGTTCGGAAATATATTCTGAACGCTTTGAACTATCATCTCGACCGTTGCTTCCCGAGATTGCTGATGCGTCTTACAGAGATAAATTTGTCGATCTTGCGGGACCAGATGATTTCACAAGGCTGCCATCGGGGAGTCTTCTGGTGGCTGATTAATATTCGGCCTGAATATCTGATCTTCCGACAAGGGAATTCATGTACGATCGAGCCTTACAGCCCAGTCGTCTCGCTCGATAGTTCAGCTATGATTAATTGTATATCGACAACCTCAATGCTGACCTCTCCTTCAGTGGGAATTTATTTGAGGGTGCTCGGGCATGATACTATAGCGTGGCTGAAGGGACAAAAGCTATTTTCAGTCTTCCTCATAAGGCGCCTAATTGTTATACCAGCCTCAGTTTCTGCACCTGGTACTCTCTAGCTAGTAGGATGCCTGATGTCGAAATAAATACCTCGTGCATTAAGAGCATCAAAACGTCTTATAAGGATAAGTCGGAGTCCAATAAACGTATGCGAGGTATGAACGAATATCGGGTAGCTGAGAGAGAAACAGGAGGGGAAGCAGGAATGGGATCAAGTGCAGAAGCACCCAAGGGACAACCAGCTAAAAAGAATCGACAGGCTGTGTCCAAACGTTCCCACAGTTCTGCTTCCAAGGGCGAGCCTATCCCGAAGAAGCCTAGGAGGGAATCGGAGGCTGAAGCTTCAATACCCGAGGTAGTTCCCTCTAGTGTTGAGGAGCAGAGAGAGGAAGAGGAAGATGAAGATGAGGTCCCCCTTCTTCGTCCTCGCGGTTTCCACAACAGGGGCCCCGTGATCTTGGAAAAGGGGGAACTCGCAGGTGAACCCGCCATGGCTGAAGAGGTTGAATGACTCAAAGTTGATTTAATGGGGAGGGATGACATGGGGATTCCGGGGGTCTCAACTCAGCCTGGGCCTTCTTCAGCTCATGGGAGAAAGGTGGAGGTGCAGCAGCCTGGGTCTCCTAGTGTATTAATACCCACCTCGCGGGTTGTCGATCCTAGCCCTACTACTGGGGTACTCAGTGGTAAGGTCTCGATTGCTGAGACCTCTTGTGTTGAACTGTCGTCTTCATCGTCTGAAAAACATGGATATTATTCTGGCGAAGAAGTCAATTTTGGCGATGAACCCGCTCTTCCTGGTACGAGCAAATTCTCACATGTCTCAGAGGAAGAGATACGGGGATGTGACCCTGTGACAGTTTCGTCGATAGCAATGATTGCTGCTACTGAAGGTATTTTCTTTGTCTTTTTGAACTGGTTTCTCATCAAGTTAGGGAAGAGTTCTGACATTTCCTTTTGATTTTCTTCTACAGGGCTAGCTGCCGATAGTGAAGCCACAACTTCTTCTCATATTGAGGAGATGATCCAAGAGCTGGCCCAGCAGGAGGGCCTTGAGGCTCCTGTTACCGGAATGCCTCAAGAGAGTGCAACCGTCAAAGTCAGGGAGGCCTCAACCCCACACGACCTATACAGGAATTTACCATCTTCAGATCCTCAACTTGGTAAGAGAATACTGACGTATTGGATATTCTCCCTTTTATTGTTATCATTGACATTTTAATGGTGTGGTTTGCAGAGAGCACTGGAGTAGCTCAATTAGAGGATCCTGCGGCAAGTATTGGCGCAGAAGATAGCACAGTTCAAACTTCGGCCGGGGAACCCAATGTCGTGGGGTTTGCTGTTGCTTCTGTTGCAGTGGAAGCTGCTATGACAATAACTGTCCCGGAGGTATTGGTAACTACCTCAGTATCTGACGAACCTATCATCGGCCTCACCCCTGCGCAAGTTGAACTGGTTCTCGTCTCTCATCATGTCATGGAAAGGGGGTCCGGGAGTACATCAGCAGGGTTATCTCCAGCTAACGATATCATGGAAGAGCTAGCACGTCAAATGGTGCATCAATTTTTTTGCTTCCATGAGATCTTGTGTTGATCTGATCCTTTCTGGGGGCAGTTCTTTCAAGTTTGCCCGAATACTTCTCGAAAATCAGACCGAGAACATTGGTTATACTGGGAGTCTTTCACAGGTTAGGGCATGCCTGATGTTGGTTGAGCAGCTAGGGAACCACCTGAAGGAGCTCAAAACCTTGGAGAATGTTGGCTCAGTAGATGAGGCTCGGACGACACTGAGTAAGCTCCTTGCCGCTCAAGAACATGAGCGAAAGGAGATGGAGGAACAAATAGCTGAAGAGGTTCGCCATCTCCAGCATTTTCAAGCTGACTATCAAAGACTGATTGGCGATTCTAAGGAATCTGAAATCGTCATACAGAGTGCAGAGCAGATTATTGTCACTGCTCGAATTACCATTGACAGGGCGCAAGCCTTGATTGAGGCCAATGAGTAGAAACTTGTTACTGCTAGAAAAAGGCTGGAGGAGCTAGAAACTGTCAGGTCACAGGTTCAAGAAAACCTCTCTGCTCATTCCTCCAAATTGGAGTCTCTTCAGACGCAATTGGCTATGAAGAGATTTTTGTCTGAGGAGGACCTGCAGGTCCAAGCTCTAGTGGAGGCTGAAAGGGTACGTCAGCACGAGATGCATCGCCTCCGGGAACAAATACGTTCTTTAGCGAAGCAGGATTATTAGCCTTCTTCTCCTTTTTGTATAGTTTTTTTTAACACTCTCTTTGTCAAATAAGAGTGTCTATATTACTTTTATCATTTTTGAATCAAATAATAAAAGTCTTCAAAGTTTTGTTTCATCTTTATCCTTGCTGGCAGTAGATGAACTCGGTTTTCATAACCGTAATCTTTAGCTGTTTGTGAAAAAGCAGTCTTTAGTCGTTTTCATGAATAATAAACTCAGGCTAAATTGAGTTCTTGAGCGAGACGCGGCTCTCATTTGTAGTGAAGACGCGATTCTGGGAGACGCGACTCTGACTCGCTAACGGAGACGCCGTTCAAGTTCACCAAGGAAGACGCGCGAAATTTTCTTTTTGATAAAGACGCAGCTCTGGTTTAAAGACAAAAAGGTGTTATTCTGAGACGCAAATTTGTATTCTTCAGTAAAGGGAAGGACGCGGATCCATGGACGTGGCCCTTGATTCTGTCAGGGTGCAGAACTCAGGATGCAGTGGAGACGCGGTCTTAGGCTTCTCAAGACTGACGCATGGATCTCAGCTAGTTGATGGGGACGCGGTACTGGCTCAATAGAAATGCGGCTCTGATCCCTTGATAGAGCACAAACTCAGGCTGTATTGAGTTTATGATGGAGATGTATCTTTCATCATACAATGGAGGCGCAGTTTCTGGGCTCCTCAAGAGTGAAACGCGGGTCTTCGCTGGTTATTGAGGACGCAAGCTTCAGGACGCATCTTTTAAGTTTTTGTAAGTTGATGTGAACTCAAGATGCAACCCCTGAATGGACCCAATTCACTGAGGAGTCGCGGCTCTGAATCACTACAAGAGACGCGATCGCGGCCCTTTCAAAAGGAATGAATGGAACGCGGCTTTCGGGTTCATGAAAGGATGTGGATTTCAGGACGCGACCTTTGAGTCTGTGCTTGACACAACCTTCTAAGTGTCACATGCAATCCGTCTTAAAGATCTGGTTGGACCTTTAAATGCCAAGTCCGCGTTGACGATTGGGGACTTGTGTCCTCTGATGTTTCTCAAAGCGGCAATCCACGCGTCAGCTCTTTATTGGGCTTTGACGTTCGTGCAGGAATTAAGGCTGATGGCTCTGATTTTTACGCCATTAATTACAGGCCTTATGGCTTGCCTATAAATAGGCTTCGCCCCCCTTAACAATCTATTGCTTAGACTGTTCTCCCTTGAGAGCAGGTGCTCTGAGGGTCTTCATCTTGACTTATTCTTCTTCCCTCAAGGGGGTGTATTTCAATGGACAGCGAAAACTCAAAGGTTTCATGCTTTCCTTTAATCTTTCCTGAAGATTATCGCTGTCAAGTGATTTCAAGATCAAAAAGCATCCCTCTGAGTACTTTTCATATTCGCGCCTTGATGCATAAAGTTCAACCTCTAGAGGGTTCTTCCGAGGGTAGGGATCACTTGTCACCATGAAATACTCAGTCCCGCTGAGTTTCTATTTTCCTGTCCCTTGAAGAGATTCACTCTCTTGACCTTCTCTTGAAGTCTGACTGGTGCGCCCATTATTTGAAAGTCGTGTCTTTTAGACTTCTTGATGAAGCGTGAGTTGATTGATTTAAGTCTAACTCAAAATCTTCTGAACGCAAGTGTGATGAACTCTGTACTTGAATTTTGAGACACGAGCTTTGCATATAAAGCTCGCGTTTGAGGTTTTTGCCTTTAAAGAATTTTAATTCTTTTCGAGGCCTCCAGACTTGGATGTGGCAACCCTTATTTCTCAAACACGGGTATGGAAACTTTTACGCCTGGTCCACTTTGCGTCTTGTATTTTGGATGTGGGTCTAAAATCAGACTGCGTTCAGATCTGTGCGCGTCTGAAGTCCACAACTTCAACCGCGTCTGTCCCTAAACTTTTCTGTTTCTATCTTCTGTCTTAACAGAATTTTAAGCCTTCTGCATCGGTCATCCCTGCGTCTGAAGTTTACCACTACAATCGCGTTTGCCCTTCAGCTTTTCTGTTTCTGTCTTAACAGAATTTTAACCATCTGGTTTTTATTTCTTACAGGCAGTCTTAGTCAGCCTTTTGCATCTTCGCTGGCCCTTGGGAGAATATTTCGACCAGTGAGCTTATTCGATGGTCGAGCACTGGAGAAGTCGAGGCTCCTGTTCACGGGCGAGGAGGATTTGCGCGACTGATGACATCCGTTAAGACCTTACTGGACATGATGTGCCAGCAGTGCCCCCGGGTTTGTCATGGTCACAATGGGTATAGTGGTGGCATGGTCCTCTTGCAGGTCACGGGAAAGAGGACGTCACCTGTAAGGTCTCGAATCCTCCCTTCACCAATCTTACCCCCAGAAGTGACATCAACAAAAAACCTATGTTCATTAGATGACTTTCTGGTGGTGGAGATGTTCATCAATGAACGATTATGACCCACACCAGTTGGTCGGGTGGAATTAGAAGGTTCAGCTACATTTCGACCTCGAGAAACACCATTGTTCTTGGTCAGCGATGGACTCCTTCGATGTTTACGTCATGCATCATGATGTAATCAGCATCCGATCGTCACAACAGTGCTCAGCCCTTCTTTAGCGCTCTTCCAAACATCTTGTATTTGGAGTGGTTAGAATGCTTTCAAGAGTGAGTGCAACCTTTTGCTGAGAGAGAGGGACTTCTTTGTACTCCTTTATTGTAACACTCAATCTTTATTGTATAAGAGAGCATCTTGTATCACTTTCATATGTTTGAATATAAATAAAAGTGACACTTTTTCTTGTCCTTTTATATTGTCTTGGATTCTTTTCTCGTATTGAAAATCAGATAAATAAAATTAAGGACCTTTGACTTGCTAAAAATGTGATAATAATCTTAACGAGTCAAAGTATGGGGAAAAAAAATCTTGTTTCAGGAATTCAAGAATGCTGTCAGAGGTGTGATATTAACTTGACAGGAGTAGGATATTTCTTACGGACCTGCAAATTTATAAATGAGAATGACAAGTGGAATTTGTACCCCCACGGAGGATTACAAATGAGTTTTCATCAGAGGTTTGGTATTAACTTGACTAAGACTCAGTTGGGAATTTAATGAAAACACTGTTAGAGGTGTAATGTTAAACTTAACAGTAATTTGAAGTTGACTTGCTATTCTGTTGACAAGAATAGCAAGTAAAACTAGACTCACGGGGAGTCTAGGAGAACTCTTACCGTTAAAAGTGTGATATTAACTTAACGGGTTGAATTAAATCTTGTCAGAAGTGTGATATTAATTTGACAAGGATGTGAGTCAGAAATGTAATATTAACTTGACTAAGAGTGTTTCAACTTCATTTGGGAAAACTGAAAGCGTTACTGTCATAGATGTAATATTAAACTTGACAGTGAGGATAATGCTAGATGTGTAATATTGAACTTGGCATTGGTCATCTCGACTTCGACAAGGAAGTCCGAGGGAAAGTCATGACCATAAGTGTATTGTTGAACTTAGCAATGAACAGGACGCTAGAGGTGTGATGTTAAACTTAGCATCGCTCATCTCAGCTTTGATATGGAAGCTTGAGGAAAAGTAACTGTCAGAGGTTTAATATTAAACTTGGCAGCAACTCAATCACTGTTAGAAGTGTAGTGTTAAACTTAACAGTAATTTGTCAGAGGTGTATTATTAACCTGACAGTAGTTGATTTGTGAAATGAGCAATTTGTTGGTCCAAGGTTACAATCACCCGGTTTTTGAGTTTTGATGATTACAAAACATATATAGTTATTTGTACTAATCATATTTTAGAGTTTAAGTGTGTTTCTAGGTTCTAAGGTTTCAAGATATCTTCTTTCCTAAAGGAAGGTATTTTTGACTCAAGTTAATTCAATTCGGGTTCAAGGATTCAAGCTTTTTCAACATTACATATGGAGAAGCCCTAATTTGAAAATCTTGTAGTCACCTAGAACCTTTATAAGAATTAGTTTGTTAAAGAATGAGGTTATGATAAGTTGGTTCAAGAAAACACACACACACTTTCATTTTTCAAATTACGGTTTTTGTTTTGGTTAGTTGATTTAGGTGCATGTCTTGATTGATATACATGACTCAAAATGTTTTATATTTTTACATCTAGTTTATATCATGTATACCATCCCTTATAGTATGCTACTTAATCATCTAGCCATTTAAAAATATTTTTAAAAAATTCTTCAAAGTTCAAAATTTTTCCCATAATAAAACTGTTTCAGGCCCAACGGTCGACCGAGCGGTCGACCGGATCTATTTCAGGCTTGATCGGTCGACCGCACCGGTCGACCGGGCCTTGTGGCATTGGCGTGCACGTTTGTGCACGTCTGCCGGCCGACCGTTCCAGTCGACCGACTGACTGACCCTTGCTCTCGGGTTTTGTCGGTCGACCGGGCCAGTCGACTGACAGAACAAACTAGTGTTTTTTGTTTAGCCTGCGGTCGACCGAGCCCAACGGCTAGCTTGCCAGATAGACTGCCGGTCGACCGGGCCGGTCGACCGACAGCCGCCAGCAGCCCCAACGGCTAGTTTCTTGGAATCTGTTTTCTGGATCTGTTTTTGATATATCTTTCAGCTGTCTCTGAATTTCCTGAGGCTAATTCCTGACCTATTAACCTAGTTTTAATGATGAAAAGATCTCTTCTAATCCCTATAAATAGATGGCATTGGTCCCTTGTTAAATTCAAGAAAAAACCCTATTGTTTTTGAGTTTCTAAAGAAAAGAAAATTTTTCAAAGCTCTCTCTTCCTAATTGCATTCTTGGTTAAAGTTTTTCAGTGGTTTTCAAGTTCTATTTACTTTCTTTACAACTAAATTTTTCTCACTTCACTTCTTGAGCCAAAAATCATTCCCATTCTATAAGGAGTTGTAAGAGAGAAGTTTGTGATCTTTTTGATCACCTTGTTACTTGTATTTTCTTTGTGTTGAGATCCCTCTTGTGTAGAGGTTGAATTGGTGGGAGTTCGGTACTCCGGTCTTATGTAGACCTCTTGTAATTCCCTTTGCGGTTTTAGTGGAAATCCTTCACGGTGGTGGAGGCGGGGACGTAGAGCACTGGCTCGAATCTCGAAACAAATTACTTGTGTTTGCGATTGGTTTCCTTATTGTTTTTCATTGCTTTACATTTTTATCTTGTGATACCTCTTGCTTCCACTTCATTATTACTCCCATTTCATTCACTTGCATTTTTCGGTCTTTACTCATCTCAACAAGAAAACAATTACGCGCCTCAACTCATAATTTAGAGGAATCAAAGAGGAGAAGTTCTAGAGCCCTTCAAGGGGAATTCGGCTCCAATTTCTTGTTTTGAGTGACCGGTTGCATCATACATACATACTTGTTTAAAAAGATCATTAGATTAGCATTAACACCTATTCACCCCCCAGGTGTTTTTCAATTGGTATCAGAGCTTTGATCTCTAGGCTCTTGGCTTAACAACCTTAGAGAGATCCTATATTGCTAATCACTCTATTCATTTTTCATCCTCATACACTTAGTAAAAATGGCCGAAGGAATTAAGACCCCATCCAAGTTTGATGGCCTTAACTTTCCCATATGGAAGGTTAAGATGACCGTGTTTTTGCAATCCTTAGGGAGCCGGGTTGCAAAGGCGGTGACCAAACCTTTTTGTGCACCCCTTGGCGATGAGGACACTTGGTTCGATATTGCCACGAAAGAGTTTGACGCTAATGCTAGGGCACACTATGCCTTACTTCAAGCTCTTAATGACGATGATATTTCTAGAGTCATTCATTACAAATCCGCACATGAGATTTGGACTCACTTACTAGTCACTCATGAGGGAACTTCACAAGTAAAGAGGGCAAAAATCGACCTTCTTCGTTCCGAATATGAAAACTTTTCTATGCAAGAGAATGAAACCATAGATGATATGGTTACTAAGTTTACAAAGATTACTAATGAACTTTCTTCTTTAGGTGATGACATTGACAACGACCAAAAAGTGAGGAAGATCATCCATGCACTCCCTCCATCTTGGAAGTTAAAGCCACAACTTTGAAGGAGCTCAATGACAAGGAAGAAATGGAGCTTATAGGTCTCATTGGAAATCTCAAGACCCATGAGATGGAAAGAAAAGCAAGAGAAGAGATGGCTCCTCCCAAGAAGAAAGCTATTGCCTTCAAGAGCTCTTCCACCTACTCCAACGAGGATGATGAAGAAGAGGATGATGAAGATTTTTCTCTTCTTGTAAAGAACGTTCAGAGAATGTACAACAAGGTAAAGTTCTAAAATATAAGGAGATGGTAAGGTAAAGAAGAGAAGAAAATCATTTGCTTCAATTGCCAGAAGTCGGGTCACATTGTTGCGGAATGTCCGGAAAACAAAGGCAAACCCTCGACCTCCAAGAAGCCTTACAAAAAGAAAGCTTTAAAGGCTACTTGGGATTCGGAGAGTGAATCCGATGAGGAAGTCGACACCGCCAACATGTGCTTCATGGCAAATGAAAGCACAAGTAAGGTAACTCCCGATACATCCATTGATTGTGAACTATCTATAGATGAACTTTTGAAGAACTATCTCATAACTATGATTTTCTCAAAAAGAAATACTTGAAAATGAAAAAAGAAAATGAATCACTCAACCACAAAGTTTTCATTCTCACAAAAGAAAAAGATTAATTGTTTTCAACTCTTTCTTCTACTCAAAAGGATTTTGATGAATATAAAATTTCTTGCAAAGGTAAATTTTCACAAATTGATGAAAATGAGATTTTCTTGTTAAAGAAGAAAATTGATTCATTAGGGTAGTTTTGAAGAAATGTGAATTTGATAAAACTAGATTGGAGGCTATGTTTCCTAAGAAACATGTCCCAAAGAATCATTCACATGTTACTCATACTCATGTTCATAAATCACAACCTTTACATCATGTTAAGCACTCTAATCATGCCCACACTCCACACACTCATCATGCATTCATGTATGGTAAAGTTTTTTCATGCACATATTGTGGCCGAAAAGGTCATTTGGTTAAATTTTGTTATGATAGGATTAATGCATCGCATAATCATGTTTGGGTTCGGAATACTAACATTTAAGGACCCAAGAAAGTTTGGGTACCAAAGTCAACAAATTTGTTAAATGATGTAGGTACATTCCAAAGCCCAACGACGTAAGGAGTTGTGGTATCTTGATAGTGGTTGCTCAAGGCACATGATTTGGGATATCAATAACTTCGCAACCCTATCAAGATACCATGAAGGTGGCACCGTCATCTTCGGAGATGACGCCAAAGGAAAAATCATTGGTATTGGTAATGTTAAACTTGGTACATCTCCTTTAATAAAAAATGTTGTTTTAATTGATGGCCTCAAGCATAATCTCTTGAGTGTTAGTCAACTTTGTGATAAAGGTTTTAATGTTATTTTTGATGACCTAGCATGTAGTGTTATTGATAGACAATCCAATACATGTATATTTTCTGAATTTCGTGAAAATAATGTATACATGATTGACATGTCTAATATGCTATGCAATGCTACTTGTTTGAAAGCCCTCGATGATGACTCTTGGCTGTGGCATAGGAGATTATGCCACATTTTTTTTAACCATCTATCTAGATTAAACAACAAGGAAATGGTGAAAGGTATTCCATACTTGAAATTTGAAAAGGACCGCATTTGCGATGCGTGCCAACTTGAGAAACAAACCAAGTCCTCTTTCAAATCAATCAAGGATATCATGACATCACGACCTTTGGAGTTGATCCATATGGATTTGTGTGGTCCTACACAAACCAAAAGTCTAAGTGGGAATCATTTTGCTTTCGTTTTAGTTGATGATTTCTCTCGTTTTACTTGGGTTTTCTTTTTAGAGCACAAAAATCAAGCCTTTTCATATTTTCAAGCCTTTAAGAAAAGAGTTGAAAGGGAAAAAGATTCTTCTATTTTAAGAATAAGAAGTGATAGAGGTGGTGAATTCAATAACCAACCCTTTACCACTTTTTGCGAAGAACATGGAATTAAGCATGAAATATCTTGTCCTAGAACTCTACAACAAAATGGAGTCGTTGAGAGGAAAAATCGTACATTACAAGAAATGGTTAGGACAATGATAAATGAGTACGGTCTCCCTCATTATCTATGGGCCGAGGCCGTTAACACATCTTGCTACATATCAAATAGGGTTTTCTTATGCAAAAATTCTTCTAAAACATCTTTTGAGATTTATTATTCAAGAAAACCGAATGTTTCATACTTTAAAGTTTTTGGTTGTAAATGTTTTGTTTTGAATACTAAAGATAATTTAGGTAAATTTGATGCAAAATCATATGAAGCAATTTTTGTTGGTTACTCTAACACTAGCAAAGCTTATAGAGTTTTCAATAAGTCATCCTTGACTATTGAAAATCTATACGTGTAAAGTTTGAGGAATCTAATATGTTTGTTGAGAATGTTGTAGAAATAGATTCCCTAAATGAAGACATGGAGAAATTTACTTTGAATGACTCACCTACTCTTGAAGACATGCCAAAGGGTGATGAAGAAAATGAAGTTCAAGAAGTTGAAGTGGAGACAACTCAGCCACTTCTAAAAGATTGAAAATTCAATCCACATCATCCCAAGGATCTTATTATAGGTGAAGTATCAAAGGGATAACTACTCGTTCTAAACTTCATGATCTTTGTGGGCACTATGCATTTTTTCTCATTTTGAACCAAAGAACATCCTCGAAGCCGAGGGCGACTCATATTGGTTACTTGCCATGTAAGAGGAGCTCAATTAATTCGAGCGCAACCAAGTTTGGCATCTTGTTCCTAGGCCCCACGATAGACCAACAATTGGTACTAAGTGGATCTTTAAGAACAAGTTAGATGAGTCGGGCAATGTTGTTAGGAATAAAGCTAGGTTAGTGGCCCAAGTTACACTCAAGTCGAAGGTATTGATTTTGAGAAAACTTTTACACCCGTAGCACGGCTTGAAACCATACGGATGACACTTGCATTTCATATAAAGATTTTAAACTTTTTCAAATGGATATAAAAAGTGCTTTCTTAAATGGATTTATTGAAGAGGAGGTGTATGTTGAACAACACCCCGGATTTGTTGATCCTACACATCCGGATTTTGTTTTCAAACTAGACAAAGCTCTTTATGGTTTAAAACAAGCCCCTAGGGCTTGGTATGAAAGACTATCTTCATTTCTTATTTCTAATGGTTTTAATAAAGGAAAAATAGATGCTACTTTGTTTACCAAACATGTTGAAAATGATATATTTATAGTTCAAATATATGTTGATGATATCATATTTGGTTCTACTAATGAAAATCTTTGCAAAGCTTTTGAATCATGCATGAAGGAGGAATTTGAGATGTCTATGATGGGCGAGCTTAACTACTTCCTTGGTCTCCAAATCAAGCAAAGGAAGGATGGGATTTTCATCAATCTAGCCAAGTACACGAAGGAACTTATCAAGAAATTTAGACTTGAAGGGGCTAATACAAGCAAAACTCTCATGGCTACCACCACAAAGCTTGACAAGGATGAACAAGATACAAATGTAGACATTAAACTCTACCGTAGCATGATTGGTAGTTTGTTGTATTTAACCGCTAGTAGGCCGGACATTATGTTTTGTGTATGTCTTTGTGCTCGATTTCAATCGTGTCCTAAAGAGTCCCATTTGATTGCGGTAAAACGCATTATTAGATACCTTAAGGGCACAATTGAAATGGGTTTGTGGTATCCGAAGACCGAAAAATTTTCAATGACGATTTTGTCGGATGCCGACTATGCAGGTTGTAGAGTGGATAGGAAGAGTACAGGTGGAACATGTCAATTTCTCGGTAATTGTCTTATTTCATGGTCTTTCAAGAAATAAAATTCGGTAGCCCTCTCAACCGCCGAGGCGGAGTATGTTGCGGCGGGGGCTTGTTGTGTACAAGTCCTTTGGATGAAATATACTCTTCTTGACTATGATTTGCATTTTGACCATATTAAAATATTTTGTGATAATAGTAGTACTATTCATATGACTAAAAATACAAATTAACATAGTAAGACTAAGCATATTGACATTCGGTATCACTTTCTTAGAGATCATTATGAGAAAGGTGATATTGACATTGATTATGTTTCTACCGATTTTCAACTTGCCGATATATTTACAAAACCACTAGACTATGCTAGATTTTCATTTATTTGTGGTGAATTGAATGTTTGTGTTATGAAATTATGAAAAAATTTCTTTTAACAATGTTTACCCTTTTTGATGTATGACAAAAAGGGGGAGAAAAAGTTAGTTTATTATTTTGAGTTTTGAGTTTTGAGTTATAAAAAGTTAGTTTATTATTTTGAGTTTTTGAGTTATGAGTTTTTGAGTTCTTGAGTTATTGTTTGTTGAGAAATATGTTTTGAATTCTTATGTCAAGTTCTTGTTTTTACTTTTCATTCATGTATATAGCCATAACAAGATTTGAGGGGGAGCTTCCAAGCTCCTTTCCCTTTTTTTTTGTTAAATAACCAATATGTTTTGTCATCATCAAAAAGGGGAGATTGTTGGCCCAAGGTTACAATCACCCGGTTTTTGAGTTTTGATGATTACAAAACATATATAGTTATTTGTACTAATCATATTTAGTGTTTAAGTGTGTTTCAGGGTTCTAAGGTTTCAAGATATCTTCTTTCCTAAAAGAAGGTATTTTTGACTCAAGTTGATTCAATTCGGGTTCAAGGATTCAAGCTTTTTCAACATTACATATGGAGAAGCCCTAATTTGAAGATCTTATAGTCAACTAGAACCTTTGTAATAATTAGTTTGTTAAAGAATGAGGTTATGATAAGTTGGCTCAAGAAAACACACACACACTTTCATTTTTCAAAATACGGTTTTTGTTTTGGTTAGTTGATTTAGGTGCATGTCTTGATTGATATACATGACTCAAAATGTTTTATATTTTTACATCTAGTTTATATCATGTATATCATCCCTTATAGCATGCTACTTAATCATCTAGCCATTTAAAAATATTTTAAAAAAATTCTTCAAAGTTCAAAATTTTTCCCAAAATAAAACTGTTTCAGGCCCAACGGTCGATGACCGGATCTATTTCAGGCCTGATCAGTCGACCGCACCGGTCGACCGGGCCTTGTGGCATTGGCGTGCACGTTTGTGCACGTCTGCCGGTCGACCGGTCCGGTCGACTACTGACTGACCCTTTCTCTCGGGTTTTGTCGGTCGACCGGGCCAGTCGTCTGACAGAACAAACCAATGTTTTTTGTTAGCCTACGGACCGACAGCCGCCAGCAGCCCCCAACGGCTAGTTTCTTGGAATCTGTTTTCTGAATCTGTTTTTGATATATCTTTCAGCTGTCTCAAAATTTTCTGAGGCTAATTCGTGACCTATTAACCTAGTTTTAATGATGAAAAGATCTCTTCTAATCCTTATAAATAGATGGCATTGGTCTCTTGTTAAATTCAAGAAAAATCCCTATTGTTTTTGAGTTTCTAAAGAAAAGAAAAGTTTTCAAAGCTCTCTCTTCCTAAGTGCATTCTTGGTTTAAGTTTTTCAGTGGTTTTCAAGTTCTATTTACTTTCTTTATGACTGAATTTTTCTCACTTCACTTCTTGAGCCAAAAATCATCCCCATTCTATAAGGAGTTGTAAGAGAGAAGTTTGTGATCTTTTTTATCACCTTGTTACTTGTATTTTCTTTGTGTTGAGATCCCTCTTGTGTAGAGGTTGGATTGGTGGGAGTTCGGTACTCCGGTCTTGTGTAGACCTCTTGTAATTCCCTTTGCGGTTTTAGTGGAAATCCTTCACGGTGGTGGAGGCAAGGACTTAGAGCGGTGGCTCGAACCTCGAAACAAATTAATTGTGTTTGCGATTGGTTTCCTTATTATTTTTCATTGCTTTACATTTTTATCTTGTGATACCTCTTGCTTCCACTTCATTATTACTCCCATTTCATTCACTTGCATTTTTCGGTCTTTACTCATCTCAACAAGAAAGCAATTACGCGCCTCAACTCATAATCTAGAGGAATCAAAGAGGAGAAGTTCTAGAGCCCTTCACAGGGAATTCGGCTTCAATTTCTTGTTTTGAGTGACCGGTTGCATCATACATACATACTTGTTTAAAAAGATCATTAGATTGGCATTAACACCAATTCACCCCCCTCTAGGTGTTTTTCACAATTTTGAGGATTTGTCATTCTATTGATGAGAATTGACAAATGAAGTTTGGAGTGTCAGAGATGTAGTGTTAACTTAACAAATTCGAAGACTTGCTACTCCATGTAGGGTAGAGACAAGTAAAGTTTGTACTCGCTAGGAAGTATTGAAAATTTTCATTGTCAGAGGTATAGTGTTAACATAGCAATGATTGCATTTGTGGACCTACCATTCTGTGTATGAGAATTGGTAAGAGATTTTGGAGGAGAGAGTGGAATCAAGTCCACTAGGATTTTTAGCAAACCCTCAGCTATCAACGGATTTGGTGTGCCTTTACCAACTACCGTTTGAGTTGGGCTAGCCATGCTATTCCTCTCAGGAGTATTTGTCATGTATATAAAGGCTTCCTTCTCTATGGAAGAGTTCGAAGCATGCGACTCTGCAACGGCAGAATGTGAGTCATTTACTTCAATGTCCTGAGCCAATGCACTGTAATTGATCGGGGCAATCACTCCAGTCCGAGTGCGAGTATGCCGGTACACTCTTTCTGGTTCTGTGTCAGACTCGTCGGAGCTGACCACTAGCTGCTTTTCCTTACTTCTGCTTGTTATGTTTGCAGTGATTTCAGGGTACTCTGTGTCAGAGAAGGTCCTCCTTCTATGGGAGCGATATCTTTTGGCTGATTGGGAAGTTAGAGTCGACTATCTGAATATAGACTGTCGGCTTGCACGTGAACTGCAACGGCACTCAGAGAGCATTGTGATAAGCCGTTTACAACAACACGATGGAGTGATCAAACTAGCACTCCTCTTCTTTGTCAAATAATCTCTTAGATCCGTGGGAGGGGGATCGATGAGATTAGCCTCGGATTGTCGAGGGCTTTTCAGCTTGTGAGAGCTATCCTTGCTTCACAAAGCTGAAATGCAAGGTTTTGAGACGCGAAGCTCACGTCCTGTAAAATGAACGCAGCTCTCGCGTTGTGGCTCTGAAACGCGAGTCTTGCGCCTCTACTGAGAAGAGACGTGGCTCTCGCGTTGCTGATTGTCACACCTGGGTAGAGATGCTTGAGAAATGCAGGCCTTCTGGGTCCCGCGTATAAATGTAGAGGCACGGGTCTCGTGTCTTGGATGAGGAGCACGGACCTCACGTTACTGCTCGTGGCGTTTGGGAAGTGGAGCTTCAGAAACGCGAGTTTGTTGAACCTCACGTTTAGGTTTCCAAACGCGGACTTCACGTGTCTGACATGGTTCAGAAGGGACGCGAGCTTGAACCTCGCGTCCTACCTCTGTTGGGCAGACAGTTGTTCCAGCTTGTAGTTGACACGCACGCCGTCTCTATCGCCGCTCAGCATTCCAGTTACGTCGTATGGGTTGATGAGAACACCCGGTAACCTGGCGCTGAGGAAGGGGATGGACGGGCTGAACATCAGCAACGTTAACCACGCGGGTCTCCTGGGAGATGTTGACGCGGGCGTTACGCATGATGCGATTAGCCACGACATCCTTTTTGCCAGTCGCGTCTGAGAGGATCTCAGAGCGGACTCGAGAGCAAGTCCCCGAAGAGACTTTACGGTAGACCCGCGCCTTAGGGCTCTTGGAGCCGGAAGAGAGGAACTCTTCATACTTCGCCTGGTCGAACTCCACGACAAGTGATTCGATCGTTTTTCCTATATAGGTGATGTCACCTTGCGCCACAACTTGCTCGTCGGTAGAGAAAGTAGTCCCCAGCGGAGTCGCCATCTCTTATTTGGTGGAGGAAGTAATTAAAGATCGGGACGTAAATTCTTTATTTGATTGTAAAGAAAGTTACAGGGGATTAATAATACTCTTACAAGAGAGGGAAGATATTCACGCTTGAATCTCCCCTTTGTTTAGTGTCGGGTTCTTGATGTGGCGGTGGAAAGTGAATCTTGTTTTCCGTTGATCGGGTGAACGTCAAGACCTCTTGGGAATCCTCTCTTGGATAGTGGACGGAGTAACACAGCTACTGTCCACCAAGAATCTCAAAGAGATTGTAGGCAGAAAACGAACTTGTACGCAGCAAGTAGTTAGAAGAGTTGAACTCTCTCTTTCTTTCTTTTTCCCCTCCATATCTTTCTCCCCATAGCAAACTGGGCTATTTATAAAGGTTTCAGGGGGTGAACGTGTCCCCTAAAAATACTCCATAATAGGGGTTAACTCCCTCACTACGTGGGCAGTAATTGACCCAGTAATGAGGGCAGTTATAACTGAGACGCATGTTTTAAGCCTTGCGTTCTGCTACTGAAGTAATGCTTGAGGGACGCGAATTTCTAGCTCTGCGTCAAGCTTCGTGTGAGACGCGAGTTTTGGACTCTACGTCTTGGCACTACAATAATGTTGAGACGCGGGTTTCAACCCTCGTGTTTATGGTCCTCGCAGTGATGCTGAGACGTGGGTTTTCAACCCTCACGTCTTGGTCCTTCGCTGGTGGCCATGATTAACCTTGCGTCTGGAGTTAGGATTCTGCCTTTAGATGACTTGTCTTTAGTGATTTTTAGACAGCCTGCACTTATCACTTGGTATCGGACACCGGTACTTGCCATGCTACACTTGACACTTGACATACTGCCACCTGGTACCAATATACTTGACCTGATATTGTGACACCTGACTGGATACTATTACAACGGACACCTGTACTTCTTTGCATATTCATGATTATCACTTTTACAGGGACTTGATTATTATACTGTTATCAGACATTTAGTACTCCTAAATTCCTGTACTCTTGAACTCCTGTATTCCTGAACCCTTGAAAAAGGGTAACTCCTGATACTATACTCCTGTTGATCCCCGTAATAGGATAACCATGAATATAGGATTACTATGAACACCCTGTCGACACTATCACTGGACAATTCTAATAATTAGACAACATACCAGGATGGGGGAAACTGATGAGTACCGATATTGTCCCCATATTTATGATGGTCTTATAGAGTCGCACGGTCATATACTTGGATTCAACCTGGAGGCCACCAGGCGCTTCCGTGAGGTGCACTGACACCCCTACTCCTTGCTTGCCGGTTGTGCCATAAGCCCTGGGCCTATTCCTGTGGGAGCGGTGACATCCTATTCTGGTTCAGGCGTACATTAAGTCCCCGTACCTAGCGGTACGTTCCGGCTCAGCACCAGATACTCCTTGACCGTTGTCTCGGGCATGTACGGGACCCATTCTAAGCATGGTTCGTCGATCTCCATCAGTTTTCAATAACTTACTCTTTGGTCTGTATGCTAAGATATGTGGGATGGGACACATACCGACGTATACAAATCAGATGAGTCTTAATAACTTAATAATAACATGCTCCTGATATATGACTAGCGATACTCTTGGTTTATACTGCTCACCACTTAGACATGTGCTATCTTATTGGATTACTTGATTGCTTCCATATTGTTTCATTATTATATTATTGTGAAGGTAAAGTCAGATTATATAAACTCAGACTACAGTGACGTGAGGTATATAGTATATATATGAGGGTTTCCTTATTTGGATTATTTTTTTGATGTACTAATCTCACCGATCGGTAATGTGAGCTTACATAACTGATTTCCCTGTAATTATTTTACTTACTGCCTCATTTCATGTTCATATGTGCTTATATTCACGATACACATTTCCTGTACACATGTACCTGTTATGCACGCCACTTGAGTTTACTATATGTACTTGCAGGGTTGCATCTGACAACCCTGAATTCTCATGTCCAGATTTTAGAGCCCGGACCATGGTGGCTATAACTGATCAGATTGCGCAACGGATCCCCCCGTGGTGGCCAGAGTGCAGCAGAAGCTTGGACGTCGCTGTAGCTCTTCCTTCCAGCTCTTCTCCTGTTTGGCTCTCGAGGTCCCTGTTGTTACTCGTGAGTACCTCTCAGCTTTTGTATATCTCTTCGCATTATGTACTCTTGTATTTTCTAGTGATGTAATATTCCTGTAATATTGTATCGCTTTCTGTGATAACCATGTACTTGTACTTTTTTATTTTCTATTGGAATGTATATTATCATTGTGCTTCCGCACTCTGATTCTTATCTGTACTGATGCTTAGCATGTATACGTGAGGGTATTTCCGACCTGCGTATATATGTCGCAGTGGCGTCTCCGTACCCGCCGGATTAGGGCGTCACATCTTGAGAGATCAATAATTCATTATTCTTGGTACTCCAACTCTGATAATTATCTCTGTGAGATGCGGAACAGCAAGTTGCATCAACTTATTAGCCATTTTTTTTTGAAGATCAACTTCGAATCGGTTGTTGGCGACGACGATAATTGGTGCAGTTTAGTGATGATTTATAGTTCTGATACCACTGTTGATCTTCGACAAAAAAAAAAAATAAGAGAGTAGAGAAATCTATGGAGGAAGAAAAATAGTAACCTTATTTTATTTACTCTAAAAATTTGTAATAACAATTATCATACAACTTTCTCATACAAAATTAGGCTTTCTTGTGTTCTATTTATAAAAATACAAATTCTCCAATATCTTACTTCTACAAAAACGCTAATAACTAAATACTATAATTGCATGAAAGCACAAATAATGGAAACTCCTACTACAATCAAACAACCATGATTAGACTTTGACTTCTCAAGAAATAGAAACTCTTCTAAGTAAATACTCATAATTTAACACAACTTTAACCAAAATCTTTTACTAACATGAATTGGAATTGAAATATATTAGAAACACATTTTACCTTAAAGAAAGAACAGTAAATAGAAACTATCAACAGTGAATCATAGCTTTGAGATTGAAAAGCATCACCTCCATCGACATTGATGAACAATGTTGCCTCCTTGGCTTTCGTGGAAAGGCTGCTGATAGAAGAAACACAGGAGGGTGGAAGGCAACTCCGTTCATCAATGTTGAGACATCAATGACAATATCCCTGTCCACGACTAAAATTATGCGTATACATGTATTTTAATAAGAGATATATGTACGTCAACCACTAGCTGAGTGAACTTTCTCAGCTGGCACTGTGACCTAATCGCGGTCCTAAAAAATTTTAAATATTCTTAGTATAATTAGGACTGCGACCATTGTAGCAGTCCTCACAAAAACACTGCGACCATGGTCACAGTTCTCACAAAAAGACTGCAATCTTAGTACCAGTCCTCATAAAAATATTGCGACTATGGTAGCAATCCTCACAAAAAAAATACTGCGACCTAACTGAGTATATGGCCATGACAGAGGCGATGAAAGAGGCAATTTATCTTCAAGGGTTGCTTGATGACTTGGAAATTGATCAGGATCTCTTGAAAATCAACTGTGTTGCATGAGTGCTATCTATTTGGCCAAAAAGCAGGTATATCATGCATGGACGAACCACATCAATGTCAGGTTTCATTTTATTCGGGAGATTCTTGATGATGGTGACATCGAGTTACAAAAGATTCACATAAAAGAGATTCCCGCCGATATGCTTACTAAGGTTATTCCGAGAGTGAAATTCATGGTAAGGAGTTACTCTAAATCTTTCAAATTACTTGAGCTTGATGGAACTCGTTTGAATGAACAACGGATGGCTTGATTCCCTGAGCAGGAGGTATGTAGGGAACCAAATTGGTGCATCCCGATGGAGTCGACATGGTGCTATGTTGTATTCGGCTCAGATTTGAGAAATCCTCACCGAGGTGGAAATTATAGAGAGTGTAAAATCTTAATGTTAGAGTTTTTTTTAACTTATTGATGTCAGTATGGAGTTTGCATGAAGTGTTAGGATGCAGAAGATACTTGGATACACCAATAGGGAGTAGTAGTTTACTTAATATGTCAACAGACAATCTTGGCTGTCGACAGAGTATCGACTGGCCCCCATGACTGTCGACAGGCATTTCCTGAGAGTCGATACTAATCCAGACTGGCTTGGGACTATCGACAGACGAAGCCTGTCGACAGCGTTTTGTCTCTGGGAGGGTTTCCAAATAGGATTCAGAGTGTTTGAATTTTTTTATTTTCTGAATTCTGTGGCTATATAAAAAGGGGTTTTGCCCCCTATTGACTGTATCATGTAATTGATTAATTAATAAGATCTCTCTCCCCTTCTGCCCTGAGGATGTAGCAATTGTCGAACCTCATTAAATTCGTCATGTTCTTACTTTCTTTCCTTTGTTTGCTTATTTGTGTAATTACCGACTATTCTCTATTGTGTTACTGTTCTCTATTGCTTGCTTGGGATTCCTACAGATTCTACCTAAACTCGTAAGTTCTCATCCAAGGTTTTGTATATTTACCAACAATTTTTTTTATAGCAGGCCATTTACGCGACGTGTGCTCTCTGTGTTTTCTTTTAAAATAAAGTAAGGTAACATTTTATTTTTTTGAGTAACGAAAAGATTCAAATAACAATTGTCTTATTCCTGTATATTGATATTGAACTAAATTACTCTTATTTCGATGGGCTAAGAAGGCACCAATATTTCTAAACCTTGCAAGCGTATATTATATCCATTGGTTGTCTCAATAATGAAAGAGAATAAAAAAGAAAAATTATAACTTTTAGAATTAAATTTTTGCAACTGCATTTTGTTTATTCTTTCTGGTACATGATATTACATGAAAGAGCCCATTGCAATATTATTGTTTAAAAAATACATAATATTTTTTTGTTACAATAAAGAGCACCATTAGAAGAGATCAGAACGAACAAATATGCAACGAGGAAAACCTTATCGAAATTATCCGTTTTGTTTCCAAATAAGTGGGCAACGGATTACAGTTGCATCTTTGAAGTAGGTGTAGAAACTAAAAATGTAACAATTAACAATAATAATTTTAATGCAAATTTCAGCTTTTTTTTTATTATTTATTACATCGAAGAGCCAATTTCTATGTCAAATACATTATTCGTTCATGATTACATCGAAGAGGAAAAGCAACCATGTGCGTCCGCATACATGCATGAGGCTTTAAAAGAGAAGAACCTAAGAAAAAGACAAATATTCTTTTTTAGAAAAAACGGTGAGAGCCAAAAACGTACTCCGCACTTCATTAAAAAGAATTAATGAAAACAATTCCAAGCAAGTACACGGGCCTAATGTCTCCAGTACAACAGAAAAACTATGCACAAGCAGGTGCCTAAAGATAGCTAAAAGAACCCAAGTACAAAGAGAAAAACTTTCACTCCACGTTTCTCCGCCGAGGTGCACTAGCCAAATCCATCGCTGACACATCCTCTGGTGCCACTATAATTCGCTCGCTAATGTCACCCGCCTACCACAATGACGTCTATCCCCTCAGTCTTCTCCTAGCACAACGCTAACTATGATGCAGCACAAAACCACGACTGCACAGCTCAAACTCGATCAAAACTCCTCTTGCCTACCCGCATTCATACCAGACCACCCTTGAACAACTCTTCCTAAAGAGATCCATATGATGACCTAAAGTGTCCCATCATGGTCAAGTCAAGAGAGGCATCAATTTTTATAACAATCATCCGCAAAGTCATCACAAGTCACAAATTTATTACTCATCTTAAAAATCTTCAGCAAAATTGTTTCAAAGTCACAAATTACATAAAAATTCTTAAGCAAAATTATATCAAAATCATCAAATTACCTCAAAATCTTCAACTTATAAAAATATTTATAACAAAATCTAAATTAAATTTCCTCAAAATTTCAAAAATACATCAAGTTCCCTCAAATATAAAATTACTTAATTTCATCAAATTATAAAATTACTAAATTATATAAAAATTTTATCTTAAATTTCTGTCCAATTTGATTTTTTCTATTCATTTTTTAAAAATTTGTCCACTATATTTATTTTTTATCTGCCATACCGTGAAATCTGTCTACAAATAGTGTAAAGTTCATTACAATTATCAAATTCATTACAATTCATAATTACAACCCCTCACAAAAATCACAAAATTAGAAAAAATAAATTAGAGTATCTTGCAATTTTTTTCATGCGTCCGAAAATTACAAAATCTTGCAAAAATCCTCACCAAATTACAAAAATTTAAAAAAAATTACAAGAACACAGAGACATAAAAAAAGATGAGAAAACAACAGAGAACAAAAGTCCAACTTTGTCTCAAGCTTCGGTCACAACAACAAAATATCTTGTAATTTTCTCAAAAAAAATTCTTGGAATTTTTGATAAATTACAAACAACAGCAAAGAAATTTTTACACCAAAACCCCCCAAAAATATCAATTTCTCTCCTCTGCCCTACCTCCTCCCTCTTTTTCCTCCTTTCCTTATTTCTTCTCTTCTATTTCACCTCCATCATAGTCATTATTTGAATTCATAAAACTTTTAAATTCAAATTTTATTTTTATTAGTGTTACTAAGGGAAAGTCTCTCTTCAAAAGACGCCTTGAAAAGAGAGGACCCAGGAACTAATATAAAGTAAAAGAGGCCTCCCCAAAACCGATGTGAGACTATACTCAACAGCCTCCCGTAGTCGTACAGTGGAATGAACTTCACTTGGTGTGACTCAGGGGGTAGGAGGAAGCACAACGGCTGGGGTGCATGAACCAAATTATGATACCATATTACTAAGGGAAAGTCTCTAGCCAAAAGACTTCTTGAGAAGAGAGGACCCAAAAACTAATATAAAGTCAAGGAGGCCCCGCTGAACACCCGACGTAGGACTATTCTCAACAATTAGTTTATATTTTACAAGTTGAAATTTGAAAATAAGATGAAGATGAGGATATTGGAAGAGTTGTTCCCGTCAACGTCCGGGAAGGTGAAGGTCGTCCGGGCCCACACGATGAACTGATAGTTCCATCGGTGCTTCACGGCGATAGGCACCAGGTTCCTGTGGGCCCTTTTCCTCATCGCCTTCACAGCCTCCTACCTTAGCTTCCTATCCTTCGTCGACGCCTCCTCGTAGTACTTTAGCCTCCACTGGGAGGAGCAGTCTGCACCTCCACCTAGATCCGTCGCCCCAATAACCCCACCTCCGCCAGTGATGGGGCATCTCCATCACTGTGACCGGCGCTGCTGACTTCATCGGGTCCCACGTTGGTTCTGTAGTCGGCGCTCAAGATCGCCGCGGTCGGACTCGCTGGATCTCGGTGAGCTCAAAGACGGAGCTCCTGCGGCCCTACTTCTCTTCTTCTTCCCTCCCCCTCCCCCCTCTATGTTTTAATAATTGTTCACAGTGAGGGATGTTTGACAGCAAGGGCATTTTGTGCATTCAACACCCACGTGTGTCCAGTCAACGCACCAGGACCAAGAAAATACCCAAACTGGTATTGGAGGAGTTTTTTGTATGATTTCAAACTTCAAGGAGTTTTTTATGGGTCCATTTTCTCGTGAGGACCTAAAAGCAATTTTTCCTTAAATCTAATCTAATTCTTGTCTTCTCTCTCTTTTATTTTCTTTATTTTAGCAACAACCCCCACCCACTAAACCACTCTGCCCTCTCTCTCTGATCTCATGAATCACTCTGAATTTGTTACGTGGCTATGATTAGTTAGATTCAATCATGTTGTAACGAAATTGATATACTCTGACACCAATTGTTGTGTGCATAACCCTGGAGACCATACCAATTATGATACCAATAGTTAGGAGATATGGAGATCTCCACTGACGACGTCAATGAGATTGATTACCTCGAGCACACAAAATGGATATTAAAAGATATAAGGAGAAGAAGAACATAAAATTTAACGTGATTCGGCCCAAATTTGGCCTGCGTCCACAGGGAGAGAACTTGAGAGAGGTTTATTAATAAACTTGATATGAAGAGATCTAACATTTCTCTTGATGACAAAAGAATATTCGCCTCCCCATTTAATCTACGCTTAGATTATAGAAGTATACATTCTCTCTATGCACCTTAATCTTACTCCCCTCTTTCTTTACTTTTTAGGGCTTCTTGGCCTTTTATGACCTCACATTATTGTTCATCATAACTTTATTCTCCTCTTTTGCTCCACTTAAATTTTAGGTTATAATCCTTTATTTATAAGATTTTACAATACAACTCCTATTTGGACTATGAGATGACCTTGGTCATTGGATGTGTGAATAATCTTGATCAATCCTATAACGAGTTGATCTCTTTGATGTAGAAGGATTCTAGACCTTTTAATTTTTAGAAACAAATCTTCATTGAATAGGAATTGAATCCTATTCATACTCCTCCTGAAAACAAAACTCACAATCGCCTGAAAAGAAAACTATTTCACCTTGATTTGCTTCTTCTGTTTCAAGTCAACTTCTCCAACTCAACTGGATTTTCTTGGACCATCATCTCCTCTTAAAAAATAAAGCAAAATCCTAACAATCTCCACCTTGACCTACTTTTCAAGCTTTTAACAAAATAACTTGAGATTTTGGATTACTACCTTAATTCTTTCCTTTATTGTAACCATGCCGAGAAGCCTTTAACCTTGCCCCTCTCCCCGGGGTCATGGTTGATTCACCGCCATGCCTTGGACCATTTCGAGCCTTACCCAAATGCACCCTTTTTTAGTCACCTGCAACACTTACACCCGTTACAATTTTTCTTGAAGCTCCACCTCGAAGTAAGCTCCCTTTAAGCTTTTTATTGAAACTCCTTGACCTAGTTTCTTTCCCTTAGCTTGCATTGCATCACCGCCGCCATCAGCTAATTCTGTTTTGTTACACCTTCTCGGCCATGGGGCCTCGCCGGTCTTGAAGCAATCCACCTCTAATTCTATCATGGTCCTATCAACTTTACACGAACATGTCAAGGGTTTGTCGTGCCATGATCTTTCACTGATCACTTGGTGATGGTCCACCTTCCATGGATGTTTTAATCTTGAGACTTATCGTCTTCACATAACTGCTATAGTCTTATCGGGACCTTCTGCCGCACACTGCCATGGTCATCCTTCCATCAATCAGGACTGCCATCCACTAGTGTATTGATATTTGACAGATCTATTGTCCTACTATTGATAATCTTTAAATATGATAGATCTACCAATGCTTGCAATAATCTCACCGCGTCACGACTAGTCCGTCGTAACTTTGGTCATGATCTCCGTCGATTCGTTTAACCAATCTGTCTAGAACCAACATAAGATTGGAATCTCTTGGATCTACACTTACTATTGCATTCAGAACATTGAGAAACATAGGGTTCGATATCTTGATCATCTGAATCCGATTACGATTGCACGATCTACTTTCCGATCAATCTCGTCCATTGATCATCTTCATCACCCTCCATTATTTTTCCTTTGACTTTCTGCTGCAGCGAGACTTCTTGGGATGCCTTGTGCGATGCCTCCGTGAGCTCATCGATCTCGTCTTGTTCTCTGCCGTGGCGATGATCCGACCATCACCTCCGCGTCTACTGTGTTCAGACTTAAGCGTCATTGAGCCTTTATGACTCCACCTCGATCAGTATACTCCAAAAATCATCGATCTTTATCTTAGAACAAATCTAAACTTTCTTTTTGTCTTCTTCATCTTGATGCTTCTACCGAACTCCATCGACTTGACATCTTCTTCATCTAGAGCACTCGAGTCTTGAACGAAGACCATCAGCTCTGATACCATTTGTTGTAACAAAATTGATATACTTCCATACCAATAGTTGGGACATACGAAGATCTCCACCGACGACCTCAAGCACGCCATGAGATCGATTACGTCGAGCACACAAGATGAATATTAAAAGATATAAGAAGAAGAACACAATTTAACGTTGTTCGGCCCAAACTTGACGTATGTCCACGAGTAAAGAACTTGAGAGAGCTTTATTAATAAACTTGATACAAAGAGATATAATCTTTCTCTTGATGATACAAGAATATTCACCTTCCCCTTGAACCTACGCCTAAATTACAAGAGTATACCTTCTCTCTATGCGCCTTCACCTTGTTCCTATCATTCTTGACTTTTTAGGGCCTTCTTGGCTTTTTAGGGCCTTACATTGTTGTTCACCACAAGTTTATTCTCCTCTTTTACTTCACCTAAATTTTAGATTACAATCTTTTATTTATACGATTTTACAATACAACTCCTATTTGGACTATGAGATGATCTTGTCCATTGAATGCTTGAAGAATCTTAATAAATCCTATTAGGAGTTGATCTCCTTGGTCAAAAAGAATTTTAGACCTTTTATTCTTTAAAGACAAATCTTCATTGAATAGGAATTGAATCTTATTCATACTCCTAAAAAATAAACTTGCAATCACCTCAGAAGGAAACTGTTTCACCATGATTTGTTTCTTGTGCTTCAAATCATTTTTTCCAACTCAATTGAATTTTCTTGGACAATCATCTCCTCTTGAAAAATAAGACAAAATCCTAATAAACCATTTCTAAATTAATTTTGTATCCTGTTGAACTAGCTTCAGTATTAATTAATTAATTGTATATTAAGAAGAATCAATCAAAATTGGCTCAAAAATAAACTTAACCTTGCCGTACGTTGCCGTCATGTACTTGGCTAACGTTTATCATCTGATTACTACGAAACTAATTGCCATCTCATTAGTACTAGACCAATTGTTGTATCTTCCCGCTCTTCATCATAGCCAAATTCATGTTTAATTTTCTGTATTCAGTCAAGTCAAATCTTTAATTCCATCTTCGTTATTAAAGAAAACAAGGCAGGTATTGCGCAGACCAGGTATGGTTTAAACAAAAGATTTGATTCCAACAATTTTCCTACTAAATTAGTGCACTTATAAAACTAACTACCACAAAACCGAGATAACCTCGACCAGCAACTTACCTCATAGAATTACACAAAACAATTGAAGAAATAGTATAGAAACTCGGAAATCAATAAACCATATTGCGGAATTTAATCCTCATAGCTCGCGAAAACACAAATTAAATTTGTAGATTGCGTTCGTGCTCAAAAAGTCATCAACTAATTTTTTTTTTTTTTTTTAACCCATATAACAATATACTTTCATTAAATTTAATTTATCTGATTAAATCAATTCCCTAAATGTTACAATTTTACCTAAATAAAATTAGTCATAGCCTCGTACGGTGCGTGCAGTGATGATCAAGTATCGTCCGGCTCACGATCGACACACTCACGGTGCAGTTCACCGTAACATGGGCATGGCACTTGAACATGCCCAAAATCGTCACTTGAACCCCAACCATGGTGGAAGTTTCAAGCTCCAGCGAGCCACTCGCCATGTTTTCCATGGACTCAGAATCATTGAGTAATCTGTCCGTAATCACGTCCACCTTTACGTTCGTCCGCAGCGTCCGGCGAGCCCCCACGGTCCCCGGAGGCGCGTAAGCATGGCCTACTTCCCGGCTTCCGTACAACAGCGATGTCTTGCTGGAACTGAACTTGAAGGCGAATGCATTAGGGTTCTTGATAGAGACGTCGGCCATAAATGTCACGTTCTTGGTCGGGTCGATTTGGCCAACGTTGACGGAGTTCAGTTTCATGGTGGGCTCCCTGACCTTGAACACTGTGAAAGAGACTACTAGGATCGCCACGGTGATGATGGCCAGAATCGGAGCGCAGCATAGCCCGCAGCGAAGGAGGCGCTGCCGATGACTGGGCTTCTGAGTCGACTGCCGATCAGTGGATTTTTCCTTCATGTCGTTGATGGTAATAATGGTAGATTGATCTGGCTTGTGGTGATGGGAAGGATGAGGTTCTTGTGATCTGAAGACATGGTGGCTTTGTAGAGAGAGAGACGGGGGTTGTGAGTATGATGCTTATTGTTTGGAGGGAAGAAGAACTGCTCCTTTCTTTTTGTAGAGGGTGATGGCCTGCGAGTTTTGCCCTGCTTTTGTTGTTTTTTATAGGAGTGGCTCAAGCGTTCACATTGTTGAGTCCGAGTGGGAATAGGGTACTGGCCCAATGCTACTAGGTATCGAATTACACTATGCAAATTTTAACTCAGAGTTTTGAGTTGTTTTAGGTTTCTTGGAGTTCCCAATTTTAGTATAATTAAGAATCATGATTCTGTTGGGATTAGTTCAGAAATTTGTTTAGTTTTATTTTTAAAAATAATGTAAGTAGTCAGTTAAAAATAAGAATTTGATTTGAAGTTGGATTTCAATTGTATTTTTTTCTTATGGTCAATTTTTTGTAATTAAAAAATAAAAATAAAAAAATTACAATCGAAGAAAACGTGTAAATAAAATTTTTTTCTTTGCATTCTTTGTTTCTCTATTAATCTTTCGTGTTTAAAGAAGTTAACTGCTTGGCCCAAATTTTTTCGTTGTATTAGTATTGAATAACATCAGTCTGTGGCCACTCAGTAGAACCAGGTTACAATGCTCCTGGAAATTAAATCAAACCTCAAGCCTCCTAATTTGGGTTTTAAGGTGGCTTCTCCTCTCTCCTGTTAGTTTTAGTGGCCGACATTACTTGATGTCTTGGCCACTCGGATCACTATTGGATTGAAATTTCTTATTTTTCAATGTAGGTTGACATTTATTTAAAATGCTTTTTTTTCCCCTCATTTTAGGAGTTAATTAATTCTTATTTGGTGCTTTCATAAATTTCATCCTTCAAAAAAAATTTAAAAAAACCAAAAAAAACAGTATTTCTAATGAAAAAAAATATCTTTTGAATCTAAATAAACTTCTATTCACCTAAAAGGTTTTATCAGAGAGATCACATGGTTTGGTTATCATACATTCTCATGATCACATAGATTCTAAAAGAAAAAAAAAATTGGGAGAAAAATCATCTTCAAGTTTTGGTTGTGAAAGAAACTAAGAAGGGAAAAAGGGAGGAGAAAATGAATAAAAATATCAAGCATATTTTCCTACTCTTTTTCTCTCCTCCAACATAATGAAAGTGACGGAAAATTAATAGAGAAAGTGGAGTATCTATTGCCTAGTACTACTAATTGGACACTCATAAACTATGCACTTCTATCAATATTTTTTGCATTATTTTGTTTACTTTTCTCTTTCTCTTTAGTAGTAACCAAATTAATAAAATAATTTATTGCCTTTTCTTTTTTCCTTTACCTTTTTTCCCCTCATTTTCTTCTTAAAAAAACCCAGCCTCAAGTATGCCATCAAATTATTTTTTTTGATTTTACCTTCAAAGTTATTTTGATATTTCACGTCTTACTTGATAGCTATCTTGATTAAGTCGGATCTTAGAGTTTTTTTCACTTGTTTCTTGTCATTGATCATCGTCTCAACTCTTATTTGACTCAGCTCATATTTTATAACATTATTTTATTCATCTTACTGTTGAGCATTTTTTCTAGTTTTAAGGAGTTAACATGATTCATTTCATCTTAAATTTTTTTTTTCTTCGTAACATAAGCCGCACAGTCTGGCGCAAGTGAGATTTGAAATCCAGACCTCTTCTCTACTATAAAGAGATTTTACCATTATACTACCGTGGCGCCTGCATGATTCATAATATGACATCGAGTGATATTCAGGGACAACATTTTTTTGTTCTTTTTTTTGTGTGTGGGATAGTGGATGCCTCAGCGTCTCCTTTCAGATCCTAAATCCATGCCATCAAACACAATAAGCTTGTACAAAACAGATGGCATATGGTGCTGGAAATATGAAGAATATATGTGAATCTTTGAGTTGAATTATGGCGAGATCCATTGATTGAATCAATTGGATAATAGTTGGAGTGTGTTCTCCTTCCATTGGGGATAAACGTGGTATATTTACATGTTTAATTCCGACTTCGAATGAATGAGATATTCAAGTTTAAAGATTACCTAATTCAAAGTCAAAAGGGGACTAAAGGTAGCTAAAAGCATTTAATCCCACATTGGCCATGGGATGGAAGTTTGAAGTGTTTAAATAGAGAAAAATGGGAACAAAGGGTGTGCCCTTTGGATACTTAGAGTTTTTCGCGCACGATTAGGGGGAAACCATGCCCGCATATGCGCACGCGCGCGTCGCCGCTAGCGGCGGGCTCGGGTTTGGGTTTGGGTTTGGGGCAGGTGCGAGTGCGCTACCCGGTCTAGTTCTTTTTGAACCGGGTCTTACGGGTATGGGTTATGCGAATCAGCACATGCGCCGGCGCCGGGCTTGGGTCCGGGTTTGGGTTCGGTACGGGTGCGCTACCCGGTCCGGTTCTTTTTAAACCGGGTCTCACGGGTATGGGTTACGCGGATCATACCTGCTCCGCCATCCGGATCCGAATCGCCCAGCGCAACGGCTGTCAGTAAACCGCCGCGGACAGTTGGGCGGTTGCTGCGGTTGAAACGAACCGTTGCAACCGTTCGGTCAGTTTCGGACATTTTTACACCCCTCCCGGAGCGCTATAAATTGTAATATCCATAATTTAAAAAATTGTATTTTTGATTTTCAAGTAAGTATTTAATTTAATTTACTGATTATTTTATTGTTAATTATTAACTTGATTATGACTTATTGATTATTAAATAAATAAATTATTTTGGAATATTAGTGGTATTGGAAGTTGTTAATTAACACTTCTATTATTATTGTAATCGTTATTATTCTAAATTAATATTAGTATTGTTCATTATTATCGTATTTCTGTAGATAGCCTATTTCTATACCCTTGGTCCACACCCATTCCTATTTCATTGATTCCTAAACCCGTTATCTCAACCCGAACTCATTAACCCATACCCATTAGCCTTGATCCAAACCCAATCAACCCAATAACCCGTTCTCCACACAATCTTAATCTCAAAGATATTATCCTAATTCTAACAACAAATCAAACTCCAATCTAAATCCTAACTAACATAATCCCTTCTTCTTTCTTCCCCAAAACACACAGCCGCTCAACCCCCATGCCGACCTCCCCTCATCCAGCCTCTCCTCCTCCAATCTCTTCCGTCGGAGCGCCGTCGGAGTGCCACAGCAAATCCAAGCCTCGACCATCTCCTCTTTACGAACCCGGATCTCCCTCCCCCTCTCGCGCATCTTCTCCGGCGTGCATGCAACTCTCCTTTTTGGCCGGCCAAGCCCAAGGCCGAACCCCCAAGCCGGAGCATCCCCAACCGGATCTCCTCCCCGACGCACCCACGGCAGACTCCCTAACCTGCCCCTCTCCAGGCCGATCTCCTTCTCCACCTCCTTGTGCAGCCAGGCCCCACCAAACTATTTGTGTTAGTGATGATGATACCCTCACCACCATTGACCACTCAATTCTCTATAAATTGCAGAAAAATTCCAGTGTAGGAATCCCCTCGCTTTCTGTGGATTTTGATCTCAACTGTTGCGAGATATGTTGTTCTAGCCATGGATGAATCCAGGATCAGCACGGAACTTGGTGATCGAAGACCTAAAAGGCTTAAGAAAGAAATAGAGGGCTGTAAGGCTTAAGAAAGAAATAGAGGGCTGTAGAAACAAAAAAGCATTCAGAAAACAGAAAAAAGCAATCAGAAGAGGACAATTTTGTAGGAAGGAAATGGGAGGACCTGCCAATCAACTGCTTGGTTGATGTGTTTAGTAGATTGAGTCTTGATGACCTCACATTGGGTATTCCTTTTGTGTGTAAATCTTGGTACGAAGCTTCACTTGATCCTGCCTGTTGGAGAACTTTAGATTTCCGTGCAATAGATCCACGGGCAGGCTCACAGTTCACTGAGAAGTTCAAGCATGCTTATCGTGTGGAGAAATTCACCTTTAGAGGGTTTTTGAAATTCATTGTTACTCGCAGCCATAAATTGGCCACAGGGCTGGTACTTCCCAAAACTCACTTTCCCCTCAGGGATTTGGTCTACATCTGCAAAGATGTTTTGAACTAGTTCAGTGAGATCCGAACCAAGCTATAGGAGAACCGGACTCGATCCAGATTCGTGCTCGTTGTGGACCGATACATTGACAATTTGAAGACCGATTCATGGGACGATCCAGAGATCCGTACCAGTTTATGCAGTGAAGACTAGATGGCGATTCGGTTTCAAAACCGCGTCATTTCATGTTAGTGTTTACTTTTGTCTTTTTCCTTATTTACCGTTGTCAATAAATACTTCTGTTTTATTTTATCATTCAAGTGACCGTTTGAGATATTTTACTAGTATTATCGCTTGTATCACTTCATGAGACATTAGTGGTCGTTCACCTTATTTGTGTAGTTGATATGAGCTTGTATTGATATCATTTCATGTGTTTGATGATCCCTGCTGTTGGCTTAGGTCTAGTGTTGACATACCATAGATCGGACTTGACCTTGTTACTGATATAGCTGTGATAAATCCTAAAATAAATATACATGTTAATTTTGAGGTTGATGGATCATTAATAGAGGTTAGAGAACTATACTATGTGAAGTGATTTTCAGTCAATTATTTGGTGACATATCTTGATGATAACGAGTGTAATATCTACCATTTTCATGTATTTTAGGAAATTGTTATAAAGTCTTCATCATACACACAGGCAGGTATACTAGTCGACTAACCCAGTCAAACCTTCTATACTAGTCGACTTGCTTCCGACTCTAGTCGACTATCTTTAGTTCTGACTATTTCTAGATTTCTTATGGATTGAGGACTTTACCCTTTGGCTATAATTGGATCAATCTGATTTTGAAGAATAGGTATTGATTGAATTGACCTGACCTGATAGATCTTAGATATATATCTGATATGTTACTTGACTTTGGGATCCTGTGATTGACCTTGATAGAGTGAGAGTGTGTGATAATCTTGATCGAATTGAAATATAAGGATTTGATTATATGTATCAGGACTTGTATTATTTCAGTTATTGAGATTTGGATATATTGGTGACTCAGAGAATATATATATCGATGACTTAAGGATCAGAGTAGATTGATAGGGAGAGACTGATTATTGATATATTGAGACGGTAGTTTATTGTACCATATTAGTGATACAGATTGATATTTGTGTTCACGATGATTATATAAAGACTGTTGGTTGATAGATTAGTTACTATTGTATTTTAATGCAGATGGATATAAGATATTGATCAGTTTTATATGAGACTATCTATTGCGTAGTATCCAGGCTTGTTATTGAATTCATGTTATTGAAAGTTACTGGGAAAATATTGTCAGACCGTAACATATACATTGTTCTATTGTTCTATTATTTACAACGGTATATTGTTCACATTGTTATTGTTACATCATTGATATTGTTACTATCACCATATCGTCCCAGTAATCGAAATAATATGGATATTGATTGTTATAAATATAATGTAAACTGACAACTTACACTGGGATTGGGAAAAATTGTAGGAGGAAACAGCGTCTGTATTTTGGATGGACCTACGATATAGTTTGCGCAGCCGAGATACGGTTTCACTGCTGGGTTTTCCGGGGGATGACTGACATCCCGTATTATTCATATTGTCATTGTTACTGACACATTGTTATTGTTATTGTTATTGTTATTGACTACCTAGCGGTAAGATCTGGTTCAGCGCCAGATGATCGGGCCGTGGTTCTGGGTATGTACGGAACCCACCTAAAGAATGGATAATGTCTCTTCCACTAATTTTTAATAACTTAGGATATTGATTGACACGTGTGGCAGGCGTAGAATGGGATGCGTCTACTGCATGTGGCAATTGGTGTTCGCTGACATAATAAATGATAATGAACTGTTAATGCATTGTGACTGACCGTGATCACCCGACTGTATGTATATATAACTCTGTTAGACATATGATTGTACACATGATCAGATTTGTATACCAGACTAGTAACATATGCTAGATTATACATATTGGCATGAGTGATTTTCTTTTTATCATGATGTCAGTTATATATAGTTCATGACTTTGTTCTTTATATTGGTGATCTTGTTAACTTTTATTTCAGTTATCATGTTGTTATTGTTTACATTGCTTTTCATGCACGAGCATTTCTCTTTACACACACTCATTAGGTTACTTCTGACGACCCTGAATTCGTACGTCCAGTGTATTGGACATCGCCTTATATTGTTCAGGTGTTCGTGTGATCGTACGCTTTGCGAGGAGACTGAAATTTCTCCCTTTTGATTCTGGTATTCTTGCCTCTTGTTCCTGTTTCTATTCTTTTCTTGATTTCATGTATATCAGATTAAGTCTTTATTTCAGTTCTTTTTATAAGATATCATGCGTGGATGCTTATCTGTAATATTGCAGTGATCGTTGATTTATTATGGTTCAAATTTATAGCTTGTTCAGGTTACTTTAGGCTTAGCGTGTATACGTGAGATATATTCCTCGCGTATATACGTCGCCGACCTTCGTCGCGACCCCGTTTCCGCGTATTTTGGGAAGCGGGCGTGACATAAATAGCGCTCCATATTCTCAAACAAAACACAACGAAAACAAACAGATTCTTCTCTGCGTTCTGAAGTGAGATCTTCTCTCTCTGACTTGAAGTGACTTCCAACAAGAAGTGGGAATTCTGCAACTCGGTTTCCGAAGCGGCTTCCAAGAGATTCTACAAAATTCGTTCTAAAAGAGGGCTCAGAAAATTCAACAGATTTTTTAATAGAATTGTTGTCTGAATCTGGGACTTCCAAAGAAAAATATTCTTCTACCTTTCTCCTTTCTCTACAGTGGGTGCTCCTCCAAAGTAAAGACAAATATTCTCCCTGAAATTTGTCTTGATCCTACTGATTCAATAATCCTGTGAAGGTACTAGTTAACTACGGTTCGACCGTACGGTGATTTGGTAGTGCTATCCAAATACCGTGAAGGAGTGTTGTATCTTGGGAGACTAGCGTCTAGTAACCGTTAGCACCAGTGCGGGGGACGTAATTGTCTTAAGGAGATTCGCTTTAAGCGTACCTCACTCCAAGTACTGTATAAGTGAATTAATTTTCTTTATACAGGGGTTATACAGATATTCAGTATATTGAGACTGACTTATACCAGTCTAATTGGTGCTTAACCAAGGAAGGTAATTGAAAGGTAGTTTTTTAATTAAGGAACGTTCTATTGAACGAAAAACCTCCCACCTGATATTAACCGACCTGGCCAATTGGATCGGTGATATTTCAGTGATATTGATTAGTTGTCAGATTGATCCTAGAAACTAACATATGGTAATTCATATCATTTTATTTTATGATTTGAATCACGAGAAGCATTTGATAATTTTGATTCTCGTCATTTTCCCCTTGAGTACCGTGTTTTCTCTCCCTATAAGGTATTTTGAGTCCACGGAGTAAATTTTTGGAAATAAGGGCCACATTGCAATTGATTTGATAATTTGTTCCACATCGGGGTATTCTTTTCGTTATTTCATCATTCATTGGTATTTCAAAATTACATGATTCCAGGATGCTTTTTACTGCTACAAGTTAAGATTTAAAGAAGAGTAAGCATGTAAAAACATTTATGGGTGCATTGCTTACAATGAAAATAACACGAGCGATTCATGTGTTTGTAATGGATGCATGTATATATGTGTTAATCTGCATGTTTGTGTGTTAACATGTAAGCATACATGTACGTGCGGTTGGGGTTATGCAGTGTGCGTGCATGTGTGTTTTGTGTGTGTGAGTGTGTACACACACACATAAGTGTATGTATGTGTGTGAGTGTTTGTGTGTGTAAGGGTGTGTGTGTCTATATATATATATATATATATATATATATATATATATATATATATATATATATATATATATATATATATATATATATATATATATATATATATATATATATGAGAAAAATGTATATCAGCCTGCGGGCTGAGAGTACTCTCTCAGCCTGCGGTGACGTGGCTCAATTTGTCACCCCACTGACTTGCGGCACGCTTATAGGAAGAAGTTAAATTACCAAATACCCCTTATGAAAAGCTACTTTTTCTTTAACTTTCCTTATTGTTTATTATTTTTTTGCCCAAAAGGCAATTTTTGGTGCGCACGTTGTCAGACTTGTTATTATTATTTTTTTCCCCTTTCTTTTTGCCGCTCTTTATATGATTTAGGTTATTGATTATAAATTATTTTTTCCCCCTATTTCCTTACCTCTCTTTGTCAGATCTAGGTTCTCCTATATAGTTTATTTTTTTGTGTATATAATGTAGACAGAGAATTTGGTCACAGTGTACATGGTTAATTGCGTCCAAGGTCGCAATGTTGTTATTGATAAAGAGGGCCAGCATCTGCAATCTAGGGTCGCAGTACAATGACTGCGACTTAGGTCGCAGTACGTTAGGTAGGTGTTTCCTTTATATTAACACGCATATGTTGTTATTGATAAAGAGGGCCAGCATCTGCAATCTAGGGTCGCAGTACAATGACTGCGACTTAGGTCGCAGTACGTTAGGTAGGTGTTTCCTTTATATTAACACGCATATGTTGTTATTGATAAAGAGGGCCAGCATCTGCAATCTAGGGTCGCAGTACAATGACTGCGACTTAGGTCGCAGTACGTTAGGTAGGTGTTTCCTTTATATTAACACGCATAGCGACCAAGGTCGCAGTGTTCTTGTTGATTAATACTAAAGACCAGCAACTGCAACCAAGGTCGCAGTGTATTTTATTAAGACTCGGCCAACAACTGCGATCAAAGTCATATATATTTAAAAAGAAAGTATGACTGCTTTAATTTAAAAAAAAGTCATATATATCCTTCATTTTAAAATTAACCTTAGAAAACAGATTCATATATATTTAAAAAAAAAAAACAAAATACAATTTTTTAAACTTCTAATCCTCGTCATCACCATCGTAATCAGATTCACCGTCAAGAGTATGACTGCTTTCGTCTTCCGTATCGCTTTCCGTCCCTTCCTCCTCTTCAGCGGCAATCTCCTCTTCGCTTTCTTCCTCTTCATGTTTGTATTTTGGTTCATCAATGAACTCCCAGAACGGGTCGTCTGTATCAAGCTCATCCTCTGACCCGTAGCGAGGCATATCTTCAAAATTATACATCCAATCATCATTAGATGATTGGCTTCTTTCCGGTGAAGACGGTGGAGAAGACATTTTTTAATCTATTTTCCGAACAGTGAGCTATTTTCCGAACAGTGAGAGTAACGAGTTTGAGCAAAAATAATTTAGTATGTTTTTAATCCTTTGCTGATGACCCTTTATATATTTTTAATCCCAGAATTCCAAAGGGTTTAAGCTCTCAAACCATGTGAATATCTCCCAAACTTATTTTCTACCTTTTCTCAAAAATTGTATACTTCCTAGGTGACTGTTCAGTTATCCAAAATAGTTTAAAAGTTAATACACTATAACTTTAAATTACTTTGAACTCCAAAACAGTACATTATTGCGACCATAGTCGCATTGGAAACTGATAAATGATTAAGTAACTGCGACCATAAATTGTCAACCGTTAGTCATCAAATACTGTCCTTCGTATAATTTTTGAATGTTTGTCCGATCCTCCTATGAACAATTAAATTGGTGTTTACATATATTATGCGACCATGGACTGCGACTATGATCGCAGTACCGCGACTATGATAGCAGTACTTAACGAGAGTGATAGTATAATCACAGTTTTACGTATTATTTTATATTTTTTTATTCTTTATTTTGTGAATGTTGTCTGATCCTCCTATGAACAATTAAATTGGTGTTTACATATATTATGCGACCATGGACTGCGACTATGATCGCAATACCGCGACTATGGTCGCAGTATTTAACGAGAGCGATAGTTTAATCACAGTTTACATATTATTTTATATTCTTTTTGTTCTTTATTTTTGACTTTTGTCTGAATAAGGACTGATTCTATAGTCGCAGTTCACCGTATCTTTTGTCTCAGCCGCCTATAACGTATGAATTATTTTTAATTATTGCATCCGTAGTAGGACTGCGACTATGGTCGCAGTGTTTAAGAGCAGCAGTCGCAGTTTGAATATGTAATTAAAAGAGCTTATAAGTTAATATAGTGAGAAAGAGACCTTACAAAAAAATAGAATTAAAAGCTTTTAAAAGAAGACAAAATATAATTGAATATCAGAAGATCAGGAAATCCTAATCCTCGTCATTATCACCATCATAAGCAGATTCATCGTCTTCATTCTTCTGCTCTTCCTCTTCATCACTTATTTCCTCATCATCTTCCTGTTTTTGAGGTTTTTTGTTTCACCGATGAACTCCTAGAATGGATCGTCTCTATCAAGCTCTTTGTCTGACCCGTTGCTAGGAAGCGACCCTACAGCATCAGAGGACATGCTTTCATCAAGCATGTCTCTGTCAAGTGGCAGAGGAATAATGTCTTTTTCACTAACCCACATGAAAACTTCATTATCATCATGAATAGGAGGATCAGTTAATACATTATTTGATGTAGTGAGATAGTCAAAAGGAGTGAAGTCCAGACTGGTATCAGATTCACTAGAATATCTTGAAGATAAAGGACCGGTGAGGGAACGATTGAAGTTGAAATCTAAGTGTTCAGAGGAAGAAGATGGGGAAGACATGATTCAAGAATGAATTTTTTTTGGAAGTTTTTGAAATCAAATTGAAAAGGAAGAGCAAAAATATAGTTTTTAGGTATGAGATAATATATTAGTAACAAGCATTATATAAAGGTCAATATTGTGGAAGAACATGAATAGTAATAATAATTGTTACAGGTGATGGTTGAGTATGGTAAGAAGTGTAAAAAAAATAAATATTTAATTGAAGATTTATTGCGAGAGAATCCGAAGAGTTCTTTTTTTCTCCAGAGGTTTAATACATGAAGTACAAATTAACTTTTTATAGAATTGTTTGCCTATACCTTTAGATTATGTATGGTGCACATCTTTCCTTTCTCGAGATTAACATTAGTGCATCTCTTTTTTCTAAACTGTTGTTGTATCACGGTAGAAAGAATATTAATTACTTCATTTAATTCAGTGTAATTAGTATAATAATTTTTATAAGATTTGATATACGCGAATTGATCTCAGGGTCGCATGGCTAATCCACCCTAGTCGCATATTAAAAATCTTTTACATAAGGCATGAGAAAGAAGATTGCGACATTGGTCGCAGTACTGAAGGAGGTCGCATTGTTGTACGATAGAATGCGACTAGGGTCGCAGATGTTATATAAAGAAGTTTTGTTATACAATGACTGCGACTAGTGAGTGCGACTGTGTCGCAGTTGTCATATAAAATTGAAATTATATTGTATTAGGTCGCATAAAAACGTTTTGTTATACTATGAGTGCGACTAGTGGCTGCAACTGTGTCGCAGTTGTTATATTGTATTAAGTCTGCGACCATGGCATGTTTTTTAAATTTTCAATGCTTCTGCTTATTTTACATTATATTGATCCAATTTTTTTTATTATATTTTTCGATGTATTCAAATTACGAATTTTATAACTGTAGATATATTTAACTGAAATTTTGTTTGTTCATGACTTTATTCCACTTTAGAATTAAAAAAGGGGTATTTTTGTCAATTTGTTTCACGATTGTTTAGGCGGGATTTTTTTAATTTTTTTGGCGCCAACACACTGCGGCCGATGTGTGGCATATATTCAGCCACGTCCCACCGGCTGAGAAACTCTCTCAGCCTGCAGGCTGAGGTACAGTAACCCCATATATATATATATATATATTATATATATATATATATATATATATATATATATATATATATATATATATATATATATATATATATATATATATATATATATGGGTTACTGTACCTCAGCCTGCGGCTGAGAGAACTCTCTCAGCTGGCGGGACGTGGCAACATCAGATGCACAAATCTGTCATAAATTTTGGCGGACAAAAACCTGAGCAATCCCGCCTAATTTAATGTCAGTTACCTCAATATTGTATTTTCTGAAAATACCCTCACCACAACTTTTTACCTAATGTAAAAACATTTTCTTTTATTTTTACCATGGTCGCAGTATTTTTTGAAAAAAGCGATGTATATGTATGCGACCATGCTAATATTTTTTTAAGCCAATTTTTTTTTTCATACACTATTTGTCGAACTCGTTCGCAGTAGTTAAAATTATAGTTGCAGATCTGTTCGACTTAGATCGTAGAGTTTTATTTTTTTTTGTCTTTTATTTTATACGAATGCGACGTTGGTCACAGTATATGAAAGGTCCTTTTTTTTATTACATACTGCGACATGGGTCGCAGTTGTCTCAATATGCGTTGTAGTGTCCTGCGACCATGGTCGCAGTGTATTTAACGTCATTTTTTTAATTCCCGGGTCGCGGTTGATTATGTTTGCACTGTAGTCTTATGCGACCTTGGTCGCAGTGTCGACCCGGGTTGCAGTTGTTTATGTTTGCACTGTATACTTATGCGACCATGGTCGCAGTGTCGACCCTGGTCGCAGTTGTTTATGTTTGTACTGTATACTTATGCGACCTTGGTCGCATTATTGACCCTGGTCGCAGTTGTTTATGTTTGCACTGTAGATGATTGCGACCTTGGTCGCAGTGTAGACCATGGGTGCAGATGTCTATGTTTGCACTGTAGACTTATGCGACCTTGGTCGCACTGTCGTTCATTGTTTACATTTGCACTATAAATAATTTATAAACAATAACCTAAATCCTATAAAGAGCGGCAAAAAAAGGAGAAAAATAATAATAAATAATAACTTAAATCTGACAACGAGCGGTCCAAAAATTGCCTTGTGGGCAAATAATAATAAACAATAACGAAAGTTATCGAAAGAGTAGCTTTTCATAAGGGGTATTTAGTAATTTAACTTCTTCCTATAAGCGGGCCGCAAGTTAGTGGGGTGACAAAATTGAGCCACGTCACCGCAGGCTGAGAGAGTTCTCTCAGCCGCAGGCTGATATACATTTCTCTCTCTCTCTCTCTCTCTCTCTCTATATATATATATATATATATATATATATATATATATATATATATATATATATATATATATATATATATATATATATATATATATATGAGAAAAATGTATATCAGCCTGCGGGCTGAGAGTACTTTGTCAGCCTGCGGTGACGTGGCTCAATTTGTTACCTCACTGACTTGCGGCCCGCTTTTAGGAAGAAGTTAAATTACCAAATACCCCCTTTTCGATAACTTTTCTTATTGTTTATTATTATTTTTTCCACTTTTTTTTGCCGCTCTTTATAGGATTTAGGTTATTGTATATAAATTACTTTTCGCCCTATTTTCTTACCTCTTTTTGAAAGATCTAGTTTCTACTTTTCAGCCTGCGATAAAATTTTTTCTGAAAATATAAAATCTTTTCAGATCAATTTTTTCAGCCTGCGATAAAATTCTACTTTATAGTTTAATTTAAACTGCGACCTTAGTCAGAGACTTTGGTCGCTGTGTACATTTAAACTGCGACCTTAGTCAGAGACTTTGGTCGCAGTGTACATGGTTAATTGCGACCAAGGTCGCAGTGTTGTTATTGATAAAGATGGCCAGCAACTGCAATCTAGGGTTTCATTACATGGACTGCGACTTAGGTCGCAGTACGTTAAGTAAGTGTTTCCTTTATATTAACATGCATAGCGACCAAGGTCGCAGTGTTGTTTTATTAAGTGTTGTTTTGGATTAAGTCATTTTTTGAATCTAAATGAAAAATGAAAAGTTTGCTGAGGGGACGCGATTTGGAGTCACTCCGAGAGACGCGGCCTGTCATAAAGATTTTATGAGATCTTTAAACGTCAAGTCTACGTTGTCTACGCGTCGGCTCTTCATTGGGTTTAGGCGTTAATATCTTTTAATGCCAAACCGGCGCTGGCGGTTGGAGACCATTAAAGCCGACGGTTCTGATTAATGAACCATTAATTATGGTTATTATGGGCTGCCTATAAATAGGGCTCACCCTCTCCCTTTAACAGCCAAGCTTGCTAGCATGGCATGGTCAGAGTGGGTATGGCAGCGGGGATGTGGTGGATATAGTGGTGGGTAGCATACCTTGTGAGGTCTCACTCTCCCTTTAACAGCCCATAATTAGACTGTTTTCTTTCAAGAGCAATTGCTCTGAGAATTTTCGCCTTCTTCAGAGTCTCTAACAAGGGTCTGTCTCCATGGATGAAGATGACCCTATGGACGAACTTGATCGATGTTCGTCCACAAGGGAAGAAGTCATAGACCTCATCGTCCACAAGGGAAGAAGTCATTGTCCTCGTCGTTTACAAGGGAAGAAGTCATGATCCCTGACGAGGACTTAACCCTCACCAAGATCTCCTCGGACTTGATGCACCAGTCAAGCTTGCTGGCATGGCATGGTCAGAGTGGGCATGGCGGCGGGGATGTGGTGGATATAGTGGTGGGTAGCATACCTTGTGAGGTCTCAAAACCTCCTTTCTTACCCCAGAAGTGACATCGAGAAAATTCCATGCTCACTGGATAACCTTCTGGTGGAAGAGATGTTCATCAACGAAGGATCGTATCCCGCCACTTTGGAGGGTCAGGTGGAATCGGAGGATTCTGCTGCCACCAGACCTCAATAACACCATTGCTCTTAGTCAACAAGGGCTCTTTTGATGTTTAGTCGTGCATCACAGTGCAATCGGCTTCGATCGTCGCCACAGTGTCCAATCCTCGTTTGGCGCCCTTCCAAACATCCTGTACTTGGAATCATATGCAGCTTTAAGGAGTAAGTGCAGCCTCTGAGAGAGAGAGGGACTTCTTTGTACTGCTGTATTGTAACACTCAATCTTATTGTATAAGAGAGCGTTTTTTGTATCATTTTCACATGCCTGAACATAAATGCCTGGACATAAATAAAAAGCATATTTGTTTTTTATAAACTACGACCTTGGTCGCAGTCATGCATTGCAAACAAAACAACTTGGACCAGAGACGACACTGCGACCAAGGTCGCATAAGACTACAGTGCAAACACAAACAACTGCGACCAGGGTCGACATTGCGACCAAAGACTGCAACTAAGCAACTGCTGCGGTGACGTGTCACCTCGTCGCAGTGTTGTTGTTGATTAAGACTATAGACCAGCAACTGCGACCAAGGTCGCAGTGTATTTATTAAGTCTGCGTCCAGCAACGGCGACCAAGGTAGAAGTGTTGTTGTTGATTAAGACCATAGACTAGAAACTGGGATCAAGGTCGCAGTGTATTTATTAAGTATGCGTCCAGCAACTGCGACCAAGGTAGCAGTGTTATTGTTGATTAAGACTATATACCAGCAACTGCGACCAAGGTCGCAGTGTATTTATTAAGTCTACGTCCAACAACTGCGACCAAGGTCACAACCTTTCATTTTAAAAATTTATACGGGTAAAGTAATATAATTATTAGTTGTGTCCATGGTCGCAGTATATTCGTTTAGCGTAAAATATTTAAAATGAAGGTTTGTAACAATTGTACAACATTTCAACCAAGACATAGTAGTAAAAAATGTAATTCACACAATTAACCTTAGAAAACAGATTTATATATATTTAAAAAAACAAAATACAATTTTTTAAACTTCTAATCCTCGTCATCACCATCGTAATCAGATTCGTCGTCAAGAGTCATGCTTTCATCTTCTGTATCGCTTTCCGTCTCTTCCTCCTCTTCAGCGACAGTCTCCTCTTCGCTTTCTTCCTCTTCATGTTTGTGTTTTGGTTCACCAATGAAGTCCCAGAACGGGTCGTCTGTATCAAGCTCAGATTCTGACCCGTAGCGAGGCATCGGTTCAGAACTATACATCCAATCATCATTAGATGATTGGCTACTTTCCAGTGAAGACGGTGGTGAAGACATTTTTTGAATCTATTTTCCGAACAGTGAGAGTAACGAGTTTGAGCAAAAATAACTTAGTATGTTTTTAATCCTTTGTTGATGACCCTTTATATATTTTTAATCCCGTAATTCCAAAAGGTTTAAGCTCTCGGACCACGTGAATATCTGTCAAATATATTTTCTACCTTTTCCCAAAAATTTTATACTTCCTAAGTGACTGTTCAGTTATCCAAAACAGATTAAAAGTTAATACACTATAATTTTAAATTACTTTGAACTCTAAAACAGTTCATTATTGCGACCATAGTCGCATTGGGAACTGATAAATGATTAAGTAACTGCGACCATAAATTGTCAACTATTAGTCATCAAATACTGTTCTTCGTATAATTTCTGAATCTTGTCTGATACTCCTATGAACAATTAAATTGGTTTTTTACATATATTATGCGACCATGTACTGCGACTATGATCGCAGTACCGCGACTATGGTCGCAATACTTAACGAGAGCGATAGTATAATCACAGTTACGTATTATTTTATAATCTTTTTGTTCTTTATTTGTGACTGTTTCTGAATAAGGACCGATTCTACAGTCGTAGTTCAATGTATCTTTTTATCTCAGCAGCCTATAAACTATGAATTATTTTTACTTATTGCATGCGTAGTAGGACTACGACTATAGTCGCAGTGTTTAAGAACAGTGGTCGCAGTTTCATATGTAATTAAAAGAGTTTATAAGTTAATACAGTGAGAAAGAGACCTTACAAAAAAAAGAGAATTAAAAGCTTTTAAAAGAAGACAAATATTTCGTCGTCTTTACAAAAAAAAGAGAATTAAAAGCTTTTTAAAAGAAGACAAATATTTCGTCGTCTTTATCAGAAGATCAGGAAATCCTAATCCTCGTCATTATCACCATCATAAGCAGATCGTCGTCTTCATTCTCCTGGTCTTCCTGTTCATCACTTATTTCCTCATCATCTTTCTGTTTCTGAATTTTTTTTTTCACCGATAAACTCCCAGAATGGATCGTCTATATCAAGCTCTTCATCCGACCTGTTGTGAGGAAGCGAGCCTACAGCATCAAAGGACATGCTTTCATCAAGCATGTCTCCGTCAAGTGGCAGAGGAATAATGTCTTCCTCACTAACCCATTTAATTCAGTTTAATTAATATAGTAATTTTTTTAAGATTTGATATACGCGAATTGATCTCAGGGTCGCATGGCTGAACTACCTTGTAAAATTATAAAAAATCTTTTTACATAAGGCATGAGAAAGAAGATTGCGACTTTGGTCGGAGTACTGAAGGAGGTCGCATTGCTATACGATGCATGTTTCCTCTGGTGTTCTTTATTCTGTATTAAGTCTGCGACCATAGAATGTTTTTTTTTACTTTTCAATGCTAGAAGTCACAGTCGTCATATAAAAGGGGTATTTTTGTCAATTTGTTTCACGATTGTTTAGGCGGGATTTTTAGATTTTTTTTGGCACCCACACTCTGTGGCCGATGTGTGGCATATATTCAGCCACGTCCCGCCGGCTGAGAAACTCTCTCAGCCTGCAGGCTGAGGTACAGTAACTTATATATATATATATATATATATATATATATATATATATATATATATATATATATATATATATATATATATATATATATATATGAGAGAGAGGGGGGTTAGACTACAAAATTTCTATTTATTTTTCAGTCAAACTCTTAACGGTTTGTTTTTCATACTCCGACATCCAAATGCAAGATCCACTCCATTGAAGTTGATCTACATTATTTGAAGTCTCTAAAAATAAAAAATCATCTCATTTTGAATACTTTTTGTTTATCCATCAAGTGGGCGCAAAATTAACGGGTGAAAGTAATGAGTTGTTTAGTTTAACGGTGTATAGTATTGAAATATAACAAAAATTAGTTTGTGAGGGTTTTTAAGTATTTAGATCATAGTTAAATGATCAGATCGAGAATTTGTATGTCTAAAGATGAACACATCTACGCAAAATGCTATTTTCGACCGTTCATTTTGCGCCCATTTGATGGATACGCAAAAGGTATTCAAATGACATGATTTTTTATTTTTAGAGACTTCAAATAATGTAGATCAACTTTAACGGGGTGAATCTTGCATTTGGACGTCAGAATATGGAATTTGAACTATTTAGAGTTGAACCCAAAAATTAACGTTTATTTTGTAGTCCAACATATATATATATATATATAGAGATAGACTTGTATCCTTTCAAAAGGATTTGATCCCGGATCCTTCCCACTCAAATTCAACCCTCCAACATTCGAATACAAGATCCACTCCGTTGAAGTTGATCTATACTATTTCAAGTATCTATAAACCAAAAATCAAGTGTTTTAAATACGTTTTGCCCATCCATCAAGCAACGCAAAATGGACGGCCGAAAGTAGTGAGTTGGTTAGATCTATGTCTTTAGACATACAAATTCTCGATCCGGCCATTTCATTATGATCTAAACATTTAAAAACCCCTATAAACTAATTTTGTTAGATTTCAAATGTTCTACACCGTTAAACTAACCAACTCACTATTTAGGCCGTCCGTTTTTCCCCTACTTGATGGATGGGCAAAAAGTATTTAAAACACTTGATTTTTTGTTTATACATACTTGAAATAGTATAGATCAACTTCAACGGAGTGGATCTTGTATTCGAATGTTGGAGGGTTGAATTTGAGTGGGAAGGATCCGGGATCAAATCCTTTTGAAAGGATACAAGTCTATCTATATATATATATATATATATATATATATATAATATATATATATATATATATATATATATATATATATATATATATATGGTTGTGTTATGTGTTCATATACGTGTATTTGCATGTACGTGTGTATCTATTGGATACTTGTGTGAGTGTGCTATGTGTGTGTGTGTTAATTTTCCCTTCTTCTTTGTATATGGTTGCGTGTTACAGCGATACGGACCCATTTGGTGAGATCCCCATTATAGAAAATTTGAATTTGTACTCGTTACGGACCCGATACACTAGTGATTCGAAAACTGATCCATGAGATGATTCGAAAATCCATACCAGTTCATACAGTGAAGACCAGACGGCAATTCGAATCCAAAATCGTGTCATTTCATATGAGTGCTTATTTCTATGTATTTCCTTATTTTCTATTGCCATTAGGTAATTGTGTATCTATTCGTATTATTTTATGTGACCATCTGATATATTTTACCAGTATGATTACCCATATCACTTTATGAGACATTAATGAGTGCTCACATTATTTATTTAGTTAATATGAGCATTTATTAGTATCACTTCATGCGTAGTTGTACACTGCTATTGATTTAGGATTAGTTATAGTATACCTGAGTTCAGACTTGATCTTGTAATTGACCTAGCAGTGATAATCTTAGAATATAAATCGATTGCCTTGATATTGGCCTGATTCATGTTTGCGGATAAATAGTATATATATTTGAGGTAGTTATCGGACATTGTTTGGTGATCATTTGGTGAATTGAAACTTGCATGATAATTAACTGTTGATAGATTGGTGAATGGATGAGAGCTAGATTGTCAGGTATCAATTTCTTGGGCCTGTTTGTTTTGTTGCAAAACGTCGCAAGTCGTAAGTCGTAAAATGAGAATGGAAAAAATGAACTGTAGAAGAGAAAATATATTGTGTTTTACGGTGTTTGGTTGATAAAGTGAAGTGTAAATGGAAAAGTATATTGTGTTTTACGGTGTTTGGTTGATAAAGTGAAGTGTAAATGGTAAAGTATATTGTGTTTTACGGTGTTTGGTTGGTAATATAAAAGTGTAAGTGGAAAAGTTGACTACAAAATTAACTGTAGCAGTGATTTAAATATTATAAATACTATTAAATTAAATCTACTATTGCAAATTAAATTGTATTAATAAATTTGAGATAAAAAATTAATAATCTTAATATTTTATTTATAACAATAATATTAATAAAATATTAGTATAAATAGTAAAATATTAACTAAATAAATAATATAAAATTTTAAGAAAATCTAAAGAACGTTAATAAAATTTTAAGAATACTAATAAAATATAAATATTAAAAAATGTTACAACAATAATAAAATATAGTTATAATATTATAATATTAAAAATACTTGAAAATTATTATAATATAAATTTTATTATAATATTATTGTAATATTATAGAAATATAAAATTAATAAAGTAAAATATAATTATAATTTAATAATAAATTATCATTATAGTATTACTATATTGAATTATTATTACAATATTAACATAATAAAATATTAATATAATAATAAAATATTGTTGGCCCAAGGTTACAATCACCCGTTTTTAGTGTGTTTTGATGATTACAAAACATATTAGTTATTTGTACTAATATTGTTTGTTGTTTAAGTTTGTTTCAGGATTCTATGTTCTTCCCTAAAGGAAGGTGCTTTGGACTCAAGTCAACTCAATTTGGCTCAAGATGCAAGTTTGAAGATCATATGGAGAAAGCCCCTCTTGAAGAACTTGAAGTCTTTAGAATCTTTGTAAGAATAGAATGTTAAAGTTTGAGTATTGGATATTTGGCTCTAGGATACACATACACAATTTGTTTTTTGCTAAAATGTGAAGTTTTGTTTTTAAGTTTTCATGTTTTAATTTTTGTCTCATGCCTTAGTAGATATTTACATGATCTTAAGTTTTACAAAATAAATAACATGTTTAGATCATGTGCATATACCCCTACTAGCATGATACTTAAGATTGTTCAAACCCAAAACTATTTTACAAAATTTTCCTAAGTCAGAAAAATACTGATTTTCCCTATTTCAGGCTGACCGGCCGACCGCCCGGTCGACCGGCGCCAGTGCCAGGACGTGCACGTTTGTGCACGTCTGTCGGTCGACGGCCCCGGTCGACCGACTGTAAGCAGGTCCACTCTCGGTTTGTTTGGGTCGACCGGGCGGTCGACCGCCTTAAGGAAACTGTGTTTCCTTTGAAGGAAACGGTCGACCGAGCGGTCGACCGGAGTCCAACGGCTCTTTGCCAACAGGGCAAACGGTCAACCGACCGGTCGACCGCTATGCCTGCAAGAGCCCAACGGCTCTTTCCTCTTTGGTGCAATTCTGAAATCTGTTTTTATTTTCTGTTTTAACAGACTTTTTGAGAGTTGTTGGAGACCTTTTTCAGGCCAAATTAGGTGTAAAGAAATTGTTTTTAACCTATTCTCTCCTTATAAATAGAGGGGAATGGGTCCTTACTATTTACTAAGAAAAATCCCAAGTTTTCATTGTTTTTCAAAGGAGAAGAAATAGTTTTCAAAGCTTCCAATTCCAATTCTTTTTAAGCTTGTTTTTCAGTTGTGTTTGATTGCTAATATCACTCTACAACTGAAGTTTTTCTCACTACACTTCATAGAGCCAAAAATCCTTTACTCATACTATAGAGAAGTTGTAAAAGAGTGAGAGATTGTAAAAGAGTTTGGGAAAAAGTTTTGTGATCTTGTGGAGATCACTATTGTTCTTGTGATCCTTGTTCTTGTGGAGACACCTCTTCGGTAGAGGTTATTGTAAGAGCTCGGTGCTCCGGTCTTCGGTAGACCATTGTAAGGCGTCCTCGATGGATAGTGGAAACCCTTCACGGAGGTGAATGCGGGGAGTAGAGCGGTGGCTCGAACCTCGAAACAAACTTCTTGTGTTTGCGATTGCCTTGCGTCAATTTTGTCTTTAAATTCTCTTGCAATTTATTGCTTTCAATTACTTGCTTGTGATCTTGTTTCTTTATTTGTGCTTTTATTTCAAGCTCATAATACTTGTGTGCATCTCACCATTCATCCATCATATCTTGCCTTGATCGATCATAATCTCATACAAGGTTGCATTGCGCACCTCTAACCCATTTAAAGGGGAATTGAGAGGAAGGAGTTCAGAACCTCTCACGGGGTATTCGGCTCTTAGTCTTGTTTTGAGAAATCGTTGCATCATTCATCATACTAAGTTTCAAAAAGATCATTAGATTAGCAATCACACCTATTCACCCCCCCTCTAGGTGTATTTCAATTGGTATCAGAGCTTGGTTACTAGGCTCTTGGCTTAACAACCCTAGAAAGATCCTAATATTGCTAATCATTTCATTCATTCTCACTTAGTAAAGATGGCCGATGGTATTAAGACACCCCCTAAGTTTGATGGACTTAACTTTCCCATATGGAAGGTTAAGATGACCGTTTTCTTGCAATCTCTAGGTAGTCGAGTTGCAAAGGCCGTGACCAAACCCTTTAGTGCACCCCCCGGTGATGAATCCACTTGGTCCGAAATAGAGACCAAAGAATTTGATGCCAATGCTAGGGCTCACTATGCACTATTTCAAGCCCTTAATGATGATGACATAGCTAGAGTTATTCATTGCAAGTCCGCATATGAAATTTGGACACATTTACTAGTTACACATGAAGGGACCTCACAAGTGAAGAGGGCTAAGATTGACCTTCTTCGGTCCCAATATGAGAATTTTTGCATGCAAGAAAATGAAACCATAGATGATATGGTTACAAGATTTACAAAGATCACTAATGGACTTTCTTCTCTAGGTGATGCTATCGACAACGATCAAAGAGTAAGAAAGATCATCCGGGCTCTTCCTCCTTCATGGGAAGTAAAAGCAACAACCTTGAAGGAACTCAATGACAAGGAGGAGATGGAGCTAATTGGTCTCATTGGGAACCTCAAAACCCATGAGATGGAGAGGAAAGTGAGGGAGGACATGGCTCCTTCCAAGAAGAAGACAATAGCCTTCAAAAGTCAATCCACACACTCCGACGAAGATGATGGAGAAGAAGAAGATGACGAAGAGCTCTCACTTCTTGTGAAGAACGTCCGGAGGATGTACAACAAGGCTAAATTTCAAGGAAGAAGGAGATGGCAAGGAGGTAAAGAAGAAAGAAGATTATTTGCTTCAATTGTCAAAGGCCGGGACACATTGTGGCGGAGTGTCCGGATAAAGTGAAGCCCTCCACCTCAAAGAAGCCTCACAAGAAGAAGGCAATGAAAGCTACATGGGATTCCGAGAGCGAATTCGAGGAGGAGATTGATACCGCCAACATGTGCTTCATGGCAAATGAAAGCACAAGCAAGGTAACCCCTTCCACTTCTCCTAATGATGAACTTTCCATGGATGAGTTAGGAGAAGCTTTTGTAGAATTATCACATAACTATGATTTTCTTAAGAAAAAGTATTTAAAAATGAAAAAGGAAAATGAATCTCTTAATCATCAAGTTTTTACTCTTTCTAAAGAAAAGGATGAATTACTTTCCACTCTTGTTTCCACTCAAAAAGATTTTGACATGTATAAGATTTCTTGTAAAGGGAAGTCCCCACAAGTTGACACAAATGAAATTACCATGCATAAAGAAAGAATAGACTCATTAGGAATTGTTTTGAAAAAGTGTGAATTTGATAAAAAGAAGTTAGAGGCTATGTTTCCTAAGAAACAAGCCCCTAAGAAAAATGTTTACCATGCTCATGCCCATGCCCATGTTCATACCACACAACCTTTACATCGTGGCAAACCCCCAAGGCATGCTCACACTTCACACACACATGCTCACACTCCACACACACATCATGCATTCATGTATGGTAGAGTGTTCTCATGTTCACATTGTGGGCGGAAAGGGCACTTAGCCAATTTTTGCTATGATAGACTAAGTGCATCTCATCATAATGTTTGGGTTCGAAACACTAACTTCCAAGGACCCAAGAAAGTTTGGGTACCAAAATCAACGAATTTGTTAAATGATGTAGGTACCTTCCAAAGCCCAACGACGTAGAGGATTGTGGTATCTTGATAGTGGTTGCTCAAGGCACATGACTTGGGACATCAACAACTTTGCAACCCTATCAAGATACCATGAAGATGGCACCGTCACCTTCGGAGATGATGCCAAGGGTAAAATCATCGGTATTGGTAATGTAAAACTCGGCACATCCCCTTTAATTGAAAATGTAGTTTTAGTTGATGGACTCAAGCATAACCTCTTGAGTGTTAGTCAACTTTGTGATAAAGGTTTTGATGTTGTTTTTGATCATATAGCTTGTAAAGTAATTGATAGAATTTCTAATACTTGTGTGTTTTCTGGTTTTCGTGAAAGTAATGTTTATATGATAGATATGTCTAATATGTCTTGTAATATTACTTGTTTAAAAGCCCTCGATGACGACTCTTGGTTGTGGCATAGAAGATTAGGCCATATTTCATTTGACCACATATCTAGGTTAAACACAAAGGAAATGGTGAAAGGTATTCCTTGCTTGAGTTTTGAAAAGGACCGAGTTTGTGACGCATGTCAATTTGGGAAACAAACTAAGTCTTCTTTCAAGTCAATTAAGGATATCATGACATCCCGTCCTTTGGAGTTAATCCATATGGATCTATTTGGCCCTACACAAACCAAAAGTCTAAGTGGGAATAGATTTGCATTTGTTTTGGTTGATGATTTTTCACGGTTTACTTGGGTTTTCTTTCTTGAACACAAAAATCAAGCATTTTCATATTTCTAAACTTTTAAGAAAAGAGTTGAAAAAGAAAAAGAGTCTTCAATTTTAAGAATAAGAAGTGATAGAGGAGGTGAGTTCATTAACCTACCCTTTACCACTTTTTGTGAAGAACATGGAATTAAGTATGAACTTTCTTGTCCTAGAACTCCACAACAAAATGGAGTAGTTGAACGGAAAAATCGAACCTTACAAGAGATGGCTAGGACAATGCTAAGTGAATATGGTCTACCACATTATTTGTGCGCCGAGGCCGTAAATACATCATGCTATATATCAAATCGTGTTTTCTTGTGTAAAAATACTTCAAAAACTTCTTTTGAAATGTACTTTTCTAGAAAACCAAATGTTTCATATTTCAAAGTTTTTGGATGCAAATGTTTTGTTTTAAATACTAAAGATAATTTAGGAAAATTTGATGCTAAAGCTTATGAGGCAATTTTTGTTGGGTATTTTAATACAAGTAAGGCTTATAGAATCTTCAATAAATCATCTTTGACTATTGAGGAATCTATACATGTTAAGTTTGAAGAATCTAACTTGTTTGTTAAGAATGTTGTAGAAATAGATGCTTTGGATGAAGGCTTGGAGAAAGTGACCTTGGAGGATACTACTACTATGGGAGACAAGCCAAAGGATGATGAAGGAAGTGAAGCTAAAGTAGAAGAGGCTCAAGGAAATGAAAATCAAACAAATGAAGTGGAGCCTACTCAACAACTTTCAAAGGGTTGGAGATACAATCCTCATCATCCCAAGGACCTTGTCATAGGTGAAGTATCAAAAGGGGTAACCACTCGCTCTAAACTTCATGACTATTGTGGACATTATGCATTTATTTCACATGTTGAACCCAAGAACGTCCTCGAAGCCGAGGCCGATTCATATTGGTTGCTAGCCATGCAAGAGGAACTCAATCAATTTGAGCGCAACCAAGTTTGGCACCTTGTTCCTAGGCCCCACGATAAACCAACAATTGGTACTAAGTGGATCTTTAAGAACAAGTTGGATGAATCGGGTAACGTTGTTAGGAATAAAGCTAGGTTAGTTGCCCAAGGTTACACTCAAATCGAAGGGATCGATTTTGAAGAAACCTTTGCACCCGTAGCACGGCTTGAAGCCATACGGATGACACTAGCATTTGCCTCATATAAAGATTTTAAATTGTTTCAAATGGATGTTAAAAGTGCTTTTCTAAATGGTTTTATTGAAGAGGAGGTGTATGTTGAACAACCCCCCGAGTTTGTTGATCCTACACATCCGGATTTTGTATTCAAATTAGATAAAGCTCTTTATGGTTTGAAACAAGCCCCTAGGGCTTGGTATGAAAGACTTTCTTCATTTTTAATTTCAAATGGTTTTAAGAAAGGTAAAATTGACACCACATTGTTTACAAAACATGTTAAAAATGATATTCTCATTGTGCAAATATATGTTGATGATATTATTTTTGGTTCTACTAATGAATCTCTTTACCAAGCTTTTGAATCATGCATGAAGGATGAATTTGAAATGTCTATGATGGGGGAGCTCAACTATTTCCTTGGACTCCAAATCAAGCAAAGGAAGGATGGGATCTTCATCAATCAAGCCAAGTACACAAAGGAATTAATCAAAAGGTTCGGGCTTGAAGGATCTAAAGTAAGCAAAACTCCCATGGCAACAACTACCAAGCTTGACAAGGATGAATAAGGTAAAAGTGTAGACATTAAACTTTATAGAAGCATGATAGGTAGTTTATTATATTTGACGGCTAGTAGGCCGGACATTATGTTTTCCGTTTGTCTTTGTGCACGTTTTCAATCTTGTCCTAAAGAATCTCACATAATTGCGGTTAAACGCATAATTAGATACCTTAAGGGCACTATTGAAATGGGTTTGTGGTATCCTAAAACCGGATTATTTGAAATGAAGAGTTTTTTCGGATGCCGACTATGCGGGTTGTAGGGTAGATAGGAAGAGCACAAGTGGAACATGTCAATTCCTAGGTAATTGTCTTGTATCTTGGTCTTCCAAAAAGCAAAATTCGGTAGCCCTATCAACCGCCGAGGCGGAGTATGTTGCAGCCGGAGCTTGTTGTGCACAAGTTCTTTGGATGAAACATACTCTCCTTGACTATGATTTACACTTTGATCGTGTTAAAATATTTTGTGATAATACTAGTACTACTCACATGACGAAGAATGCAAATCAACATAGTAAAACCAAACACATTGACATTAGGTATCACTTTCTTAGAGATCATTATGAGAAAGGTGATATTGATATTGATTATGTTTCTACCGATTTTCAACTTGCCGATATTTTTACTAAACCTCTAGATTATGCTAGATTTTCATTTATTTGTGGTGAGTTGAATGTTTGCATTATGGATTCTTAGAGAAAAAATTTCTTCTATTTTTGTTTTGTTTAACCCTTTTTTGATGTATGATAAAAAGGGGGAGAAAAAGTATGAGTTTGTTTGATTATGTTGGTTGTTTATTGTGTAGATGCATTTCCGTTTTTGACAAAACTATGATTTGAATTTTGAGTTTTTGATATGCATTTGAGTTTTTGACAAAACTATGTGTTTTCAATGCCTTATGTATTTAGCTCTTCATTGACAATTTTTTTGATACATAGCATTATTTGAGGGGGAGCTTTCCAAGCTCTTCTTCCATTTTTTAAAATAACTTATATGTTTTGTCATCATCAAAAAGGGGGAGATTGTTGGCCCAAGGTTAAAATCACCCGTTTTTAGTGTGTTTTGATGATTACAAAACATATTAGTTATTTGTACTAATATTGTTTGTTGTTTAAGTTTGTTTCAGGATTCTATGTTCTTCCCTAAAGGAAGGTGCTTTGGACTCAAGTCAACTCAATTTGGGCTCAAGATGCAAGTTTGAAGATCATATGGAGAAAGCCCCTCTTAAAGAACTTGAAGTCTTTAGAATCTTTGTAAGAATAGAATGTTAAAGTTTGAGTATTGGATATTTGGCTCTAGGATACACATACACAATTTGTTTTTTGCTAAAATGTGAAGTTTTGTTTTTAAGTTTTCATGTTTTAATTGTCTCATGCCTTAGTAGATATTTACATGATCTTAAGTTTTACAAAATAAATAACATGTTTAGATCATGTGCATATACCCCTACTAGCATGATACTTAAGATTGTTCAAACCCAAAACTATTTTACAAAATTTTCCTAAGTCAGAAAAATACTGATTTTCCCTATTTTAGGCTGACCGGCCGACCGCCCGGTCGACCGGCGCCAGTGCCAGGACGTGCACGTTTGTGCACGTCTGTCGGTCGACGGCCCCGGTCGACCGACTGTAAGCAGGTCCACTCTCGGTTTGTTTGGGTCGACCGGGCGGTCGACCGCCTTAAGGAAACTGTGTTTCCTTTGAAGGAAACGGTCGACCGAGCGGTCGACCGGAGTCCAACGGCTCTTTGCCAACAGGGCAAACGGTCGACCGACCGGTCGACCGCTACGCCTGCAAGAGCCCAACGGCTCTTTCCTCTTTGGTGCAATTCTGAAATCTGTTTTTATTTTCTGTTTTAACAGACTTTTTGAGAGTTGTTGGAGACCTTTTTCAGGCAAAATTAGGTGTAAAAAATTATTTTTAACCTATTCTCTCCTTATAAATAGAGGGGAATGGGTCCTTACCATTTACTAAGAAAAATCCCAAGTTTTCATTGTTTTTCAAAGGAGAAGAAAAATAGTTTTCAAAGCTTCCAATTCCAATTCTTTTTAAGCTTGTTTTTCAGTTGTGTTTGATTGCTAATATCACTCTACAACTGAAGTTTTTCTCACTACACTTCATAGAGCCAAAAATCCTTTACTCATACTATAGAGAAGTTGTAAAAGAGTGAGAGATTGTAAAAGAGTTTGGGAAAGAGTTTTGTGATCTTGTGGAGATCACTATTGTTCTTGTGATCCTTGTTCTTGTGGAGACACCTCTTCGGTAGAGGTTATTGTAAGAGCTCGGTGCTCCGGTCTTCGGTAGACCATTGTAAGGCGTCCTCGGTGGATAGTGGAAACCCTTCACGGAGGTGAAGGCGGGGAGTAGAGCGGTGGCTCGAACCTCGAAACAAACTTCTTGTGTTTGCGATTGCCTTGCGTCAATTTTGTCTTTAAATTCTCTTGCAATTTATTACTTTCAATTACTTGCTTGTGATCTTGTTTCTTTATTTGTGCTTTTATTTCAAGCTTGTAATACTTGTGTGCATCTCACCATTCATCCATCATATCTTGCCTTGATCGATCATAATCTCATACAACAAGGTTACATTGCGCACCTCTAACCCATTTAAAGGGGAATTGGGAGGAAGGAGTTCAGAACCTCTCACGGGGTATTCGGCTCTTAGTCTTGTTTTGAGAAATCGTTGCATCATTCATCATACTAAGTTTCAAAAAGATCATTAGATTAGCAATCACACCTATTCACCCCCCCTCTAGGTGTATTTCAAATATATTCTGATATTAATAAAGTAATTTTTTATATTAAAAAATTAATAATTAAATATATAGTAATTTTACATTAAACTATTATACCGTTATATTAATAAAATATTAACTCTAAATAAAATAATAAAAATGAAATAAGTATTAATAAAATAATAAAATATTAAATTAAAATAGTAAAATATTAAATATTAAAACAATAAAAAAGTTAAAGATTAAAAATATAAAATAAATAAATAATTAAATAAGAAATTGACTACTATTAAAATATTAAATATTTAATAATATTTAATTATATATTAAAATATAAATAATTAAATTATAGTAAAGTATAATATTTGTTATATTAATAAAATATTAACTCTAAATAAAATAATAAAAATTGGAATAAGTATTAATAAAATAATAAAGTATTAAATAAAATATTAAATAAAAATATTAAATTAAATTAGTAAATATTAAATATTAAAACAATATTAAAACAATAAAAAAATTAAAGATTAAAAATATAAAATAATTAAATAATTAAATAAGAAATTGAACACTATTTAAAATATTAAGTATTTAATAATATTAAATTATATATTGATTATCCAGTAACTGTTTTGAACTGTAAGTGTAATACAAGTGAGAGTTACATGACCACAAAATTAACTGTAGCAACTGCAAGTGGGAAAATATGAGTGTAAAAGTGAGATTTACATGACCACAAATTTACTGTAGCAACTGCAAGTGGGAAAAGAAGAGTTGCAAAAGTTTTTTGCGCTTTGCATTTTGCAAACGAAACCAAACAAGTGTAAAATGTAAAGTTGCAAAAGTTTTTGTATTTTGCAAACATTTTGCAAGTTACCAAACACGCCATGTATGTGCTTGGTGGTACTTAGAGTTACTTAGTAGCTCTTGATGTTACCTTATTGATATTGAGCATCAGATGTATATGGACTTAGTATTTTGATATTGAGATATTAGACTTATGTCATTTCATGTGTAACTGTTTCGGATTCAGATTAAGTTGTGATAAATTTAAGGATGAAACTAGATTGATCTTGAGATTGAGTGGATCTGTATATGACATTATTTAGGGTTAGAGTTGACTTGAGACTTATATTCTTTTATCGAATTTTGATCAGTATTTAGATATGGTTGATGACTGTTAGATTATAAGCTGTAAGTATTTCGGATTTATTTACCGATCATCTTGGTTAAGTATGAATGAGTTTATTAATGTCGAGTATCAGAGATAGACCGTTCTGGGTTTCATGATGTTTGAGGATGTTATACTCTTTATTCATTTCGTTATCAGTTAACTTAGTTGATCTAGAAGATATTAGTAGATTGCTCTTCATGATTGGACTTAATGTTTGATGTTCACAATGATTGTTATTGAGACATGAGTTGATGGATCAATTATTAATATATTCTTAGTACTGATGGATGAGATTTTAATGGATTGACTCTAAAGGGACTATATTATTAGGGGTGGCAGACGGGTCGCGACCCGCCAGACCCGACCCGACCCGAAGTTAGCGGGTCTGGGTTTGGGCTAATCGGGTTTGAGTCGTAATCGAGTTGACCTGTCTGACCCGATTATTAAATGGGTCGGGTCGACCAGAACTCGCCAGACCCGCTTGACCCGCTAGACCCGATTATTCTCTCTCCTCCTCGGCCTCCTCCCATTGATCTCCTCCTCTGCCGCCCCCGCCTCCTCCCTTTCGCCTAAATTAAATTATCAAAAAATATGCGTAAGACCAGTTTTGAACCCGTGGCCTCTAGTGTGTGGAGTTTAGTGTGATGACTAACTAATACCACCCAACAATTTGGTAATAAAGTGTAAAGAAATTGTGTTTAAAATTTAATAATCGGGTCAAATGGGTCGGGTCGGGTCGACCCAACTAAGAATGGGTCGGGTCTGGGTCTGTATTTTTGACCCGTATAATAATCAGGTCGGGTCGACCCGACCCGATTATTATATGGGTCGAGCAGTAATCTGGTCGGGTCGACCCGACCCGACCCAATTGCCACCCCTATATATTATAAGGAATTTGTGTTTAGACATATTACTGAAAGTTATTGAAAAAATATTGTTAGACTATAATACCATGTACAGTTCTATTGTTCATCGTATACAAAGTTACTGTACTGTTCTCTGTTATTATTATTGTTCATCATGTATACGATTACTCTTTACTGATATATTGTACTGTTACTGTCACTGTATTATCCAGTATTTTTTAATTAATAATAATGTAAATTGACAACTTACACTGAGATTGAAAAAATTAATGGAGACAACGTCTATATTTTGGGTGAACCTAGGATACAGGTTGCGCAGCCGAGATAGGGTAACACTTTAGGGTTCCCAGGAATGACTAACATCTCATGTTGTTATTGTTATATTGTTATTGTAGTGCCTGGCGATACGGCCTGGTTCAGCGCCAGGCATCTGGGCCGTGGTCCCGGGTATGACGGGACCCATCTAAAGCATGGACAATGTCTCAAACCGATTAGTTTCTATAACTTAGGATCTCAATTGACACGTGTGGTAGACGTAACATGGGATGCGTTTACTGCATGTTGCAATTGGTGTTCGCTGACATAATAAATAATAATGAACTGTCCATAATATACTGTGACTGAATGTGTTCGCCTGATACATATACGCTATGTTGGATACTCCATGATACATATGACCTGATTGGACATCTGATTCTGTTAATAACTGCCCTTCTTACTATCCATTTATTTTTGATATTATTTCTGTCTTATTCCTGTATATATTTTCATCATATTCTCACAAGTTATACGCACTTGCACTTTCTCTTTTATTCTTACACACTCATTGGGTCGCTTTTCTGACTATCCTGAATTTGCACATTCAGGTCCATATATACTCTTTATTGGTGATCAAGTATTTGGAGAGGATCACCCACCTTACGAGGAGCCAAAGTTCCCTTACTTGGTCGTCTCTTCTCGGTACATTGTTACTTTCTTTTATTCCATTGTTTCCTTAATTTCTAATATATATGACTCATTACTTATTCTATTCTTTTATTCATTTGTTATCATGTATGGTCATTCATATGTTATATTATAGTGTTATCATGTCATCATAGAGATTATATAGTTTGTTCAGCTTATTTTAGACTTTGCGTGTATACGTGGGGTATTCTCCTCGTGTATATACATTGCCGACTCTCGTCGCGACTTCGTTTCTATGAATTTTGAGAAGCGGGGCGTGACAATAAGAAAACAAAATTGTATTTCCACTTTTTACTAACAACATTTTAAATTTCAATTCTCTTTCTACCACCAAACAAGGAAACTAAGAAATTTAAACTGGATTTAAGAGCCAATCTCAATATTGATTTCTATTTCCCTCACAAGATTGTAGAATTAGAATGAGAATTCTAAAGCTTTTGGAATTGAAATCACCAAAACCTAATTCTTTTTTAATCCCTCTCGCCAAACACGCTGAATTGGCATCACTGGAATTCATGACGCCGAATACTTTTATTTATTTTTTTCAATTCTGGCCTCTCTGTAATCAACCATGCTTCTCTCTACACATAAGCAAGGCCGACCAAGTCGGTGTCGGCATCCGTGCTGTGCTAAATTTATTTATAAGATATGCATGCACCACATGATATGAGAAGTTCTTTGAAGGCATATTAATCTCCGGGTCAACTCTAAGCTACAGTCAATTACTCATATAATAAACTCACGTACACCCACAAATTATGCAAAAAATATAACAAATTAATTAACATTGTTGACCTTCATCATATTATAATAAAAACTGAAATTGGGTTCCACGACAACTGTGTTACTCGGAAATAATAAGTCTTCCTACATCCTGATCTCCGAAGAATCAACAGCAAACACAACCACTCTGCCAATTCTCACCTATCTCTCAACTTTCACCAATCCAATGGAGGAGGAGCAGGTTAAGCCCCTAACCTCAGCACCGTGCAGTCAGCAAACCACCACCCGCGACGAGGAGGCCGCCACCACAAACTGGCCGTCCTCACTGCTGCTAGACCAGTCCAAGTGGCGATGCATCATCTGCTGCTGCGGCTGCTGCAGTGCAGTTGTCGCAGTCCTCGGCCTAATCTTGCTCGTGCTCACCTTCACTGTTTTCAAGGTCAAGTACCCTCAACTCACCCTGAACACTATATACATCAACAATCTCAATATCTTCCTCTCGAGTCCTAATCATCCGATGTCCCTCAATGCTACTCTAATTGCTGATATTTCAATCAAAAATCCGAACAAAGCATCATTACAGTTTGATAACAGCACGACAGAATTCTACTGCATGGGGGAGACCGTAGGTGTGGCCTATGCTCCGTGGACAAAGGTATCAGCGGAGCGAACAGTTCGAATGAATCTTACGGTTGATGTGCTCGCCGATCAGGCTGCCGTTATGACGAATGCCACAAGAAGCGCGTTGGCCCATGGGTATGTGAACTTGACGAGTTATACGGATGTGAGAGGCAAGGTAAGCGTGATGGGGATTTTTAACCGTGATGTCAGTGTGGCGATGAATTGTAGCATGAGTTTGGCTGTGCCTTCGTCTGCTCAGAAAGTCAGGTACAAGGTCTGTGAAGCTTATGTAGAGTGATTTCTAGGGTTTATGCTGCTTTTGTGTTCAATGTGCTCGTTTGTCGCGGAATTTAAGCTTCCAATTCTGAGAAGCTGATTGCATATACAGTTGAGAGAAATTATCTACATAATTTTGTGTGTTGAAAATATCATGAAAAACAATCTATAGTAATCTGGTCACTTAAGATGCTTCAATAGATTTGTGGAGCAAAAATTGGGATCTTTTGAGTTTTAAGTTGAGGATACGTCCATGGAAACATTAATGTTGGGTCAAGGATTTGAGAATCAACTGTTAATCTCACATTAAGGTGGCCCACTACCCTTGGTTAATTAATTGGATTCCTAATTAAAGTAAACTGATATTATGTATGCCCATATTAAAGTTACATTTGTATAATGTTTTAATAATCATGTGGGGTATAAAGTAACCATGATGGGTGGTTTTATCAAACATGATTACTTGCAAATGAGACCCACTTCTCTCCTCCTGTGAATGAAATCAAATCCCCTCCCTTGTTTTGAGGAATCCATCACTTTTGAGAATTAGGGTTTTTGATAAGAGAAGGAGACAGAGAGAAGAAGGTCATTGCAGATTAAAGTTAATTGCAGGATTAAGGAGAAGGATTAAGGTCTTCATCCATCTACCTTCCTCAATTTATCAATGGCTTCAGGTATAGTGAATTTAGTGTATTGTTTAATTATGTGTATTCAATTCTTGAGATGTTTTGATTCTAGATCCATGGTGATTTAATCCGCATGATAGTTTTAATTTCTAACATTTGGTATCAGAGCCGTGTTTTAGAATCAATACATCTTGGATTATGGATTATGGGAAATTAGGATTTTTTGATTAACAGTTCAAAAAAAATCAAAATTTTGATCTTTTAATTGTAGAATTTTTAAGAGGATTTAATAATCCTAATGTTCTGTTCAATTTCCTCTAATTGTACAATTAATTGGGATCAAATTTCAGGAATAAAAAAAAACCCTAATTTTCCCTAATTTAAGACTTCAGTCGATCAAGCAGGAACTGCCTTTGATAACTGCTTCGTCGACTATTAGTCGACTAGCCCGAAACACTAGTCGACTAAGTCTTTTTCCAGAAAGTTAAGAACTCTCTGTTTCGAAACAGGAGTCGACTAATAATTTTGTATAGTCGACTAATAAAATGTATAGTCGACTTGATATTTTGAGTAGTCGACTAATAAGGGTATAGTCGACTAATCCTTTTATCCAAGTCGACTAACAGAGTGACCCGAAAGTTGAGAGCTCTCTGTTGACTTCAGGAGTCGACTTGATTTTTGAGTAGTCGACTAATAATAAGTATAGTCGACTTATTACCTTGACCTAATCGACTAGACTTGATAATAGTTAGTCGACTTGACTTGACCCTAAGTCGACTTGACTTGACCCTAGTCGACTGGAATTTTCACTATAGTCGACTTATCCTGTTCCAAGTCGACTAGTAGTTTCTTGACCAGTCGACTAATGTTGGTCTAATTTCAATCATAAATGTATGTTACACATTTAAGTTATTGTGTTAATATTGATTGATGTTGGTCAAGTAATGAATTGAAGTATTATAGTATTACTCAAATAAAAGATTAGAGAATATTGTTGGTTAGTTTTGTATTCATACGGTTTATTGATTTAGTAGTTGCCAAAGTGACCTATGTTAGTAAGCCTTATGAATATACAACTACATAAAAGACTTGTCATTGAGGGTGACATTAAAGACAATAATATTCTCGATGGCGGTTCTAATTAGGAGATTGGGACTGGCCCAAAGGAAAGTCTCTTTCAAATAATTATGAACCGGGTAGGGTAGTGTAATTTATGTAACTTAATGGTGTAGAATTGGATACCCAAAGGTAACATGACTTACTATCTAAGTGACATAAATTATATTAGACCTACATAGGTGATAAAAGAATCTCACCTGAAGAGTGAACACTAGATATGCTTAGGTTTCGCCCAAAGGAGGAATCAAAGTGATATTAATAGTTCATCTTCATTAAATTTAAGATTTTGTATTGATTCGAGCCTTAATGTGAGCTATGTCCTATTTTGTTTCAGTGAACGTTCCCACTTCCCTTCACACTCATGCAACTAGCATTCCAGCCCTGGATGGTACAAACTTCTCTGAGTGGTTTGAACATGTTCAATTCACACTGGGTGTACTGGACCTTGACATGGCTCTTTTAGTAGAGAAACCTGATGAAGTGACTGCTAAAAGCACAGCAGATCAGGTTAGCCATGCCAAAGCCTGGGAAAGGTCGAATAGACTCAGTCTCATGTTCATCAAGATGACCATAGCCAATAACATCAAGACTTCACTCCCACATACTACTAGTGCATCTGAACTTTTAACTGCTGTTAAAGACCGATTTAAGTCTGCAGATAAGTCATTAGCTGGCACCCTTATGGCTGAACTGACTACCATGAAATATGATGGTAGTAGAGGAGTTCAACAACACATTCTTAATATGACTGATAAAGCTGCCAAGTTAGGATCACTGGGAATGAAAGTGGATGAATCCTTCTTATTACAGTTCATCCTCAACTCACTTCCTCCTCAGTTCGGGCCATTCAAGATCCACTATAATACTCATAAGGATAAGTGGAATCTGAATGAGCTGACTGGTATGTGTGTACAAGAGGAAGTGAGACTGAGGCAAGAAGGGCATCACTCAGTGTTGGCAGTATCTCAAGGAGCTATCCATAAGAAAGGTAAATATGGAAGAGGAAAGAGGTTTCCACCAAAGAAATGGAATGAACCTGGGGAAAGTAGCCAGGGTCATGGAAAGACTTTCACTGTCAAATGCTACTTTTGTGGCAGAAAAGGACATGTGAAGAAGGACTGCAACAAGAGGAAAGCTTGGTTCGAAAAGAAAGGTATGAATCTTTCTTTTGTATGTTATGAATCAAATCTTGCTGAAGTTCCTTCTAATACCTGGTGGATTGACTCTGGAGCCACAACTCACATAACTAATTCAATGCAGGGATTCCTTACAACCCGAAAACCGAAGGAAAGTGAGAGATTTGTCTTTATGGGGAACCGTCTCAAAGTGGAGGTCGAGGCTGTTGGTACTTACCGACTACTCTTAGAGACGGGTCATCAGATGAATCTTGAAGATACTTTTTATGTACCTTCGATTTCTAGGAACTTAATGTCATTATCCAAATTAGATGTTGTTGGATATTCTGTTTTATTCAGTTGTGAAAAACTCTGTTTAATGTATAATTCAATGTCGGTTGGACACGGAATTTTATGTGATGGTTTATATAAAATTTCATTGAATGATGAGTTTGCACAATCTCTTTTATCTCTGCATTCGAATGTTGGTATTAAACGTGGCTTAATTAATGAAAATTCCTCTATCTTGTGGCATAGACGACTGGGGCATATCTCCAGGATAGAATTGAAAGATTAGTGAAGAATGGGATTTTGGATAACCTAGACTTCACTGATTTTGGTGTGTGTGTGGATTGCATAAAAGGAAAGCAAACCAAACACACCAAGAAAGGTGCCACAAGAAGTAAAGAGCTTCTTGAAATAATTCATACAGATATTTGCGGACCACTCTCTATTCCATGTTTTACGGGAGAGAGATACTTCATTACCTTTATAGATGATCTGTCTCGTTATGGTTATGTATATCTAATTCATGAAAAGTCTCAGGCTGTTGACATCCTTGAGGTGTTCATTACAGAAGTCGAGAGACAATTAGATAGAAAAGTTAAAATCATAAGATCAGATCGAGGTGGTGAGTTTTATGGAAGATATGATGAGTCAGGACAACATCCTGGCCCATTTGCCAAATTTCTAGAAAAGTATGGTATTTGTGCTCAATACACAATGTCAGGTACGCCTCAGCAGAATGGAGTTGCTGAAAGGCGAAACTGAACACTCATGGATATGGTTAGGAGCATGATGAGCTTCTCTAATGTACCTAATTCATTGTGAAATGAAACCTTAAAGACTGCTATGTATATCTTGAACAGGGTTCCTAGTAAGGCAGTCCCAACAACTCCTTTCGAGTTGTGGACTGGTAGGAAACCTAGTTTAAGACATTTACATGTTTGGGGTTGTCCAGCAGAGGCTAGAATATATAATCCACAAGAAAAGAAATTAGACTCAAGGACAATATCTGGGTATTTCATTGGTTATCCAGATAAGTCTAAGGGGTACAAATTTTATTGTCCTAACCATAGTACAAGAATTGTTGAAACTGGTAATGCCAGATTCCTTGAGAATGGCGAAATTAGTGGGAGTGATGAACCAAAAAGGTGGATCTTGAGGTGGTAAGGGTAAATATCCCAATACCCTTTCCTTCAAGAGAAATTGTTGTCCCTAAGCTTGATCATCAAGCTGAGATACCAGAACAACATAATGATATTGGTTCACCACTTCATGAGGATATCGCCATTGAAAATGTTGTAGAACTACCACAACCGGCAGCTTTGAGGAGATCTCAAAGGGAAAGAAGATCTGCCATTTCAGATGATTATGTGGTATATCTACAGGAATCTGATTTTGATATTGGGATTAATAAAGATCCAGTTTCATTTTCACAAGCCATAGAAAGCAATGATTCTAGTAAATGGATTGATGTTATGAATGAAGAGTTGAAATCTATGGACCAAAACCAAGTCTGGGATCTCGTCGAATTGCCTAATAACTGTAAGAAAGTCGGGTGTAAATGGGTCTTTAAGACCAAGCGCGACTCCAAAGACAATATCGAACGATATAAGGCCAGACTTGTGGCTAAAGGTTTCACTCAGAAGGAAGGCATTGATTATAGAGAAACCTTCTCTCCAGTATCAAAGAAGGACTCTCTTAGAATCATTATGGCCCTTGTAGCTCATTATGATTTGGAGTTACATCAAATGGATGTGAAAACAGCTTTTCTAAATGGAGATTTGGATGAGGAAATTTACATGGAGCAACATAAAGGGTTGGCAAAGAAAGGAAAAGAACACTTGGCTTGCAAATTAAAGAAATCCATATACGGACTTAAACAAGCTTCCAGGCAATGGTATATAAAGTTTAATGATACCATTACCTCTTTTGGATTTACAGAAAACACTGTTGATCAGTGTATATATCTAAAGATCAGTGGGAGCAAGTTTATATTTTTGGTTCTGTATGTGGATGATATCTTGTTAGCCAGTAGTGATATTGGTCTGCTGTATGAAACTAAAAGCTATCTTACCAGGAACTTTCAGATGGTTGATATGGGTGAGGCAGCTTATGTCATTGGCATAAAGATCTTCAGGGATAGATCTTGAGGATTGCTAGGACTGTCTCAGAAAGGTTATATCAATCGAGTCTTGAAAAGATTTCATATGGAATTATGTTCAGTCAGTTGTGCACCCATTCAGAAGGGTGACAAATTAAGTGGGAGCCAGTGTCCTAGAAATGACTTAGAAAAGGGTCAAATGTAGAAAGTTCCGTATGCGTTAGTTGTTGGGAGCTTGATGTATGCACATACTTGTACCAGGCCAGATATCAGTTTTGCTGTTGGGATGTTAGGAAGATACCAGAGCAATCCAGGAATAGAGCACTGGAAATTGGCAAAGAAAGTAATGCGGTATCTTCAGGGAACGAAGGACCATATGCTCACATATAGGAGATCAGATCAATTGGAAGTGATCGGCTATTCGGACTCAGATTTTGTTGGTTGCCCAGATAGCAGGAAGTCTACCTCAGGCTTTATTTTCTTGCTAGCAGGTGGGGCAATCTCGTGGAAGAGTGTAAAGCAGTCTATCACTGCTTCATCCACGATGGAGGCTGAGTTCATAGCATGTTTTGAGGCCACGAATCATGCATTATGGTTACGGAATTTTATCTCAGCGTTTGGTGTAGTTGATTCTATTGCCAGGCCGCTGAAGATATTTTGTGATAATACAGCAGCCGTTTTCTTCTCTAAGAATGGAAAGTACTCTAATGGTTCCAGACACATGGAACTTAAGTACTTGGTGGTTAGAGAAAGAGTTCAGAAACAGAAGGTGTCAATTGAAAGTATAAGTACCACTTTAATGGTTGCTGATCCAATGACTAAAGGATTGCCTCCAAAGACATTCAAGGAACATGTTATTAGAATGGGTCTTTTGAGCAATCTGTAAATGTATGTTTTGGTACTTGTGTAATTGACAATATTGCGCAATAAAAATTTGTTTCTGTGTTTCCTGTTATCCAATTATGTGTGCACATATTATGTATGGATGTTTGTTAAACAGGAAATGTCTTAACAAGACAATTACAGGGGTCATTTTGGTTATGGACTCAATTAGTAAGGGTTATCAATGTTGTGGTACATAGAAGGGAGTATGACATAGAAGTTGTATAACCGCTATGACTCGCATTGGTGGTCCAAGCTAATTGCAGTATTACAGTATTTCATGATTTGGGCTTATCAGTTGTTGTTTTTTTTTTTAAATTTCGTGATCACGTGTCAAAGTTTTTCAGTATGGAATCCAATGGAGTCAAAATATTTTTTAAAATGAGTCTTTTCTTTTATTTGTTTTCTAAAGTTTTAACCTAATCGGCTAGTGGTCCAAGTGGGAGAATGTTAATCTCACATTAAGGTGGCCCACTACCCTTGGTTAATTAATTGGATTCCTAATTAAAGTTAACTGATATTATGTATGCCCATATTAAAGTTACATTTGTATAATGTTTTAATAATCATGTGGGGTATAAAGTAACCATGATGGGTGGTTTTATCAAACATGATTACTTGCAAATGAGACCCACTTCTCTCCTCCTGTGAATGAAATCAAATCCCCTCCCTTGTTTTGAGGAATCCATCACTTTTGAGAATTAGGGTTTGTGATAAGAGAAGGAGACAGAGAGAAGAAGGTCATTGCAGATTAAAGTTAATTGCAGGATTAAGGAGAAGGATTAAGGTCTTCATCCATCTACCTTCCTCAATTTATCAATGGCTTCAGGTATGGTGAATTTAGTGTATTGTTTAATTATGTGTATTCAATTCTTGAGATGTTTTGATTCTAGATCCATGGTGATTTAATCCGCATGATAGTTTTAATTTCTAACATCAACTACTTCAACCTTGACGAGTAGAGTCCATGATTTGTCTATAATGTCACTCTTGTCTCCAGGCAGAAGCTATAAGCTTTACTTCCATTTCTCGGCTACAATGAGGTTTTAAGTCGTACGTTAACAAACTTTCTTTAAAAATGCAGTAATTTAATCCTAATATACAAACTTACAACAATTATCATTCTAAATGTGGGGCTTCATTGGATTTGATGTTCTCTAAATTGTGGTTAATTTTAAATTGTAGTTAGAGATTTGCAAACTGCAGTTGTAGTTTCACTAACTTTATGACCTATTGGGATAAAAAAATAAGGTAATCTCAAACTCCATTTTTAAAGTTGAAAATAAAAATTAACCGTTAGAAACTAGATGATATGCACAAAAATAGAATTATTTTTGAACTTTATTTATTTTTCTAAAATAGAAAACTAGTCATTACTAACTAGCCATTATAGAACGGTTAAAAACTAGCCCGAGATAATTTTGTCTTATGATTTCCTATATATAAGGCTAATGAAACAAATACTTTAACCAAACCAGTCAGCCTACAAATATTGTGAAAATCCATTCATTTCTAAATATGAATATGTTGGCAGTGGCGCCGACTTAGAGAAGAAGAAGAAGAGGTCATAATAGATATGTTGAGAAATGAATTGGGAAAAAGAAAGACAATGATCAAATATACAATTAAAGGCACCAGAATTTTACATGAAAAATCTAAATCAGAAAATATCAGAGCCGTACACAAATTTACTTATATTATCAGAGAGACTACAGGAGAAGAAGAGAGAACCTCACAGCCGCGCTATATTTACAAACTCTTAACCCTAATGATGACGCATCTCTTTTTATAGAGAAAAGAGGGTTACAAATTATGAAATCACCAAACTGCCCTTGACATATTCCCCAAGTTTTACGGATTACGAAGCTTCTAAACTGGATCGCTTCTCCACTATGCATCTCTGAGATGCTACTCTGCATTGTCGCTTCTGAGTGCTCTTCTGTTTAGATGCTTCGGAGTGCTTCTCCAGAGTAATTCTTCAGAGTGCTCCTCCAGAGTGATACCAAACTGCTACTTTGAAGCAAGACTCTTATTTTGCCCTCAACCTGAAACTCCGAACTCACTCAACTTCTTCACCATGAGTGCTTCGACCTCACTCTGAGATCTACAAGAGGGACTTCTCAAAGTAATTTTGGTCCGGGGGCTCAGCCCCTGGAGCCCTCGGAGGGGGTACCCCTTCCAACCCCCACAGTGACCTGATCGCGTAGATTGATCCACGTAATGACTCTGCGTATGACAACAAATCGTCAAGGCGATAATTAAGCTCCACAACGTAACATAATATATAGTAAGCCAACCCTCCCCCTGCCTCCCCTCCAACACAACTCCCCCTCGCTGTTCGAACGGATTCCGACTGAATAGCTGGGGGGAGAGAAGATCGTTTGGGGGGGGGGGGGGAGGGGGAGGAGGCCAGCACGGAGGAGAGGGGAGATCACCGGCGGAGGGAGGGCTCGAGGGGAGGCCAGGGGATCGCCGGTGAGGGTGGAAGGCACGGGGTGGGGGGGTTCGGGGGAGGGGGAGGTGATGGGGGAGGAGAGGGAGGGAGGGGGTTCGCCGGGAAGGAAAGGGGTTTGTCGGCCGGGGGGGGGGGGGAGGGAGAGGAGGTGGTCGCCGGCGAGAGGGGAGGCCGGGGGTCTCCAGCGTGGGTAGGAGAGAGAGAGGAGGAGGAAGAGGAGAGATTTTTTTTTGAACTTTTTTTATTTTTGATGGGTTGCTTTTATTTAAAATGGGGGTGCCTTAATCCTAGGGTGCCTTTATCATTTTTTTGGGTTGGAAATATCCGCTTCCCTGCTATTCTGTTTAGCCCTCTTTGAGCGAGGAGTTGGTCTTGCATGTCGAGGCTCAAGTGAGTTGTCTCAGGAGAGCCTCAACCATGAGCCCAATTTAATGGGTCTCTAACCATGGGCCAAAGCCCAATTGATCTCCCGGTATTAAAAAAATAAACAATTAAATAATTCAAAGTTAAATTATAATGTTTTCTTCTCTCTCTCTCTGTTCCCTCCCCCCCACCCCCCGGAAACTCACCCAATCGACTTGGGAGTTGAGGAGGATTTGGGACTAATTTCAAGGCTAATTTTCTGGACGGATTTGGGGGGGGACTGCAGCACGAGCCTGCCCCATAAACGGCTTTCATTCAAATTTCCAATGAGAGCAGTGGAGTAATTCTTTTGAGATCTCTTATTACTGGGTCCTACTTGAGGCACCCTTTTGGGCGACCAGTCGGCGTTGCCGCAGGCTATCCTCCATCTTTAATTCAGCTACAGCTTTTTTTATTTTTTTATTTTTTTGAGTAGATAGATTTGATGCAGCTGAATGTTCATTTGTCACGCTCAAAGATGGTGCTCTCTTGTCGAGACAAAACAAGCAGCAGGTAGCCCCTCGCAGGCAACGTATAATCACAGGCATGCAAAATTTCTTGCAGTGGCGCAGTAAAATATCACATCCATGTCGATATGAGGGTTGTGATAGAAACAAGACCCACAAAAGTATGGTCACCCACACGCATTCAAGTTACTTGCTATGTTGTTCAGGGCTAGCTACGTGTATACGTACATGCATGCATGAATACAAACATATGAAATATGTATGTATATATATATATATATACACGCTTCATATGTATGTATATATATATATACACACACAACCCTAATCGTCATGAACGAGGCCGAGGTTCCAAATTCCCAATGAAGAGCAAACAATTAGAATTTTACTTTGGTACCAGTTTTTAAGATATAAAGCATGTGAGGTAAAGCTTCAGTTTCTCCTTTCATCAGATCACAGCACTTGACATGGAATTTATCAGATCATGCCACACGGCTTTCAATTATAATTTATAATTTAAAACACAAGTCACCAATAAAATTAAATTATAATTTAAAACATGGAACAGGTGTTGTGGGGGCTTCAATTGTGTTTTAAATTGTAGATGTATTAATTACAAAATCTACCCACGTAATTTATTCAAAATACATACTTAATAGGGTCTTTAATTGCAAGACCTACACATAGGATTAATTCTATGAAGTCATGCCATCTACACGCCACTGGACCAATGATCCACTGGATTCGGGTTGAGTTAAGAATTGGATTCGGGTCGGACTCGGGTCATATCTTGCAAATACAATACATTCGGGTCATATCTAGCTTGCATTCGGATCCCAAAATGACAAATTGATCTTCAAGTGAAACTAATTTCGATAAAAGTCCAAACCGAAATTGATTCGTATAATTAAATTTACAATCAAATCACACTCTTATTTATTTGATAAGATTGTTTTCACATGTAGCCATGGGCGATATTCATACTCGGTGTTCGGCCATTGGTTTATACGAACAATATATCTGTTGAGCAATGAAAAGATGAGACTGATGATTGGTATTGTATCATGCACTTATAGAAAATCAACTTTGATAAGCAATTATTCAATTTGCTATGTATGCATATGGACCTAGAATGGAAGAAATTGAGTGTTAATAACACACATGTACACGCCGAGAAGATGCACACTTGTTAATGGGTTCGAATCACAAAAGAGAGGAAGTGTCGATGGGTAGATTAGATGACGTGGATGTGGGGAGAGAGGGTAAAATCTTGTTGATAGAATTTGTTAAAATCTGTTTAAAGTTAGCCAAAAATTGATGCAATCAATGGTTTCAAATGCGAAAGAGTATCTGTCGTATCAATGATGAAATTGCACAAAAGGAACCCAGCCTAGTCGACTAATGATACAAACAGAGAGTTAGCAAATCTATTTCACTACAAACTAGTCGACTAGGCTAAATACCTAGTCTACTAATAGAAACAATTAGTCGACTAGGATAGCAGCAGCGGCTCTGTTTTCAGATCTGATTTAGAATTCATTTCTGATCCATATTAAGTGTTTTTGGTTTTTTTTTTTCTTGGCTTTTTTGGCTATATAAAAAGGGATATTGTCCCCAATATTTGTAACCTGCAACCTGAAATTGATTGATTCAATAAGAACTCTATCTCCTTACCCCGAGGACGTAGGCAAATTGCCGAACCTCTTTAAATCTTGTATTCTCTCTTTCTTTTCTTTTTTTACTTGTTTGTGTGATTGGTGACTATTCTATGGTGTCCATCTTCTCTGTTGATTGGATCCTCAACAAGTGGTACCAGAGCTTTCCGAGTTCGACAGGGAGTTTTTCGTTCAGGTGGAGCAAATCAACTTGGAGAGTGACTATAGTTTCGTTCGAAGGTAAAGATCTGAACTTTCCTATTTGATTTATTTTCACTAATTGTTTTCAGCACTGTGTTGAGGAATCTGTTGAGAAGATGGTCAGAGAAAGTCAATGCACAGTGAAATCCTTAAACCCACATCTGATGAAGATCGATGTGGTAAAGTTTGATGGCACGAACAATTTTGGGACGTGGAGGTGTGAGGTGATGAATGCATTGACGGCATCAAAATTTAAAGACACTCTATGATTGAAAGAAAAGCTGGAGGAGACTTCTGAAAAAGATTGGGATAAGATAAATAGAACGACATGTGGTCTTATAAGGTCTTGTTTGATACAAGACATCAAGTATCATATGCTATATGAGACGTTTACAATGAAGATGTGGAAGGTTTTCGAGAAGAAATATCTGACAAAGAGTATCGAGTCTCAACTGCTTTTAAAGATGAGACTTTATCGCTCTGAAGAAAGGACTCTGTATTGCTGAGCACATTAACGACTACATAAAGCTTCTTACAGATTTGATTAATGTGGATGTGGATATTGAAGAAGAGGATAAGGCGTTAATTCTTTTGATTTCTGATGAAGAGTATGAGACCTTCGTCCTCACCTTGATTAATGGGAAACAATCACTTCACTATAATAATGTGTCGACTGCTCTTGTAAATTATAAAGTGCGGAGGAAGGACAAGCAGTCTTCTTCTAATGGTTCATCAGCAGAGGCGTTGATGATAAAAGGCAGAGGTTCCAATCAGAAGGGCAAAGGCGAGCGTGAGAAATTCAAATCCAGACCAGATTTTAGAGATCTGAAGAAGAACCGGTATACTTTCTGCAAAGAGATAGGGCACTGGAAGGTTGATTGTCTAAGGTTCAGGGATAAAAGTAAGGGTAAGGAGTCGAAGACCGAGGCAAATCTCGCACAAGTGTCAGTACATAAGCTGGTACTTCACAGGTAGGTGGATCGGACTCAGACTCATCGATATTCTCGTTCTCTGTTACTACTCCTACTATTCGTTACTCAGGTGATCCTGAGTAGGTATTAGATACAGGAGCTACCTATCATGTGTGCCCGAACATGGTTTGGTTTTCTACCTTTGAGAAGTTAGATGGATGTTTCGATGTCATGGGTGATGATCATCCGTGTAAAGTGGAAGGGATAGGTACAATCCGTGTAAAGATGTTTGATGGTATGGTATGAAAACTGAAAGAAGTGAGGTATGTACCTAAATTGAAAAAAAAAAAAATCTTATCTCTGTTGGTACCTTGGAAGCATTGGGTCATCGAATATCTATAAGAGATGGTGTTCTCAAGATGACTAGAAGCTCGATAGTGGTGTTGAAGGGTGTCCGACGCAATAACCTATACTACTTGATGGGAAGTACGGTCACAAGACGAGTAGTGACTTCTATTTCTTCAGGTGATGTTTGTACATAGGTTTGACATATGAAGCTCGAACATACAAGAGAAAACTCTTGCAAGCTTTAGTAAAGAAGGGATTATTGGAAGGTGAATCTAGCTGTAACATGCAATTGGGTGGACACGGTGTTCTGGACAAGCAGAGGAAGGTGAAATTCAGCACCTTTACTCATCGCTCGAAAGGTCTTTTTGATTATGTTCAACATTAATATTTGGGGACCTGTCAAAACTGCATCGCTTGGAGGTCATCGGTACTTGTCTCTTTTATTGATAATCTATTTAGGCATTATTGGATATATCCCATGAGACAGATTTGAAACCCTAGGTATACTGGTGAAGTGGAAGGATATGATGGAGAAACAGAGTGGTAGGAGCTCCAAATTGGTAATGTTGAAAAGTATAAGAACCAATCCTACAATTTGATCAGAACACTGGTATCGATACTCACTTCACAAATTGGATGCATGGGTTGGCTAAAGAAATCAACCGCTCTTTGCTGGAGAAGGTTCGGTGTGTGTTATCTAATGAACAATTAGACAAATTGTTTTGAACTGAGGTGATTGTATATGCTAGCCATCTCATAAATAGACTGTCATCGGCTGCGATAGGAGGTAAAACTTCGTTGAATATTTGGTCAGGTGGAGCTGCTTCGGATTATGATTTGCTGCGGGTATTTGAAAGTCCGATTTACTTTAGTGCCAAAGATGGCAAGGTAAATCCACGAATAAAGAAGTTTGTATTTTTGGGTGTCAATAAAAATATGAAAGGGTACAAGTTATGGGACCCTTAAAATAAGAAGATTGTGTTGAGTAAGCATGTCATATTTGATGAGACTTCATTGTTGAAGTTTACCGTCTCTCAGCGAGTGGAGAGAACGAAGACCAAGGATGTATCGCAGCGGGTGGAGGTTGATGCTACTCCGCCACCTCCAGTTGGTTTGGTATCAATAAAGATTTCACCGGATGTGACACCGAGTGGAGATCATATAGTCAGTTTTGATGATGAACAGGTTGAAGATATTGATAAGAATGTCGAATTATTTGCAGCTATTAGAATCAAGATAAATTCACGAAAGTGGGTGAAAAAGTATGAATCTTAAGTTAGTCAGCGTGACAAGCTCAAATTGAAAGTCATTATTCTCCATGACAGTATTGGTAAGGAGGTTCATATGACTCAGACAGTTTGATTTGCTGCTGAACATTTAGTCACAGTTGCTTAAGCTTGATGGAGTTTGTTTGGATGAACTACGTGTGGCTTGATCCCGTTAGGCATGGGTATGAAGGCAACCATTATGGTGCAGCCAATTGGAGTCGACATGATGCTATGCTGTGTTCGGCTCAGATTTGAGAAATCTTCACCGAGGTAGAGAATTGTGGGGAGAGGGTAAAATCTTCGTGAAAGAGTTTGTTAAACTCTGTTGAAGGTTAGCTAAATATCGATGCAATCAATAATGTCAAATACGAGGGTGTATCAGTCGTATCAATGATGGAATTGCACAGGAAGAACTCAGCCTAATCGACTAGGGTAATGACCTAGTCGACTACTTATACAAGCAGAGAGTTAGCAAATCTGTTTTACTACAGACTAGTCGACTAGGCCAAATACATAATCGACTAATAGAAGCAATTGGTCGACTAAACTATTGGCCTAGTCGACTAATGCAGCTACAGGGGTCCTGTTTTTAAATCTGATTCAGAATTCGTTTCTGATCCGAATTAGGTGTTTTTTTAATTTTTTTTTTCTTCGTGGCTTCTTTGGCTATTAAAGAGGAGTACTGTCCCCAATATTTGTAATCTGTAACCTGAAATTGAGTGATTCAATAAAAATTCTCTCCTCTTACTCCGACGACGTAGGCAAATTGTGCAACCTTATTAAATTGTGTGCTTTCTTTCTTTTCTTTGTTTACTTGTTTATGTGATTAGATTGACTATTCTCTGTTGTCCCTCCTCTCTGTTGATCGGGTTCCCAACAGTGGATCCCAAAATTCTGCATGGTTATGATACAGTAAGTGGGAAGATACCTCTAACACACTTAATGTCACTTTTGTGAATCTAGGGAAGAATTGTTGCCAAACTAAAAAAACTGCAACAGTCCCAGCATGTGGCCCTGTGGTTTCTCACTGAGTCGTTGAGTCTCGCTCTTCACGTGAGGTTTCAAGTTTGAAACTCATGTTTCGCAGAGATTAATTATTTCAGTCATCGTAACCGTTTCTGATCACGGTGTGCGTTTGCTTTACAAGGAGAAATAAAACACTACAACAAGTAAAGCCGATTTGGATGGACTGTTCATAGGAACTTCTCCTGAAAATGTCAACAAAATTGGAATACATTTGTGGACACGTTCGCAGCATTATCTTGAAGTTAAAGAACCTCGAGAAGGATTCAAGAAAGGAAATTAATAAAGTATTGCAAGAAAACTCATCTATAGTATTACAAGTTATTTATAAAAGAAATCCATCTTCATCTGTTCTTGTTGTTTTTTCTTATAACGGATGTTGGCGTGAAGAGCATGAAAACTTCGGGAGTTGTTTGGGATAGCTCAAGCAGTTCGTCTTTGACTTCAATATGAATATGGAGATGGAAGATCTTCGGAACAAGTTTCCTGATAAGTCCCAATCACTGGATGCATGAATCTTTTGATTACATGGCCAATACAGCCACCCAAAGAACTTGGTGAAACGTGTTAGGATTTTGTCTTGTTTTCAAGAGGATATGATGGTCCAAGAAGATCCAATCGAGTTGAAAAAGATAGTAACTTGAAGCAAGAAAAAGCAAATCTAGATGGTGCTGATTAGTTGACTTATAAGGGTATTAGTCGATTAAAACACAAGCCTAGTCAACTAGTAGTCGACTAGGGCAGATACAGAAGAAGGATACAGAGAGGAAGCAGTTTACAGTAGTCGGTTAATAAACCTATTAGTCGACTAATTGGAGGGACCAGACGATTAGCCTTCAAGACTAGTTGACTATACAAGGTGTTTTCTGAAGCAGAATCAGTTTTCTTTTTAGACGTCGGTTTCTTTTCTGATGAAGTATGAATAAGACTCAGTTTCTATTAAATGAATGTTTCTTTATAAGGATTAAAGGGTCTAGAATTCTACTAGATCAAGGAGATCAACTCCTAATAAGATTAATCAAGATTCTTTATAGCTAAGATCATCTCATAGTCCAAATAAAAATTGTTTTGTAAAATTCTATAAATAAAAGTTGTAACCCAGCATTAATCTCAAGCTGATCTAAAACTTATCTCAAGGAGAAAAAGGTGAAGAACACTAAGAAAATCAGAAAAAGACGTCAAAAAAGAGAGGATCAAGCTGAAAGTGCATAGAGATAAGATAATACTCTTATAATCTACGTCTACATTAAGGAGAAAAGTGAATACTCTTATTGCATCAAGAGGATTGTTAGATCTATTTGTATCAAGTTATTAATAAAGCTTTGTCAAATTATCTTTCCGTGGACGTAGGTCAAGTTTGGGCTGAACCACGTTAAATCCTCATATTCTTTCTTACTACTCTTTTATCTAGGTATTGCTAATTTGCTTTACAACAATTTTCATTTTGTAAGTATTCTCATATTGTCAAGTTCCGTAAACGTCGATCCTATGAGTAATAATTAGTATCATAGCATATCAATTCCGTAATATTAGTATCAAACTAAAAGTTGACGAATGGTGATATGTCGAGGATAAAAAGTTCTACGATGAAGTTTGAAGTCGAAAAGTTCAGTGGTAAAGGAAACTTCAGTTTATGGTAAAAGAGAGTGAAGGCGTTGCCTGTACAACGGGGTCTTCAAAAGATCTTACAGGAAAAGTTAGCAAAACTTGCATGTACATCAGATGAGAATTGGGAGGAGATGGATCTAAAAGCGACAAGCACGATCCAACTATGTCTCACAGACGAGGTGATGTACAACGTGATGGATGAAAAAACGGCTACATGATTGTGGTCAAGATTAGAAATGTTGTATATGACGAAAAGCCTCCCCAACAAGCTGTATCTCAAGAAACAACTATGTGGGCTATGCATGAACAAAGAGACAGCGGTGTTGGAGCATTTAAACTTCTTCAACAAAATCATCAGCGAGCTTTTAGTTGTTGATGTCATGATCAACGAGGAGGACAAGGCGTTGATACTTCTTAGTTTGCATCCACAGTCATATGATCATATTGTCACCACCATACTCTACAGTAAGAAAACTCTCATCTTGAAGGAGGTCACGTCAACTCTCTTATCTAATGAGATTAGAAAAAAACCAAATTAAGAGGAGCAGACATGATCGCCTTCGGTGGTAATGGAAATGAAAAGAAGAGGAGAAGGAAAGAAAGGTCCGGGCACGTAAAAAATGTATCACTTTTGTTACAGGGAAGGTCATTGGAAGAATGGCTATGAGCAACGGTAAAAGTGGTTTAAAAAGAAGGGGCAAGCTGCGGAGGCAGATGTAGTAAGTAATGTAGAGAGAAGTATTAATAGTTTTTTATGTTGAAGACAACATTGTTGGCCCAAAAGCCCATCATCCTAGTTTTGATGATGATTAACTCATGTAGTTATAGTACTAATGATCTTGTGTTTATTAAGTTTCAGATATTTAATTAAGATCTTAGTCGGTGTTTAGCTTTAACAAAAAATTTCGAAGTCAAGTTTGAAGCAAGCATGTGTTGATTCAAGAGCTCACGCTTCAAGATCGCATTAAGTACTCAAAGAGGAGTCTAGCTCATGGATCAAGTTTGGATCATGTCAAGATGGAGAAGAAGATTTTTAGGTGAAGAAGATTTTCAAGAAGACTTGAGTCCTAATTTGTAAGTTTAAGATTTTTGTTTTAAATAAAATAAAAAGATAAATTAGTTGTGAATTGTTCAAGCTCTTACATACACATACACACACACAATTCATATATCGTTTTCATAATAAGATAATTTAGTTTTGATTTTGAGTTTCAAAGAATACATGTCGGTTTCATGAATAGATTTCATCAAAACAAATTTATATGGTTTATATGTGTATTGAATTTCATCCATATACATTATTGCTTCATATTGTCTAGAAACTTATTTTGATGAGTTTATTTCATGGGGTTTAAGCTTTGTATTTATCAAAACTTATTTTGGAGCTTATTGTCAAAATAAGGTATATTTCATTTACTATGTGTATTGGATCATTTCTATACACAACATGCTTCAAATGTGTTTCAATATCTTATTTTATATTTGAACAAGTTTAAGAAATATCAGTTTTTCATTTAGAATTTGTTTTTTGGAAAAATACCGGTTTCGGGTTAAGTTTTAAATTCTTTACCTTAAAAATAGTTCAATATGTTTGTAATATGTGTTGATTTTTGATCACATATATTTGTACTTTATAGTGTTTGTATGACTTATTTTTGTGGATTTTATGGATATTTTATGAGATTTAATAAGATTTCCAAAAGATGGTTTTTGGATTGCTGACGGTCGACCGACCAGTCGATCGACGTGCACACATGCACAGCCCACTTGCTCGATCGATCGAGCGGTCGACCGACTGGCACTACCCAACTGTTAGGTAGGTGTCGATCAACCAAATGGTCGACCGACAGAGAGTTTTAACTCTCTGTGGCTTGGGGGCGGTCGAACGGGTGGTCGACTGGCAACCCCAACGGTCAGATTTCTGACCGTTGGCCGGTCGACGGACGGTTGACCGGCAGGTCATTCTGACCAGAAAACTAAGCCCAATGGCTAGTTTTCAAATCCCTATATAGAGTTTTTTGGCTAGTTTTGGGCAAGATTTTCACAAACTTTTAGAGCCAATTTTTCTATCTTCTACAGAGTTTTTTCAATTAGTTTTTGAGCTTAACTTCTATAACAAAATGAGAGTTTTTCAAGAGTGTTTATCACAATCTTTTTTAAAAGAGTTTTTTGAGTTTTCCACTTCCAATTCTATTGTTTGTGAGAGTGTTTGTTGGTGATCAAGAGAAGAGATCACCAAGTGTTCAAACCATTGTAATTAGAGGAGTTGTAGAGGTTACGGCTTCGGCGAGCATGCGGCTTCGCATGTGTTGTTGTTCTTGCAGGAACAAGTGAGGGACTTGCTGGTCCAAGAGTTCTTGAGGGAGCTCATTGTAGGTGTTGTGGCACCAAAGGATCTTGAGAGATCAATTATAGTGAAAATCATTCATTGCGGTAAAAGCGGGGATGTAGAGCAAGTGGCTCAAACCTCGAAACAACTCTCCCATGTTTGTGATTGCTTACCTCTCTATCTCTCTCTGAACTCACTTGTGTTTATATCTTGATGCTTGTATTGTTTACAACTTTATATGCTTGATATTTTCTTGTGCTGAATTGATATATTTGGTTGGGTTGTTTAATATTTGGCATTGCCATTATTGTTCATTCTCTATATGCTTGATATTGATTTGTATGCTCACATTTATATTTAACCAAGAGAGCTAAAGTAGCACCTCAACTCTTAGTCTAGAGCAATCTTGAGGAGAAAGTTCAGGGCCCTTCACCAGAAATTCTGCTTCACTCTTTGGTTACACATTATGTGTTTATTTTAGTTTGTATAATAGTTTTTATTCTGCATTATTTGGCATTAGATTAGCACATCACCTATTCACCCCCTCTAGGTGACCTAAAATTAGTAAGTTCTGAAATTCTGAATTTGAGCACCCGCATAGCCACTTTTAGGCGTGAATACTTATGCTTTATTAGTAAGTTTTCAGAACTTGCACACAAAATACAGAATTTCAGAACTTTAAAATAGAGATGTGCAAGTGCTCAATTCTACCGCGATAGCAAGTGGCTATGCGGGTCGTGATCCACAAGGAGGGACTAGCGATGGAAGCTTTTTTAGTAAGTTTTATTTTATGCTACAAAGAATGGTTAAAATTCTTCTTTTAGTTCTTAAAAGAAAAGAGAAAAATAAGTTACAGTTAAGTTAGAAAGAAAGTGATAGATAGAGAAGATGGAGAAAATAGAAGTGATATGTACAAAGAAAACTTAAGAGTGAAAGAGATTTTGGGTGATTATGGTGTTGATGATCTACACTAAAAGTTACAAGAAAAAAAGAAAAACTAAAACCTAAAAAACATACTTACCTCTTCGGCGCTTGTTTACCTTTCACCCGTATCGACAATGTACCTTTCTTTGAAGGCGAGCGAAGCATGGCAGATGAGATCTTCCCCATTCCCGATTTACACTATGAAATGAAGGGGCGAGCTATACTACAATAGAAATAGATGTCCATCACCATAAGCCATCAACGGCACTTGCGAGGAGAAGGCAACTTCGAGGCTATCGGCTTCATTTAGATCCACAAACACAAAAGAGGAAAGTGAACAAAAACAAGAGTAGAAAAGAAGAGAAAACCTCGATTCGATTCAAATAACAATGGAAGAAAAGATCACTTACACTGGTGTCACCTTCAGTACAAGCTTGCTCGCATTCCTCCATGAAAGTATCCTCACCTCTCAATTACATAAATAAAATAAAATTTACATGAAAGAAAATAAAAACCTAAGTTACAACTACAAATTAGCCTAAGTTCTATTCTCTGCTTCGTCGTTCTCCTTTACCTTTGAAATTGCAGGTATTTATAGAAGAAATGCAGAGGTTAGAGGAGTATTAAGATAGAGAAAGCTGGCTATTTCTGAATTTGAATCCTCCCTTATCTCCAAACTTGATTTGATGTGGATATTCAGTTCTGATCTGCAGTTTGTTGGCGTGTTGATTGCTGAATATCACTTATCAAATGATAGAATTAGAAATAGTAATCAACATAAGAGTTGTACCTCTATAAGTCCTCTTTCTATATCATCTTGAATCATCAGATTTGAGATTCGATAGCGAAAGTTATGATTCAAATACTAAAATGTATCCAGTCAGAATCTGAGTCAAACTTGCTTCATCTCATCCGTTGATCTTCTCTCTATCCATTTATCACTCTGTATTTGATATTATCCTCGATTGATCTTTAGCTAACCAAAATGGATTTATAGAAATCTGAATTTTATTGATTTCTATTTGGTGTTATCTTTCTGATTTGCTCTGATCTTCAGCTGAACATTTTCCCCAATCCTTAATTTGTTCTAACTAGATCTGGGATCATCCTCAGCTAACCAAATAGATCCAGTTAAATCTGATTTTAACTGGTATTTATTTGGTTTAATTCTCTTTCTCTTCATTATCATCTTCTACAAAATAGACATTTAAGACAAAAAATTAGCAGATTTATTACACGATAAATGTAGGAGTGTAATGAAAAGAATGCAAAATATGTGTACGATCATTTGGGCGCCGCGATAGTATTGAGACGTGGGCGTCGAGCTCTACTGAGGCGTGGGCTTCGAGCTTTGCGTCTTGGTTTTGCAGTGATGCTGAGACGTAACCTTCGAGCCCTGCGTCTTGACTCTGCAATGATGTTGAGACGCGGACTTCGAGTCTCGCGTCTCGCGTCTTGGCTTTGCAATGACGCTGAGATTCAGGTTTCGAGCCTCACGTCTTGACATTTGCGTCAATGATTTTTATCAGCTTTGTGTCTGAAGTATGAATTCTGCCATACTGGCGCCATTCTGCCAGCGCCAGGGGCCATACTCCCCACTCTGCCCCCCCATACTCGTGTGCCTATAAATACTTTTTTGGATTTTCAAAGAAGGGGACATCTAGAGAATAGGAGTTCTTGTTAGTTGATAGTTGTATTTTTCTTTGCTTTCTTATATTCCCTATTTATTTCTGGTATTAAGTTGGCCATTATAGTGAGAGAGAGTGTGTGTGAAGCTTGTATCTTGAAGGTGACAATCAAATACAAGTGAAGTTCTTTCTTTACCACATTGTTCTTTGTGTTTTTACTTTACTTTTACTTGCACTAGTTTAATATATTTTCTCTTCTTTCATTTTCTATTTTGTTTTTATTTACCATGTCTAACCAACTTCTTTATAGTATGACTAACTAACTACTAACCCACTAACCTCTAGTGTCTTGCTTGAACAACCCATATGAATTAATAAGTGTCAAACAAGCCTTATGCAAACAAGAGCGATGATATCTTACGATGAAGGTTTTTAATTCTAACTTACTCATAAGTAGACTCACTTTCTTATTTCATGCTTGACTCCTAAGTTTATGATGATCTATAGAAGTTGTTAATTCAACTTGATTTTTGTAAGTTAGTGAAACTCTCATGCATCCTTGTGATACCAATAGAACACTTTTTTTCCTCCATGCTCGCCTTCAAATGGATCTTGATGGAGGAATGTTCGAGTTTTACCGTGTGAAGTAAGGTAATGGGAGGAACTTTCTTTCGATCTACCACGTGAAAAGTTCTTATATATAATGTTGGTGATTGCCTATGATCCATTGTGAGGCTATGTCTTCAAGAAGTTAAAGGTTAGTGGGAATAATTAGTAGAAAGTTAGTCATGCATCTTTTCCATCTCTAAAAAGATAAAACACTTTTCCAACAATAAAATATTTCAAATCATCTCTACAATCATTCTTATTTTTCTTTCAATTCATTCTTTAAACAAAGGAACATCTTTTCTACGAATAAGAAGATCGCACCTCAAGCTTCCATCGCCTCCCCTCCTCGTGTACATGACCCGTATAAGCCATTGTGCTATTATGAAAGAATAGTTAAAGTTATCACATTGACCATCTCTCTTTTACTTACTCTTGTGCATGCTTTTTAGCGATCAATTTTGGCGCCGTTGACGGTGAGGGGTAACGGTTTTTCTTGATTGTTACTAAAGATTTCTCTTTATTTTTGTGTATGAGGAGAAGTCAGGGGACTATTCGTCGCAATGTACCTACACTTGCTTGGAAAAGAAGAGAACTTTTTCCCTCAGAAAAGCCTCGCATGCGAGACTTTTCTGATTGAAGTACTCATAAAATTTTCTGTAGGGTTGCGAAAAATTGCGCAGAGAAATTACTTTCTGCAAATAATAGTTTCTTGTATGACTCACCCATGCATTGTTAATAACTCAACAGAAATTCATTTGTTGCTAAATTGAAATTTTGATTAGACTTTTGCATTTAGAGCACGTGTCTATTTCAATTCATTTCCATTTCTATTGAAGAGTGCTGGATAAAGATACGGGTGCATTTCATATAGAATAGGACTAATATTTTGAGTGATTATCTTTGAGTGTTATCTTGTTGTGAATACATTGTACACTTGCACAATTGACATTAAGGGAAAAACCTAAATAAAAAAGATAAGGTGGGAATTTCATCACCTTTTCTTAACCAAAAAATCATCTTCAAGTGCACTCGCAATCTCAAGCCTAATTAAAAATTTACGCCAACAAGAGGTAAGAAAAAGTATTTCATTACTTTTATTGATGATTATACAAGATACTGCTATTTGTATATTCTATACAATAAAGATGAGGCGATGAGTCTGTTTATAACATATAAAGCCGAGGTTGAGAATCAACTCAACAAAAATATGAAGACTCTAAAATCCGAACGAGGCGGAGAATATGAATCAAATGAATTTAGTGAGTTACGTGCTAATTTTGGTATAATCCACCAAACTACAGCACCATACACTCCTCAGCAGAATTAGATGGCTGAAAGAAGGAATAAAACTTTAAAAGAGATGGTAAATTCCATATTCGTATGTTCTGGTGCACCTCAGAACTTATGAGGGGAAGCTCTGTTAAATGCAAATATATTCTAAACAAAGTACCATAGAAGAAACTTGATCTTATATCATTTGAGTTATGACATGAAAGAGCACTTTCTTACAATTATCTCAAAATGTAGATGGTGTCTTGCAATGGTAGTGATCCCACTACCTAAAAAGCCCAAGTTGGAAATGAAAACTATGGACTGCGTTTTTATAAGATATGCATTGGATAGTAGTGCCTATAGGTTTCTGGTATACAAATCAAAATTACCCGATATCCATGTAAACATGATTATCGAATCCAGAGATGCCGTGTTTTTTGAAGATATTTTTCTGTATAAATAGGAAGAAGACAAGACTTCTGGAAAAGAACACATGAAACAATATTTAGGGATAAAGGACCCAGTGGACCTACAGTTAATGTGAAAGTTAAATTAAGGAGTCAAAGATCGAGAATCTCAAAATCTTTTGATTTAGACTTCGTAGCATATGCGTTTGAAAGCGAGCCTCAAACATTTAAAGATGCTATGTTTACTCCAGGAGCACAAATGTGAAAAGAAACTGTAAACAGTGAAATAAAATCCATCCTAAGTAATCATACTTGGGAATTGACAACCTTACCTCCTTGCAGTAAACCAATCGGAAGTAAGTGAATTTTCAAATGAAAATTAAAGCCCGATAGATCTATCGATAAAAACAAGATTAAATTAGGAGCCAAAGATTATCGACAAAAAGAAGGACTTGACTATTTCGATACATATTCGCCAGAAATAAGAATAACATCCATTGGAATGTTAATTACGATTGCAGTATTGTACAAGTTAGATATTTATCAAATGGATGTCAAGACTGCATTCTTAAACGGTGACTTAAATGAAAAAAATATACATGGAGCAACCTAAAGGATTTATAGTCAAGAACACAAAGTGTGTAAATTGATAAAATCTTTATACAATTTAGAACAGGCTCTAAAACAATGACATGAGAAATTCGATAGTATCATGATCAAAGATGAATTCACTGTCAATGAATGTGATAGGTGTGTTTACACTAAGAAGTTGGAAATGCATGTGTTATTGTTTGTCTTTATGTAGACGACATGTTGATACTTGGGATTAATATTGAGGTTATTAAGTCTACAATATTAATGTTATCCAACAATTTTGATATGAAGGATCTGGATGTTGCTGATGTAATTTTAGGAATTAAAATTACAAGACACCAAATGGAATCAGCCTATCTCAATCTCATTACGTAGATAAGATGATGGAAAGATTTAAGGAACATGAGATAAAAAAGAATACGAATCCTTCTCTTTCAAACATCCACCTTGGTAAGAATATAGGAACTGCAACACAACAGTTAGAGTATTCTCAAATTATCGTAAGTCTAATGTTTTTAATGAATTGCACTAGACTCAATATTGCTGGAACTATAAGCAAACTAAGCAGACACACTAGTAACCCTAATGGTGATCATTGGACTGCTCTATTTCGAGTAGTAAGCTATGTATCTAAAATCAGGGAGTATGCCTTGAAATATTGAAAATATCCACCTGTACTTGAAGGGTACAATGATGCTAATTGGATTGTAGATTCTAATGAATCAAAATCAACTAGCGGATATGTTTTTACTCTTATAGGCGCAGCGGTATCTTGAAAATCTTTCAAACAAACATGTATTGCCCGTTTCATAATGGAATCAGAATTTATAGCCTTAGATAAGGCTGGAAAAAAAAGCAGAATGGCTTCGACAATTTTTAGAAGATATACCATTATGGCCCAAGTCAGTGCTTGCCATATGTATTCACTGTGATAATCAAGCAGCGATATCTCGGGCACAAAATTTTATATATAACGGTAAGTCTAAACATATTCGTCGTAGACATGACACCGTGAAACAGTTGCTCTCAAATGAAATTATCTCTATTGACTTTGTATCGTCAAAAGATAATCGAGCGGATCAGTTTACTAAAGGATTAAATGGAGAGCGTCTAAATTACGCATCAAGGGAATGGAACTAGAAGCCTAACCTTACCAAGTCAGCTTAATAGAAACCTCACTTAGCGACTGGAGATCCCACAGATTAAGTTAAAGAAAAAAACTAGATATGATTGACTCTGCGAGTAAGCACTTAGGAGCTTGACTCTAACTTATTCCTACGATGCATATAAGTGCTTTCTATAAATAGATTTAGGATAAGCTTAACGGTTTTAATGATACCTATATCTTGTTATTAAAACAAGTGGGGTAGAGTAGACTACTCTTAATAGGACGATCACCTATGTGAGTATAGATTTGGGTGGCTCTTTGGGAATCTCTATGGAGGTTGTGATTCCCTAAACATACTCTCTGAAACGAAGAATGTCCAGGGCCAAATTGGACACACCGAGAATCCAAATTGATTTTGAAAAGTTATTGTGTGAGGCTTGTTGGCTTGACTTACACAAACGGATGACAGTTCAAGACTTAGTTCACTGATAAGCTAGTAAGTCGTAAAACATTCGTTTTGGAAGGTTCAAAACTTAGTTCACCTATCCTGATAGTGTTTTTTTCTAAAGTATCTTTCACTATAGAGTCAATCTCATAGTGTGTCAATTCTTTGAATCTTCATTCATTATGGGAGATTGTTGGGAAAATGAAGAATTTAAGTGAAACTTTGAGCTGAATTAAGGAGAGATCCGTTGATAGAATCAACCAGATAATGATTGGAGTGTGTTCTCCTTCCATTGGGGATGAACGTGGTATATTTATATGTTCAATTTCGTTTTCGAATGAATGAGATATTCAAGTCAAAAGTTAGCCTAATTCAATAGCTAAAGGGGACTAAAGATAGCTAAAACATTTAGTTCCACATTGGAGATGGAGTGAAATTTTAAAGTGTTTAAATAGAGAATGATGGGAATGAAGGGTGTGCTTTTTGGGTACTTGGAGTTTTCGTACGCGTTTGGGGGGAAATCATGCCCACACGCGGGCGCGTCACCGCCCGTCCCGGCCCGGCACCGGTGCCAGAGCCAGGTTCGGGCCCAGGCCTGGGTGCGGCTGCGAACCCAGTCCGGTTCATTTTTGAACCAGGCTATCCACCTGCTCCACTACCCGAATCCGCGTGCGTGGTTGGACAACAGTTGCAACGGTTCATACAGGAACAGTTGCAACGGTTCAGACAGAAATTATCACAACTGCTCCCACTTTCCTTCAACAGGCTTCCTAGGAGCGCTATAAATAGCGCTCTTCTCCATGATTTCTAAACACAAAAATATACAGAGTCTCCTCTTTCTCTGCAGAACAAAACTAAGATCTGTAAAAGATTATTAAGTTTTGTTGAAGATTTGATCTGAAAGAAGGAACAGAAAATTTAACAGATTTTGGAATAGAAACAGAAATGTTGTCTGAATCTGTGGCTTACTAAGACAAAAAAAAAATTTCTCCCTCATTTTCCTTACAGTGAATAATCCTCCATATTAAGACAAAATATTCTCCCTAAAACTTGTCTTTGTCTAACTGCGTAGAATTCTAACTTGTGAAGGTACTGATGATCTACAGTTTGACTGTATGATGATTTGGTAGTGATATTCAAATACCGTGAAGGAGTGTTGTATCTTGGGAGATCAGCGTCTAGTAATTCGTTAGCACCGTAGCGAGGAAAGTAATTGTCTTAAGGAGATTCGCTAGATGCATACCTCACTCCATTTGCTGAATAGTTGAACTAATGATCTTTTATAGGGGTGATGCTGGAATATTTATGTTCATAAATATTACTGTATATTGATACTGACTAATATCAGTCTAATTTGTGTTTAACTAAGAAAGGTAATTGAAAGATGGTTCTATAATTAAGAAACATTCTATCGAACTGAAAACTCGCACCTGATATTCACCGACCTGGCCAATTAGATCTGTGACATTGATTAGTTGTCAGATCTAACAATAATCGCTGGAAATGGAGCATATTGTCCCGTCTTAAATGCTACATAGCAAGCCACAAATGAACTTCTCATTTATCAGATTGAATGTCAATTGGACCATGTGTAGGGATCAAAATTTGACTCGCATCAGAATGATGATATGCGTCCTAACTATTAAGTGCTTTCCTCGAGAATCCACAACTCTCACAGTTTATCACGGAGCCGCTTTCACTCCATGCCATCCCGGAGCTACCCTCCATCTCAAAGACGTCCTCAATCCAGAGTCGTACTCCACCACTCAGAGGTCTTTACCACTCCGAGGTCTTCCCCGTCCCGAAGGTCCCAGCTTCGAACATGAAGTTCCAAACAGCAGTCTATCGAAATCTTCGTCTGCCGTTGCACCATTCATCCTCCACACGTTCATAATGTGTAATCTCCTATCATCGCGGACAGTAATGGATAGTGGCAGAATTTCTGGTATGCAATTCTAGCCGACCAGCATCAATGATCATTACCGTTACAACATATCTGATACGTGCAGATCGTGCAGTAACAGCAATCCACCAATTCCGCCTCCACTCCAGCATCCACTTCAGGTATATATAATCTTTCTTCTCCTAAGAGAAGGGGATTGCTTCTCTAATCCTCAGAACACACCACACCAGGCAGTTCTCCTCTACTAGAAGAGGATTACTTCTCTAATCCTTAGAACACACCACACCAGACAGTTCTCTTCTACTAGCACATAAGGCAGTACTCTCTGCTAGTGCACCAACACGCCTGCATTTGTCCTCTGCGCGGCCCATCCTCCCATCACACCAGCAGTTATCCTCTGCCGGTCCCTTGTACCATGCCCGCAGTTGTCCTCAGCGTGACATGTCCATCCACTACCCCGACAGTTATCCTCTGTTGGGGTTTTTTTTTGGTGCATTTCACCTATTGATTCTTATGCCCGAAGGTCTTAAGTCGGCACCACACCGATGTTCCTAACCCGAAAAATGTCTCTTCTCTTGTGTGCTCTGACAGGCACCATTCGCGAAGCGCCCAAATCGCTTGTAGTGAGTCCAATTCACGGTAAGCCGATTTTTATTCACCGCACTATGTTTCCTGGAGTACAACTAGACTCAAGGAAATAACTCCCCTTACATTTCATAGAAAACTTTAAGATAGGACCTCACATATCTCTCTCTCTCTCTCTCTCTCTCTCTCTCTCATCCATTTTAAATTCAAAAAATATAATCCAAATAGCATTATTCTTGTACATTATTAAAACAGGAGACTTTTACTCTTCTATTTGATAGATATGTTAGACATTTTTTAGCACCACACGTGCCAAAACTGCTGGTTATAAAAAGATTTGATTATGAAAATCTTTTCATGTCAGAATGTGACAGTTTTTTCTCTCCTTTGCAGGTAAGTAGCAAATGAGACCACCTGTAATATAGTGGTAAGCAGATCCTCTCCCCTAGACAGTAGAGTAATTGCGAAGCCCAAGAACAAGAGCATATGCTTAATTTGCAAAATTCTCGTTTCAGTTGCGGTTGTTTGTTGTGTGTCGATTGACTCGATACACTTCACTGGCGCTTGATTCTTCCTGCTTCCCTTCTGCTTTACTTCAGAATTTGCCGCGGGACACGGCCAGCATGGGAAAATGGATTACCAACAGAAAACTAAATCCAGAGATGAAATCATGTGTTTGAGACAGAAAAGCCCAATGCTGGTGCCAAAGCTCTACTCCACTGCTTGTTCACGGCCAAAAGGGAATGAATCCTCCCTTTGAAACCTCTAACTGTTTGGAAAACTCAGTCCACAACTCTCTCCCCTTTTGGCATTTTGCTTTTGTCGCGTTACACAGTGACAAATCCCTGTGAGTTTTGAATGCTGTATCTTTTGCCTCCATCAAAGTAAAATTCGTTCATGAACCCTACTAACCTACCTCCTGAGAAACTAAGCTTCATGCCTCCATCATTGTGTCTAAATTGTCTCCTGGAGGTTCTCAAGATTTATATTAATTGTTCATGAACCCTACTAAACCCATCATTGTGTCTAAATTGTCTCCTGGAGGTTCTCAAGATTTATATTAATTGTTCATGAACCCTACTAAACCCAGAGATGAAATCATGTGTTTGAGACAGAAAAGCCCAATGCTGGTGCCATAGCTTTGCTCCACTGCTTGTTCCATGGCCAAAAGGGAATGAATCCTCCCTTTGAAACCTCTAACTGTTGGAAAACTCAGTCCACAACTCTCTCCCTCCCCCCTTTTGGCATTGGTTTTGTCGCGTTACACAGTGACAAATCCCTGTGAGTTTTGAACGCTGTATCTTTTGCCTCCATCAAAGTGAAATTCGTTCATGAACCGTACTAACCTTCTGAGAAACTGAGCTTCATGCCTTCATCATTGTGTCTAAATTAGCACCTGGAAGTTCTCAAAATTTATATTAATCGAACACGATTGATTGAATAGTTTGATAAATTATCTCAGTAAACTTTGTTTAGCATTGTCTGTTGGATATAAATACAACTATAATGCGGAATAAATCAGCCATTAATCAAGAATCAATCATCTCAAGAATCATATAATGCAAAATCTTTCATAATAGAAAAACCCTAATTGCATACCTGAAGCCATTGATGAATTGAAGGAAGAAGTTGTAGAAGATCTCTTCAATTCTGCAAACCCTAATTGCAATGGATCCGCTTTTCTCTGCTCCTTGTTTCCTTGCACAAAAACTCTGTTTATTTTCTGATGGATTCTCACAACCAAAATGAGCGTAAGTTTTTGTTTTCTTTTCAGGAGGAGAAAAGTGGGTCGCACATTTGCAAAAAGACCCCTTGAAAATAAACCTTTCCATCATGGTATCTTTTCTATTTTCAAGTGACCAAATAACTATATAAATGTGACAATCATATGGGCACCCTTAATATCAGTTAAATTTAATAGGAATCCAATGCAAAAACCAAGGTTAAGTGGGCCACTTTCATATGAGATTAACATTCTCCCACTTGGGCCATTAACCGATTAGGTTAAAAACTTTAGAAAACAAAAGTAGAAAAAAGACTCATTTTCAAAATCATTTTGACTCCATTGGATTCCATACTGAAAAACCTTTGACACGTGCACGAATTTTAAAAAACAACAACTGATAAGCCCAAATATGTAAAACTGTAATACTGCAATTAGCTTGGACTACTAATGCGAGTCATAGCGGTTATACAACATCCACGTCATACTCCCTTCTATGTACCACAACATTGATAACCCTTACTAATTGAGTCCATAACCATAATGACCCCTGTAATTGTCTTGTAAAGACATTTCCTGTTTAACATACATCCATACAAAATATGTGTACACACAATTGGATAACAGGAAATAGAGAAACAAACTGTTATTTGTACAACAATGTCAATTACACAAGTACCATATATACATTTACAGATTACCCAAAAGACCCATCCTTACAACATGTTCCTTAAATGTCTTTGGAGGCAATCCTTTAGTCAATGGATCAGCAACCATTAAGGTGATACTTATACTTTCAATTGACACCTTCTGTTTCTCAACTCTTTCTCTAACCACCAAGTACTTCAATTCTATGTGCCTAGAACCATTAGAGTACTTACCATTCTTAGAGAAAAATACGGCTGCTGTATTGTCACAATATATCTTCAGCGGCCTGGCAATAGAGTCAACTACACCAAGTGCTGAGATAAAATTCCTCAACCATAATGCATGATTTGTGGCTTCAAAACAAGCTATGAACTCAGCCTCCATCGTGGAAGAAGCAATGAGAGACTGCTTCACACTCTTCCACGAGATTGCCCCACCTGCTAGCAAGAAAATAAATCCTGAGGTAGACTTCCTGCTATCTGGGCAACCACCAAAATCTGAGTCTGAATAGCCGATCACCTCCAACTGGTCTGATCTACTGTATGTAAGCATATAGTCCTTTGTCCCCTGAAGATACCGCATAACCTTCTTAGCCAACTTCCAGTGCTCCATTCCTGGATTGCTTTGGTATCTTCCCAACATCCCAACTGCATAACTGATATCTGGCCTGGTACAAGTGCTTGCATACATCAAGCTCCCAACAGCTGATGCATACGGAATTTTCTGCATTTGACCCTTTTCTAAGTCATTTCTGGGACACTGGCTACCACTTAATCTGTCACCCTTCTGAATGGGTGCAGGACTGACTGAACACATTTCCATATGGAATCTTTCCAAGACCCGGTTGATATATCCTTTCTGAGACAGTCCTAGCAATCCTCGAGATCTATCCCTGAAGATCTCTATGCCAATAACATAAGCTGCCTCACCCATATCAACCATCTGAAAATTCTTGGTAAGATAGCTTTTAGTTTCATACAGCAAACCAAGATCACTACTGGCTAATAAGATGTCATCTACATACAGAACCAGAAAAATAAACTTGCTCCCACTGATCTTTAGATATATACACTGATCAACAGTGTTTTCTGTAAATCCAAAAGATGTAATGGTATTATTAAACTTTATATACCATTGCCTGGAAGCTTGTTTAAGTCCATATATAGATTTCTTTAATTTACAAGCCAAGTGTTCTTGTTCTTTAATTGCAAACCCTTCAGGTTGCTCCATGTAGATATCCTCATCCAAATCCCCATTTAGAAAAGCAGTTTTCACATCCATTTGATGTAACTCCAAATCATAATGAGCTACAAGTGCCATAATGATTCTAAGAGAATCCTTTTTAGATACTGGAGAGAAGGTCTCTGTATAGTCAATGCCTTCTTTCTGAGTGAAACCTTTGGCCACAAGTCTAGCCTTATATCGTTCGATATTGCCTTTAGAGTCGCGCTTGGTCTTAAAGACCCATTTACACCCGACTTTCTTACAGTTATAAGGCAATTCAACGAGATCCCAGACTTGGTTTTGGTCCATAGATTTTAACTCATCTTTCATAGCATCAACCCATTTACTAGAATCATTGCATTCTATGGCTTGTGAAAACGAAACTGGATCTTTATTTACCCCAATATCATAATCAGATTCCTGTAGATATACCACATAATCATCTGAAATGGCAGATCTTCTTTCCCTTTGAGATCTTCTCAAAGCTGCCGGTTGTGGTGGTTCTACAACATTTTCAATGGGAATATCCTCATGGAGTGGTGAACCAACATTAATTTGTTGTTCTGGAATCTCAACTTGATGATCAAGCTGAGGTACAACAATTTCTCTTGAAGGAAAGGTAATTGGGATATTTACCCTTACAACTTCAAGATCTACTTTTCTTGGTTCATCACTCCCACTAAATTCACCATTCTCTAGAAATCTGGCATTACCAGTTTCAACTATTCTTGTACTATGGTTAGGGCAATAAAATTTGTATCCCTTAGACTTATCTGGATAACCAATGAAATACCCAGATATTGTTTTTAAGTCCAATTTCTTTTCTTGTGGGTTATATATTCTGGCCTCTGCTGGACAACCCCAGACATGTAAATGTCTTAAACTAGGTTTCCTACCAGTCCACAACTCGAAAGGAGCTGTTGGGACTGCCTTACTAGGAACCCTGTTTAAGATATACATAGCAGTTTTTAAGGCCTCACTCCACAATGAATTGGGTACTTTAGAGAAGCTCATCATGCTCCTAACCATATCCATAAGAGTTCGGTTTCGCCTTTCAGCAACACCGTTCTGCTGAGGCGTACCTGGCATCGTGTATTGAGCACAAATGCCACGCTTTTCTAGGAATTTGGCAAATGGGCCAGGATGTTGTCCTGACTCATCATATCTACCATAATATTCACCACCTCTATCTGATCTTATGATTTTAACCTTTCTATCTAATTGTCTCTCGACTTCTGTAATGAACACCTCAAGGATGTCAACAGCCTGAGACTTTTCATTAATTAGATAAACATAACCATAACGTGATAGATCATCTATAAAGGTAATGAAATATCTCTCTCCAGTAAAACATGGAATGGAAAGAGGTCCACAAATATCTGTATGAATTATTTCAAGGAGGTCTTTACTTCTTGTGGCACTTTTCTTAGTGTGTTTAGTTTGTTTTCCTTTTATACAATCCACACACACATCAAAATCAGTGAAGTCCAGGTCATCCAAAATCTCAGTCTTCACTAATCTTATTATTCTATCCCTGGAGATATGCCCCAGTCTCCTATGCCACAAGATAGAGGATTTTTCATTTATTAAGCCACGTTTAATACCAACATTCGAATGCAGAGATAATAAAGATTGCGCAAACTCATCATTCAATGAAATTTTATATAAACCATCACATAAAATTCCATGCCCAACCGGCATTGAATTATACATTAAAGAGAGTTTTCCACAATTGAATAAAACAGAATATCCAAAAACATCTAATTTGGATACAGACATTAAGTTCCTAGAAATTGAAGGTACATAAAAAGTATCCTCAAGATTCATCTGATGACCCGTCTCCAAAAGTAGTCGATAAGTACCAACATATTCGACCTCCACTTTCAGACGGTTCCCCATAAAGATGAATCTCTCACTTTCCTTCGGTTTCCGGGTTGTAAGGAATCCCTGCATTGAATTAGTTATGTGAGTTGTGGCTCCAGAATCAATCCACCAAGTATTAGAAGGAACTTCAGCAAGATTTGATTCATAACATACAAAAGAAAGATTTGTACCTTTCTTTTCGAACCAAGCTTTCCTCTTGTTGCAGTCCTTCTTCACATGTCCCTTTCTGCCACAGAAGTAGCATTTGACAGTGAAAGCTTTTCTATGACCTTGGCTACTTTCCCCATGGTCATTTCCTTTCTTTGATGGAAATCTTTTACCTCTTCCATATTTACTTTTCTTATGGATACCCCCTGAAGTTACTGCCAACACTGAGTGCTGTCCTTCTTGCCTCAGTCTCACCTCCTCTTGAACACACATACTAGTTAGCTCATTCAAGTTCCACTTATCCTTATGAGTATTGTAGTGGATCTTGAATGGCCCAAACTGTGAAGGAAGTGAGTTGAGGATGAATTGAACCAAGAAGGACTCATCAACCTTCATACCCAGTGATCCTAGCTTAGCAGCCTTGTCAGACATGTTTAGAATGTGTTGCTGAACTCCTCTATTACCATCATATTTCATGGTGGTAAGTTCAGCCATTAAGGTACCAGCTAATGACTTATCTGCTGACTTAAATCGGTCCTTTACTGCAGACAAAAGTTCCGATGCACTAGTAGTATGTGGGAGGGAAGTCTTGATGTTATTAGCTATGGTCATCTTTATGAACATTAGACTGAGCCTATTAGACTTTTCCCAAGCTTTGGCATGGCTGACCTGTTCTGCTGTACTCTCAGCAGTTACTTCATCAGGTTTGTCAACTATTAAGGCCATGTCTAGGTCTAGGACACCCAGTGTAAACTGTACATGTTCATACCATTCTGAGAAATTTGTACCATCCAAGGCCGGAATGCTAGTGGCATGAGTGTGAAGAGAAGTGGGGACGTTCACTGAAACATAATAGGACATAGCTCACATTAGGCCACGAATCAATACAATAACTTTAAATTTAATTAAGATGAACTATTGATATCACTTAGATTTCTCCTTTGGGCGAAACCTAAGCATATCTAGTGTTCACTCTTTAGGTGAGAACTTTTATCACCTACGTAGGTCTAATATAATTTATGCCAACTTAGATAGTAAGTCATGTTACCTTTGGGTATTCACTTCTACACCACTAGGTTGCATAAATTACACTATCCTACCCCTGTTCATAATTATTCGAAAGAGATTTTCCTTTGGGCCAGTCCCAATCTCCTAACTAGAACCGCCACCGAGAATATTATTGTCTTTACTGTCTACCTCATTAACATGTCTTTTATGTAGTTGTATATTCATAAGGTTTACTAACCTAGGTCACTTTGGCAACTACTAAATCAATAAGCCTTATGAATACAAACTAACCAATAATATTCTCTAATTCTATTATTTGTGTAATGCCATAATACTACAATACATTACTTGACCAAACATCAATCAATATTAACACAATAGCTTAAATGTATTAACAATCATTAAGGATTGAATTAAGCAACAATTAGTCGACTACATAGTATTATTAGTCGACTTGGGTCAAGTCAAGTCGACTACAGGTTTAGGTCTAGTCGACTAGGGCAAACAAGGATTAGTCGACTATACCTACATGACTAGTCGACTACATATTTTATCAGTCGACTAGGCCAAAATTACAAGTCGACTAGAAACTTTATCAGTCGACTACAAATATTATTAGTCGACTCCTGTTAGAATCCAAACTCTCGGTTAAAATATTAGTCGACTTGGCCAAATGGTTAGTCGACTATACACTTTACTAGTCGACTAATCCAAAAACCAAGTCGACTCCTGAAAGAAACAGAGAGTCGGGTAACTTTCTGGATGGACTATTAGTCGACTAATAAATCCCTATAGTCGACTAATACCCCACGATACAGTTACCGAATGGCAGTTCCAGATTATCGCCCGAATCCCAAAAATTATGGAAAAATCGGGGAAAATTAGGGAAAATTAGGGTTTCTAAAATCCTAAATTTGATCCATATTAATTGCATAATTAGAGGAATGTATACATGATTTTAGGGTTTCCAAGAATCCTCTTCAATTCTACAATTAAAGATCAAAATCTGGATTTCATGAATTGTTAATCAAAAACCCTAACTTTTCATAATTCCTAAATCCAAGATGTATCGATTCTTTAACCTGGCTCTGATACCAAATGTTGGATATAAATACAACTATAATGCGGAATAAATCAGCCATTAATCAAGAATCAATCATCTCAAGAATCATATAATGCAAAATCTTTCATAATAGAAAAACCCTAATTGCATACCTGAAGCCATTGATGAATTGAAGGAAGAAGTTGTAGAAGATCTCTTCAATTCTGCAAACCCTAATTGCAATGGATCCGCTTTTCTCTGCTCCTTGTTTCCTTGCACAAAAACTCTGTTTATTTTCTGATGGATTCTCACAACCAAAATGAGCGTAAGTTTTTGTTTTCTTTTCAGGAGGAGAAAAGTGGGTCGCACATTTGTAAAACGACCCCTTGAAAATAAACCTTTCCATCGTGGTATCTTTTCTATTTTCAAGTGACCAAATAACTATATAAATGTGACAATCATATGGGCACCCTTAATATCAGTTAAATTTAATAGGAATCCAATGCAAAAATCAAGGTTAAGTGGGCCACTTTCATATGAGATTAACATTGTCAAGCAAAAAGAAACAATTAGAGGTGACAAGGTAAAACACTTGTTTCAAGACAATTACTGGTTGAATCAAATAGAATGATAGAGTTGACTTTTTCGACCACCACACGAGGAAATTTTCTAATTATAGTGTCATCTGATATCCATTATTAACATTCTAATATATATGTTTTCTTTATTAGAATTCTGATTTAGCTAACCTTCTAATTTAACGAGTTTTAAATCTAAATTCTAATTTGATATGGACCTATTTTTGTCATAACAGTCCTAATAACATAACTCTAAATTCTAAATAGTATTTTAGTAGAAAATCATAATTACTTAAATTATGACTAATTTTTAAGAATGCAAACAACATGTGCAGGGCACGTGCACTTTTCTAATACTCTTTTAATATAACTGTTTTTTCTTAACAAAGATTTTAATCCGAAATTGGATATAAGATCTTCCAAAACCCAATCCTACATGTTTACTACTTAATCCAACCTCGAAAGCAATTGTTAACACCTCAAATAATTTTTGCTGATAATTAGAGGCACACACGAGAAAAAGAGTGACCTAGTTGTTGTAGTTTTCGGTGGTTGTTTGACCTGTTGGTTGTCGCATTTATGTAGGAGTCGTTCTCAATTCACTAAGACATGTAGTGTGATCCTGTGCAATATAGAGAATATGAGTAGTTATTGGAGCCAACATTATAAAATATTGTGAAACTCTTTCAAGAGATTTCACATTGAGTAACTTGAGTTAAAGAGGTGGAGAACTTAAAAGCAATTTATTCGAGATAGATGGTCGATGGTCGAATCATTTGAGATCGATGATCTTGATCATTCTTAATGTTTTACGGTTGTTACAACTCTTTATAAACAGTTTGGTAATCTAGGGTTTGAGCAGAGGAAAAGAGCAAAAAGAGGTGAGAACTATTTAGAGGCAAAGATATAGATCAAAAAAGAGAGAGAAGATGATCGAGTAGAGAGATCTATGAATACTCTTTGTAGGTCAAGCCAACAAAGATACTTAACATTAAAGGAAGATTGATTCACCAAGGAAAAATGTACTTTTCATCGATGTATAAGTTTCATCTTTGATGAGACGAGTGTTTAATGTTCATACTTGCATAAGAAAAGAGGGTTGGGGTATGTAATTGTTCTCTTGTACTCCATGTTATTATATATTTCTCTCGATACTCTCCTCATGGATGTAGCTCAGGTCAAGTCAAATCATGATCGCAGGGGAACCATGCATGAAAATGTGTGTATTTGTAAATCAGTGAAAGTGTTATGGTGCTTTGGCTTTCTCGATACTTCTGTTATAGCATATAGGTCATACGAGTCGAGTTCACAGGGACGGGAGGCGATAGAAGCGTTAATAATTCGTGTTCACGTTAGTTATTAACAAGTTCTTTTTTGTTTAAGAAAGAGAAAAGAAAAAGAAAAGAAAAATAGAAGTGGTAGGAGGAGAAGGATATGAAAACGTGAATGAAAGAAATGATATCTGTGGAGGAAATAAAACAAGAAATAGAAGCGGAGGTGAAAACATTGTGAAGTGACTTACAAAGTGGATTTAAAAAAGAAAAGAGATGAAATTTGTGGTGAACGAAGAAGGTGATGAAAATAATAATGATAAAATGGTTTTGAAAATTAATTTAAAAATAAAGTAAAAATAGAAGAAAACTCATGACCACTAACTACTAAGTGCTCCACTAATCATACTCTTAGTGATAGTTGCCTCACATGAATCCTTAGCTATCACTAATTGTTGGCTTCAAGAGACGTTACAAAGCATAGTCCATAAGATTGTTCTCCACATCCAAATCCAATTAACAAGGTACAAGCTACTATTAATCCATAAAAACTGATTAGAGGTAAGCATGAAATAAAGTATGAAATGCAAGTTAGCTTGTTAGTGAGTTAGCTGTTAGAACCCATCATCATGAGCCATCAATGGCTCTTACAAGAGCCAGGCTTTGTAAAGGATATTATATTTATATGGATTATCAAGTAAGTGGTTAGATGATTAGTGGTTAGTAGTTAGATTGCCTGAGAGAAAACTAGGTAAGAATTATATTAGAGGTTAGAGAAGAAACCTGAAAGGAAAGGAGAAAACTTTCATAGATTGTCTTCTCTGCGACAACATCTCTCTCTTTCTAAAAAGAAAATAAAAATGAAGAAAGAAAATCTACACTAAACTACTCTATGTAGAGAAACCTTACCTACTGCTCGCTCTCTCTCTCTCTCTCTCTCTCTCTCTCTCTTTCAATTTTCTAATCATCATACAGTGCCTCCCTGTATGAGGACCTGAGAAACATTTGAAAGAAACCACGCATCAAAAAATCAAGGAGTGCCTCCGTGACAGCTCCCTAACATGCCGCGGATCCGTGACAATTGTCGCGTTTCTGAGGCAAGATAAGGGAGATACTCCCAGATCTTTTGCCCGTTGTCATTTCTCGCTTCGAGGAGCTTCGGTATATATCTTAACTTGGGTATTTTTGACTCGTATTTCTCTGAATTCATCCTCAATTTCAAGATCCAATGTATCTAGAGGCTCTCTTGACTTAGGATCCAAGAAATCCGCATTAATTACCCAAAATAGGTTTAATTAAACTCTTATTGCAACGTTTTTTTCTTATTCATTCATTTTTTGCACAAGAGACCAAAACACGGATTAATAAGCAGTATTTTATTATAAACAGGGTGGGAAATGCGATATGAAAAAAATGTAGAATTGGATACTACTCTTACCACCACACTTATCTTTTACTCATCCCGAGCAAATTAAGAAAAAAAACTAAACTAAGAATGTTATTTCACTACTTTCGCAAGTGACGCGATTGCACTGAGCGTGTGCAACAAGCCTTTAAACATCTAAGTTTTCCTTAAAGGAGGAGTTATAGTCTCTTGAGGGTTTTCAGCGAATTACACCCACAAATCTATAAAGAAAGAAAATAAATGTTAGTATTTTTGAAAACGCATTTTGAAAAAGATAAAAAATTTTGAAATATTTTTGCAAAAATTAAGCGATCAAAGGTCATAAATTCACCAAAAATTATTTGTTCCTAAGCTTAGTCTATATACAAGATCGTGTCATCAACTGAAGTAAGAATTCAAAATTGAATTGAATAATTAATCTTTCATAAAACCTAGATAATTATGCACTTTTTGTGATAGTGTACAATTTTAGGATTTCAACTCTAACCATCAAGCTATATATATATATATATATATATATATATATATATATATATATATATATATATATATATATATATATATATATATATATATATATATATATATATATTGAAAGTACACCTAGAGGGGGGTGAATAGGTGTACGGCTAATCTAAAGACAAATAATGCGAAATTTAAAAACTAATTGCAACACACTTAGTGTAACCAAAGAGTGTAGCCGAATTCCCGGAGAAGGGCTCTGGACTAACTCCTCTTGATTCCTCTGAATAAGAGTTGAGGTGCTATATGAAGCTCTCTTGGTTAAACACAAGTATGGCACACAATCAAATCAAGCATGTATATATGATATGACAATAAGATGCAATGCATAATGTAAGAGAGAGAGTTAGAGAAAGTGGATCAAACACAAGCATCGAGATATGTTTCGAGGTTCGAGCACACAGCTCTACGTCTCCGCCTTCACACAGAAGGATTTCTACTAACTCGTCCACACAGGACTTCCCACACAGAGAACCTCTACTTAGAATTTGGGCAAATACAATTTGGGAGTATACAACTCCTCTCTCAACAAATACAACCTCTACACTTAGAGGCAAGGCACAAAGCCTACACAATATCAACCTCACAAATGAGGGATAGGTACTTAGCCAAACAACCACAATCACCTCACACTTGAGGGATTCCAACACAACCTCCACGATCACCTCTACACAAGAGGGATACCAATATTATCGCCTCTCACTAGAAGGATATCACAAAAATGGAAGGTTTACAACTTGGTGGTCTCTCTCAACCACAAACCACTTTTCTTTTCTCACTAAAACGAGATCGTATAGATAGGATAGAATGATAAGCTCAAGTGTGAGAGATAAAGAGTTTGGAAATCAAAAACACAAAGAAAAACTCTTGGGAAAACTTCTAAAATAGATATAAAATGAAGATCAAAAACAATCCCAAAGACTTCTCCTTTTCTTGATTTTTTCAACAAATAAAGATAAATCTTTTGGCTCTAAAAACTCTTTTGAAAATTTATATTAAAACACTTGTAAAGGTGAGAAATTTTGCTCTTGAAATTCTTGTTGAAACACCAACTCAAAAGGGCTATTTATAGCCCCATTAAAATTCTGCCCGTTGGCAGCTGATAAGGGCAAATTTACCCTTCCGGTCGACGGCCGGTCGACCAGCCAACGGTCAACTTTTTGACCGTTGAGCCCACCAGTCGACCGCCCGGTCGACCGGGACTGGATCCAGAGAGCAACGGCTCTCTGGCCGGTCGACCGAAGCCGGATACAGAGAGCAGAACTCTCTGTCGGTCGACCGGGTTGGTCGACCGGGTCGGTCGACCAGGGCCTTTTCCAGAGAGCAGAGGCTCTCTGGCGGTCGACTGACCCGACGACCGGCCCACCAGCCTGGCTGTGTGCACGTCCTGTGCACGTCGGTCGACCGGCCCGGTCGACCGACCACTGCTACGGTCGACCGGTCCGGTCGACCGGCAGTCAGCCAGTCCAGCCATTATAGGTCTTAAAAACTTGAGTTTTTATCTTTAATTAAATCCCATAAAAACACATAAATTCCACAAAAATTAGTTCTTATATTATCTTTGAAGTACAAACATGTGTGATAAAAATTCAACACATATTTCAAACTATTTGAATCATTTTTGTGTGGTTGAAAATTTGCCTTAAATCAAAAACTGTATTTTTCGAAACTTGAATTTTTGAAATGGAAATCCGATTTTTCCAAAACACTTGTAAACACAAAAACATGATATTGAAACAACTTTGAAGCATATTATATATGGATAGAATCCAATATACATGTAAGTATTTATATCTATATTTTTGACATTAAATCCAAAAATAAGTTTTGTTTAAATACAAAACTCCAAATACATGAATAGCATATCAAAATAAGTTTTTCTAAGTATATGAAGTATAGATGTATATAGATCAAATCTAATATACACTAAACCATGTAAACTTGTTTTGATTCTATCTATTCATGAAAACTAAGATCGGTTAAAGCGAAAAATCAAAACATGAAACTTGTGCGTGTATTGTGAACTTGAACATAACACTATCTAATCTTTACAATGATCTAAACAAAATCTTAACTAAACAAACCGAAGCCTTCTTGTAGAACACCGTCTCCAAGTCAACTCGATCCAAACGCGATCCAACGAGTTTGACTCCAACCGAGTGCTAGATGTGAACTTGACGCTTGAGCTCTTGAATCACCATGTGAAAGGTTCAAAACTCCTTTGTTGAAGCTAATCACCAACTAATATCTTGGTTAAATATCTGAAACTAAATATCACAAGATTATTAGTAAACTATAACTGCAAGAGTTAATTGTCATCAAAACTAGAGTGAAGGTCCTATGGGCCAACACACACACACACACACACACTCACACACACATATATATATATATTCTTTTTTCTTAATTTTCTTTGGCTTTCTAGTTTACCCAGGTAGCGAGCCTTTAGCCGGTGACTCCCAAATCAAACAATATTAGGGCACCAAATGAGAAAATATCATACGGGCTTAAGGACTCGAGTAAATAAGGCCACAAAACTAAGAGGGATTATTTATTTTTTTACCACCGTTAGGCGTAAATAATTATGCTTCCTGAGGTATAATTATCAAGCTTTAATAAGTGATTTTTTTATTCATATATACAGTATATATTTATATTTTTTATTTATGGCATTTTAAATCTTTGTTTCCATCTCAAAATGTGTAAGTGTGAAGTGTATACTCCAAGATCAAATTATATTTCCAATATTTCTTACGTAACCTATAATTTTAAACAAGATATATTATTTGGACTAAGTTTAAGATGTCATAATTATGGTATCGTTAATTCTTAAGATCATCTTAATTTTCTAAAAAATAGATCAAAATATTATCTCTTTTTTCAAAAAATTTATTAAGAAAGGAAAAATCCTATACAAAAGAGAAGATACTAAGAATATCCTAAAAGAAGTGAAAAAGAAAGAAAATCTAAAAACTCTACGTTAGTAGACCCTCCCCCACACTTATCTCATATATTGTCCTCAATACATCATGAATGTGTATATGCATGAAAATACAGAAGGAAAGAGAATTCACCTCAAGATAGTAGTTCTGATGGCAGTCTAATTGGTGCACGCAATGTGGCCCAATTATGAGAATGTAGAGCTCGCAGGAACCCACCAGTGACCTCTCTAGCATAACCAATTAATGTAATGTATACATGTATGACTTTTATTAGAAATTTTACCTCATCAAATTTTCAAATTGTAAAAATAATTTCAGTCTCACTATTTTCTACGTCTTTATCCCAAAATGAATAGAGAGATAGTAATTGATAATAAACAGGGAATATGTATTATATAATATAATAAAAGCAGAAGACTGATGGAATAGAACACAAGTGATAAGGCAGAATGTAAACAAATATAATATAATAATAATAATAATAAAATCAAAAAATTGAAGTAAAACCTGATGAAAGCAAACACAGTAAAACCAGCGGTACAAACCCGGTTCATGGCTTCATTAGATAAGTACGTCAAAGGAATAATCCAAACCAGAAAACTCTCATCTATAACGCGTACATCTCACGTCATCGTAAACTAAGTCCATACGACCCGAATTACAAAACGCGCAACGAATTATTAATTGGCATATTTTATTATTACTCGTCCGAATCATATATCTAGGTATGTGTCCTGGCGTATGACTCAATGCGCATACATCCATATATATAAGTAAGTCGAGGTTGGTTATTGAAACTGATGATGATTGATGGATCATATTCATAGTGGGTCATGTTACTGCCCGGGACACAACCTAGTGGGAATTAAGACGCCTAACATGAGTCTTCATACGGGGAATTAAGACACCCCAACACGAGTCATCAGTCCTATGACCATTATAAACACAAAATCACTGATATTCATTTGTTCTCCCCATCCCGATATAGGTTGACCTTTTTATGATATATTATATAATTATCAATTTACGGGAATAGCATAAGCATGACAAGTTCAAGAATTTAGGAGTACAAGAGTACATACATAACAAGAATACAGGTCACTATATATAATACATGATAACAGGTACAGGATTTTCATAAATGTGATAATCACAGGTCAAGTGTTAACATGACAGGTGGCAGCTGATAAATCATAAAAGGGGCAGGTGTCAAGTAGTAGAATGGTCAGGTAATAGCATGACAAGGGTGATATTAGGCAGGTGATAAGAGACAACATGGTAAAAGATAGCACATCAAGTGAAAGCATATCTAGCAATACAGGAAAATAGTACCGATATCAGATATCGGTATGAATACCAGAAAATCATGCAGTCTCAGGAAAACAGTATAAATAAAATTTCAAACTCTTCACAACCATTAATAAAGGAATAGATAAACTGGTAAGTAGGTAATTAGCAAGCAAGAAAGCATGCAAGTGGGGCTAAGCAAGCGGGAGGCATGAACGACGAACAGTGCTTAATCCCTAAAGCACTTTACGAGGTTACTGAAATGACTCGACTAAAAAGGCGAGTCTAAAATCCGGCAGAGTTTCACCTACACGAATCTAGTGGTAAAACACTGAACGCTAAGCATGCTTATCAGGCGGAGCATAAGAGACCTGACCGTCTAAGTGCACTCCTCTTTCAAGAAAGTGGGTGAGAGCCCAAAGGCTAAAGTACGCTCGGGGTCTAAGCGCACACTTGGTAGCTACCACGAAATTCATAAGGGTGCAACGCCAAAAACTAATTGGGTAGCTAACCTAGGAGTGGGCAGAAACTTAGAGTCAGTACAAGGGTTCCTGCATGAGATGTTAGTACCACACGAGCATACATATAAACATGAGAATATCTACGCTACCGTGAAGTGGTGAAACCCGGAGGCTGAGTAGAGAGCCCGGAGGTTGAACGACCACGAAGGGTCGACCACGCATGGTATAAAAGCAGAAATAAAATACATCGCAGGCATAATATATGTACAGGAAATAAACTACCCTAGTACAAACATTCGTCACAGGCATATGCATGTATAATCCTGAGCACTCGGCCACATACCAATATAAGGGCACAACTCAATATAAAATACGAATATAAATACAATCGAATACTGAATAAAAAACATAGTCGATCCGTCAAAGCGGGAAAACCCAAAATGAGGGGGGACACTCGCCTATAAATCTTCAAAAAACGCCGATAATTTCAGAAATCCAAGAATTAATGTACACGAGCCACCATATATTTTAAAATATATATAATATTTTTAGAAGGAGACAGAGAATAAGACAGAGGAGAGAGAAGAGAGAGAAAGAATTAGAGAGAATGGCAGGAGAGAGAAAGAGAGAGATTAAAGGAAAAGAGAAAAGAGGGGGTTGTTGCCCCTGCTCATGGCCCAGGGGCCCCACGGCTAGCATGGTCGTGGGCTCAGGTGGCGCCGGCCGTCGTGGCTGGCGCAGGCCGTGGGAGGCCGCCGGCTACCCCAAAGAGGGGGAGAGGAGTTGAGGTGTTGGGGTTTTTTTTGTGGTGTTGATGGGTGATGGTGATGAAGATGATGGATTATGGTGAAACTGAAGAGGGAAGTGGTGGAGATGAGAAATTTGATGGAGGAGTTGATGTGGATGATGGAGATGGTGAAGAAGAGATGGAGGAGGTGATGGATATGGTGGATTGAAGAAGAAAAAGAAGTTAGAGATGGTGGTGGTGCTTGGTGGAGTGAATGAAGAAGGAGGAGGAGATAGTGGCTAGAGTTGGGCTCGGCCATGGGTGGCTCGTTGATCAGGGGTGGCGCTGGGGGTGGCTCCGGAGGTGATGTGGCCGCCGGTTTTGGTGGGGCGTGGAGTGGAGAGATAAGGGGAGAGATGAAATTGGACGGTGAAGGAAAAGAGAGAAGAAGGAGAGTGAGATTAGAGAGAGTTTGAGAGATAAGGTGAGAGAAAGGAAGAATTTAAAAGGAAGATGAAGGAGGAGGAGGCGATGTGCGGTCGTTGGTGCCAAGGGAAGAAGAAAGAGAGGGAGGAGAAAAAGAAAAGAAAAAAAGGGAGAAGAAAATATAAATGAAAGAGGGAAGATATTTTGGGGTGTGTTGTGTGATTGACACGAAAAATTATTTTGTAAATAGTTTAGATATTCTTAGTCTCGTTTCAAAGTAACCGCTGTAGCAAGGGCTATGCGGGTCGATCCTCAGGGAAGGATGCGATGGAAGCGTTTCGGAACGATCTTCTTTGTAAATTTGCTTGTAAAAGAAAAAGAGAAATTGATTAGATTTGATCGAGTTTTAAAAGGTATAGTTTACTAATCATCTACCACAACCTATAGTATTAGTCCCAAAAAGTGAATATCATATTGAATGAAGAAGCATCAGTCCTAGGGTTTTGATTGATAATCAAGCAAGATGATTTAATAATATTGGAACCCTAACTAGTGTGCACTAATAAAGATTAAACATTAATTCATCCTAATTTTAAAACATTGCATAAGAGAAGTTTTTTTTACTTAAAATTATGCTATCAAAGTTTTTAAGTATGAACTATGAAGAATCATTTAAAAAGTGTAACCTAAATTAAAGTAAACCTAATCATCAATTCATCTTCAAGAAGATCTTTTTAATCCTAGGGTTTCTAATAATAATAATAGATGTCAATCAATTCACTTTTTAAACTAAACTAGGGTTGATCAAGAGATTAGCAAACTATACTTTTAATTTAGTTATTCATTTTTTTATGTATTTTCAAGTTTTAGGTGGAATAAGAAGAATTGCATGAAAACAAAAGAAGAAAATAAAACAATTAATCTAAGCAGGAAAGCTGAAATAAATTGCAAAGAAAAAATGAGTAACCTTTATTGGATATCTGACCAATTTACAAAGCTCCTCATTCTTCAAAATAATCTTCTTCAAATAATAAAAACCAAACCACAAGAAATTTCAGAAAGAGAAAAAGATCTAAAGAAAAACCCTAACTTCAGTTGCTGGCTCCCCCTCTCTGTTGCTCTACAGGGATATTTATAGGAGATATAGGAAGTAGAGTTTCAATACAACTCTTCCACGAAAACCCGTAACCAATCTCATCCAAATGGTCACGGAAACGCGGCAATAGTCGCGTTTCTGCGGCAATAGCGTGGCCAATGGCCACGCGCTTTCTTGCGTGGCCTCCTCTGGTCCGTTCATCTGAGCTACTTCTTCTGGATTTTGTATTCAAACCTTCTATCGTGAGAACTCGAGATAACTTGGGAAGTAAGTTATCACAAATCTGAATTTGTAAAAGGATTTGTTCTTCATCTTTAAGCTTTTCTCCCTTTTATCTTCATCCTTGTATTGCAAGTAACTAAGTTTAAGTAGAAGTCCATCTTATCCTTTCCTCCTCCTTTTAGCAATTAGGAGTTCTATTTTATCCTTCCTTTTCCTCCCTTAGACTTTAAAATCTAAGTTTAGATTAAGTTAGATAAGATAGAAACTTCTAAATTACTAAAATTAATTTTGTATGTGGGCTTGTGAGATTCTTGGGCTTTTGGGCTTCAATTGTACTTTATTTTATTATTATTTTTAATTACTCAAGGCCTGCACACATTAAACAATAAAACATTAGTAGCCGTGCTTAATAAAAGAATAAAATAGAAAAATATGATAGTAAATGTGATAATAATTATGCACTGTTTACTACCTATCACACCCCCACACTTATCTTCTTGCTCGTCCTCGAGTAAAAATTAAAAAGAAAAAGAAAAGAAAAACTAATCTATCCTCACTTTCGTAGGTATCACGGCTGCACTTAGCATGTGCAACAAGCCGTTAAACCTCTAGGTTATCCCTAGAGGACGAGTGTTGTCTCGTGAGGGTTTTCAGCGGATTACACCCACAAAATCCATAAAAAGAAAATGTTAGAAATTTAATTAATTAATTTATTTTATTATTTAATTAATTAATTCATTTCAAAAAAGGAAAGAAATATTTGGAATACATTTGAAGAAACTAAGTGATCTATAAGTTTTAGGATTATCATTTTTATTCATTCTTGAACTTAGTCTTTATACAATAATTTGTTATCAATTTTAGGTAAGGATTAAAATTGAATTTTTGTATAGTCTCTTTCGTTACCCTAAGTCATATGCATCATTGTGACTCTTTACTAGAGATTCCTTAACTTGGACTCTCATGCCTCTTTATTATTATTTTCTCATTTTTTAATATGTATAACTCATCTAATTTTCTTTTATGCAAGTATCAAGGCTTCTTGAGGCCCTCATACCTAACTAATTGACTATTAGAAGTGTTAGTACGTATAATATTTCTTGATTTTCTTAGGCTTTCTAATTCATTCATGTAACGAGCCTAAGGTCGGTGGCTCCCAAACCGATCGGTTTTAGGGCACAGGGTGAGAAAAACACCCCACGGACTTAAGGACTCAAGTGAACTAGGCCACAAAACTAAGGCCTTAATTTATAAAGTCACCGTTAGACGTGAATACTTATGCTTCTTGAGGCACATGTATCCAGCTTAATTAGTGAATTTTATTATATTATTTATTTAATTTTTTATTTAATTTTTTTATATTTTTTTATAAGGCACAAGAGTCTTTGTCTTAGAATCCTAGATGTAGAAGTGTATTAGGAATGCACATTTCATTAAGGTAAAAATCAAGACTAATTAATTATTCAATTTTTTCTCCTATACCAAAAAAATCCAACAATTTATTTTATTTTGACCAACTTTTTAGAAATCCTAATCATGATTTTCTTAATTCTTAAGATTAACTTGGATTTCTTTCAAAAGATAAGTCAAAATATTGTCTCCTTTGTCAACTATATATACTAAGGAAAATTTATTATATATATAATTTTTTTATTAAGTTAATAACCTAAGGTTAGTGAGTTATGTTAACAGCACCCTACAATTAGTCAATAATCTATGTTAAAATAAATATATGTTTTTTTTATGATTTTTTTCTAAGGTTAGTACCCTCCCCCACACTTATCTCATGCATTGTCCCCAATGTATGCATGTATGTATAAATGCATGAATTGAACTGGCAGAGAGGTAGAGTTACCGATACATTGGGTCAAAAAAACCCATGGATGCGTTTGCTTCCGGTACTGATTCCAAAAATGGTTTCAGACGTTGACCATTTACCTTAAATACATTTCCATTTTTAGGGTCGTATATTTCTATGGCTCCATGTAGAAACACAGTCATAACAATGAAAGGTCATGTCCATCTTGATTTTAATTTTCCAGGAAAGAGATGAAGTGTAGAGTTATAGAGTAATACTTTTTGTCCTTGGACAAAAGTTTTTCTCGTGATGAACTTATCATGAAAAACCTTAACCCTATCCTTCATAATTTTCGCATTTTCATATGCCTTGTTCCTTAACTCCTCAAGTTCAGAAATTTGCAATTTCTGAAGTTCACCGGCCTTATCTAGATAAAAATTCAGCTGCTTAATTATCCATAAGACTTGGTGCTCTATCTCAACAGGAAGGTGGCAAGCATTTCTAAAGACTAGTCTATAAGGAGACATTCCTAGAATCATTTTAAAGGCGGTCCTATATGCCCATAAGGTATCTACCAATTTGGTGGATCAGTCCTTCCTGCTTTAATTCACAGTTTTCTCCAAGATAAGCTTAACTTGCCTATTTGAAACTTCTATCTGCCCACTGATTTGAGGATGGTAAGGTGTAGATAACTTGTGTGTTATGGCATATTTTTGCATAAGACCTTCAAAAGTTCTATTGCAAAAATGTGTACCATTATCACTAATTATGGCACGAGGGTTTCAAAACGTGAAAAGATGTTTTCTTTCAAGAATTTGATAACAACTTTGTTGTCATTTGTCTTGCAAGGGATGGCTTCAACCCATTTGGATACGTAATCTACAGCCAATAAGATGTATTGGTGCCCAAATGAATTAGGGAAGGGACCCATAAAATCAATGCCCCAAACATCAAAGAGTTCTACTTTTAGAATTGGATTTAGGAGCATCATATTACGTTTAGAAATCCTTCCTATCATTTGGCATCTTGTGCAAGTTTTGCAAAAGTCAAATGCGTCTTTAAACAAAGTGGGCCAATAGAAGCCACTCTGTAGTACCTTTTTCGCAGTTTTGCGGGGACCGAAATGTCCACCGCAAGCAAATTCATGACAAAAGGCTAAAACGCTTCTAATTTCCTCGTCGGGAACACATCTCCTAATAATTTGGTCACTACAATATTTGAAGAGGTAAGGGTCCTCCCATATGAAATATCGGACTTGAGACAAGAACCAGTATCTATCCTGTTTTGACCAACTAGCTGGTGTTTGGTTTGTGACTAAGTAATTAACTATCTCGGCAAACCATGGTTCTGTAGAGATGGTTAGAAGTTGTTCGTCGGGAAAATTATCGTTGATGGGCAATTCGTCGGAAGGTGCGTTTGACACACGAGAGAGATCGTCTCCGACGACATTTTCGACACCCTTTTTATCTCGAATTTTAAGATCAAATTCTTAAAGGAGGAGGATCCAATGAATGAGTCGGGCCTTCGCATCCTTTTTGAGCATTAGGTATCGAAGTGCAGAATGGTCGGTGAATATTGTGATTTTGGTCCCAAGTAGGTATGGACAGAATTTCTCCAAAGCGAACACTACTGCCAAGAATTCTTTCTCGGTTGTAGTATAGTTCACTTGAGCATCATTGAGTGTCCTACTTGAATAATAGATCACGTGCTGCTTGTTATCTCTGCGTTGTCCTAAGACAGTACCTATCGCAAAATCGGAGGCATCACACATGATCTCAAAGGGTTTGGACCAGTCCAGAGGTAAAATGATAGGTGCAGAGATAAGTTCCAATTTTAGCTTCTCCCATGCGCTACTACACTTATCGTCAAAGATAAAGGGCATGTCTTTGGCCAAAAGGTTTGTAAGGGGTCTAACAATTTGCTAAAATCCCTAATGAACCTATGGTAAAACCTGGCATGTCCTAAAAAAAAAACGAATGTCTTTTACGCATCGTGGAATAAGGAGTTTGGCTATGATCTCCACCTTAGCCTTATCCACTTTGATCCCTTTCCTAGATATCTCATGACCTAGGACAATCCCATGCTACACCATAAAGTGGCACTTTTCCCAATTTAGGGTTAAGTTCTTTTCGGTGCACCTTTTTAGCACTAACTCTAAGTGATGTAGACATTGGTCAATTGAATTTTCATAGACGGAGAAGTCGTCCATGAAGATCTCCAAGAAAGTGCTCGATCATGTCGGAGAAAAGGCTTAACATGTAACGTTAGAAAGTGGCTGGGGCATTGCATAGGCCGAAAGGCATTCGTCGATAGGCAAATGTCCCAAATGGACATGTGAACGTTATCTTTTCTTGGTCCTCGGGGCTATTGGAATTTGGTTATACCCTGAGTAACCATCCAAGAAACAGTAATACTCATGGCCCGCTAATCTTTCCAGCATTTGGTCGATAAATGGGAGGGGGAAATGGTCTTTTCTAGTAGTGGCGTTCAACTTGCGATAGTGTATGCATACTCGAATCTCGGTAGGTAATCATGTTTGCACTAACTCTTACTTGTCGTTTTCTACCACAGTGAAACTGAACTTCTTAGGGACCACGTGCACTGGGCTGACCCATTCGCTATCAAAAATGGGATAAATGATCCCATTATCCAACAGTTTCATTATTTCGCCTTGTACAGCCTCTTGCATGAGCGGGTTTAGCCTACGTTGTGAGTCCCTTTTCGGTTTAACCCCTTCATTTAGATGGATTCTATGCTGGACTATTTTAGGGCTTAGTCCCTTGATATTGGTCATAGTCCAACCAATGGCTTCCCTATGTCTCCTAAGGGTTGCCAATAGGACTTCCTCTTGCCTATTAGTCAAATTGGAGGCAACTATGACTGGTAACGTCTCTTGTTCACCAAGGTAGACGTACTTAAGATGTTTAGGCAAGATCTTTAACTCCAAGGAAGGAGGTGGCTCGATGGGTGTAGGTGTTAAGCTTAAATTCTCCATCTCTATAGAACTTGGACTGGCTGCCCATCAATTTCATCAAGGTTAAAATCACTAGATTCTAACTCTTCCTCATTCTTTGATTCTAGTGTGATCTCCTCTTTGTGTTCACTAGTCATATTCTCAATAAAATTAACCTCAAAGGGTTGGTCGTTTATGTCGTAGGATATTTACCTAAGTTGAAAACATTGACTTCCTTGGTCATATCTCCAAAAGTCAATCTCATGGATCCGTTTCTACAATTTATGATTGCGTTAGCGGTTGCTAAAAACGGGCGTCCTAAGATGACGGGAGTTTGGGGCCTAGGATTAGACACAGGTTATGTCTAAAATAATGAAATCGACTGGGTAAATGAATTCTCCTACCCGTATAAGGACACCATTGATCTCTCCCTTGGAACTTTAATTGATCGATCAGCTAATTGGATCGTAACTTGAGTTGGGTTGAATCACCTAAGCCAAGTTGCTGATATACGAAGAAGGGAAGCAAATTAATGCTTGCTCCTAAATCGAGGAGTGCTCGACTAATTCAGTTCGACCTATTGTGCAAGAAATGGTAGGGCAACCAGGGTCTTTGTACTTGACTGGGATCTGGTTAGACAATAGTTCACTAATGTTAGTGGCTAGAAAAACCTTCTTAGGCACATTTGTCTTTCTTTCTTGGTGCACATGTTCTTAAGGAATTTGGCATAACTAGGGACCTGTTGGATTGCATCAAGAAGTGGTATATTAAGCCTACCTTGATTAAACACCTCAAGTAGTTTCTCCATGTGTGCATTATTATTACTCCTAAGCCTATTTGGAAATGGGGCTATAGGTTGGTGCACTTGTTTTGCTGACTTATCAACTTCAGTTTCTTTGGAATTTTGTGGAGATGGAGTGGAACCAGATGGAATGGATAATTGAGCTGGGTCATGTGGCATGGATACTTGATTATCAACTTGTTTCCCTGATCTCAATGTATGAATCAAGTTACACTGGTTTGGGTCTTGAGCCTCATTGGCTTGCGAGGATTCCTAGGGTTTGGCAATAGTTGACTTGGTAGAGTTCCCTTTTGTCATTTTGTTGACTTAGTTGCATCTCTATCCTGGTCAAGACTTATGCTAGTGTGTCTTGGCTCTTAACTAGAGTGTTCACCTTTCTTTTCATATTGGAGAGTCTTGTTTCCATATGTGAATTTTAAAAAGAAGGTGGAGGATTTTGGTGGGATAATTTTGTTGATAAAGAGATTGTTGAAAATTGTTAAAGAATTTGGCCTTGTATGAGCATTGTTGTTTGGATATTGTTTTGTAAATAGTTTAGATATTCTTAGTTTCGTTTCAAAATAACCGTTGTAGTAAGGGCTATGTGGGTCGATCCTCAGGGAAGGATGCGATGGAAGCGTTTCGGAACGATCTTCTCTGTAAATTTGCTTGTAAAAGAAAAAGAGAAATTTATTAGATTTGATCGAGTTTTAAAAGGTATAGTTTACTAATCATCTACCACAACTTATAGTATTAGTCCCAAAAAGTGAATATCATATTGAGTGAAGAAGCATCAGTCCTAGGGTTTTGATTGATAATCAAGCAAGATGATTTAAAAATATTGGAACCCTAACTAGTGTGCACTAATAAAGATTAAACATTAATTCATCCTAATTTCAAAACATTGCATAAGAGAAGTTTTTTTACTTAAAATTATATCAAAGTTTTTAAGTATGAACTATGAAGAATCATTTAAAAGTGTAACCCAAATTAAAATAAACCTAATCATCAATTCATCTTTAAGATGATCTTTTTAATCCTAGGGTTTCTAACAATAATAGATGCCAATCAATTCACTTTTTAAACTAAACTAGGGTTAATCGAGAGATTAGCAAACTATAGTTTTAATTTAGTTATTCATTTTTTTTATGTATTTTCAAGTTTTAGGTGGAATAAGAAGAATTGCATGAAAACAAAAGAAGAAAATAAAATAATTAATCTAAGCAGTAAAGCTGAATTAAATTGCAAAGAAGAAATGAGAAACCTTTATTGGATGTCACTGACCAATTTACAAAGCTCCTCCTTCTTCAAAATAATCTTTTTCAAATAATAAAAGCAAAAATACAAGAAATTTCGGAAAGAGAAACAGATCTAAAAAAAAAAACCCTAACTTCATTTGCTGGCTCCCCCTCTCTGTTGCTCTGCAGGGTATTTATAGGAGATATAGGAAGTAGAGTTACAACTCTTCCACGAAAACCCGTAACCATTCTCATCCAAATGGTCGCGAAACGCCGGCAATAGCGTGGTCAATGGCCACGCGCTTTCTTGCATGGCCTCCTCTAGCCCGTTCATCTGGGCTACTCCTTCTGGATTTTATCTTAAACCTTCTATCGTGAGAACTCGAGATAACTTGGGAAGCAAGTTATCACAAATCTGAATTTGTAAAAGGATTTGTTCTTCATCTTTAAGCTTTTCTCCCCTTTTATCTTCATCCTTGTATTGCAAGCAAGTGTTTAAGTAGAAGTCCATCTTATCCTTTCCTCCTCCTTTTAACAATTAGGAGTTCTATTTTATCCTTCCTCTTCCTCCCTTAGACTTTAAAATCTAAGTTTAGATTAGGTTAGATAAGGTAGAAACTTCTAAATTACTAAAATTAATTTTGCATATGGGCTTGTGGGATTCTTAGGCTTTTGGCTTCACTTGTGCTTTATTTTATTATTTTTTAATTACTCAAGGCCTGCACACATTAAACAATAAAATATTAGTAGCAGTGCTTAATAAAAGAATAAAATAGGGAAATATGATGGTAAATGTGATAATATTTATGCACTTTTTACTACCTACCATTGTGTGGTGGAGAAAAATAGGAAAATAAAAAAGGAAAAGGAAAAAAGAAGGGAAAAAAGGAGTGGATGAGAAATACGGAAAAAGAAAGAAAAAGGAAAAGAAAAATATATAGATATTTCTCCTGATCATGAGAAAAAACTGAAAACAGCAGAAAAGCTGAAAAAATAAAGTAACTCGAAAAGCTCTCCAAAAATTCTCAAAAATAGTAAATATTATATTAAAGTACATGATAAAATTGAATTTCAAAATTCAATCTCATTTTTAAATTAAAAATCCTGAAATTTACCGGCGATATTGGTCAACACCAAAATCAGTCGAACTTCGATAAAATCAGAAAAATTCCTTAAAAAATTATTTTAAAAAATAATGTGAAAGCTGAATTTAGAAATTTAATTCTATTTGTAAATTAAAAATCTGAGAATCAATCGGCGGCACCTGACGATACAGTTTTGAAGATTATGCAAAAAATTCAAAAAAATTCAAAAAATAGTGAAAAATCTAAAATATTAGAAAATAATGTTTAAAACTAAAATTTGTCAAATCTAATAATCAAAAAGACCAAATCGATCAGTACCTAGGACCGGCTCCCTAGTTCAAATTAGGGCTAATTTCGAGTCCACGAATCCGGATCTAATAAAAAATAATTGCATAAATATACATAAATCAAAAACAAATATGGGAGCAAATCAAATAATATGATCAAAAAATCTGAATACATATCTAAGTACATATTCCGGAAACGGGGTGTTACATTCCATCCACCTTACAAAAATTTCGTCCTCGAAATTTCGATAAGGAGAAATTAACACAGAAAAGATCGGGGCAAAGATTATACCACTTAAGATATGAATAATTAAGAAGAATGCTCCCAAGTCGACTGAACAATAATCAGAACATAGACATCTTCTACACTTTCTACTGTATAAATCTTCGAACGATACCAGATAATACTGACCCGACATCACTTCTTCATCTGAGAGGCATGAAGTTATACTTGATGAAAGGTCTGTAATAGAATTTTAATCTGTTGTATGCTTACTATTACTCTGAGAATAGACTAGAATACCGAAGATAAAGAAAACCCAGATAATTCTGAGCATAAATGAAGAAGACCGATAATTAAGAACTCTGAATACTGGGCGTCGATAACTCTAAAAGATATAACCAAGAATATAGAATACCCGTAGGGAATCCTAAATAGTGACTTCTGGATATAATCTGACAACAAAATGATTCTGAGAATACCTGAGCTTCATAGAGTTGGTCAAAGAGATGTATAATAGCTTCATTCAGTATTCTGCCGCTACACCTCTAGTCTATCCATATCTTAAATTGGTACAAAAAACTATGAAAACTGAAATAGTGAAAAATGGAAAGGAGTCAGGAATCAAAGAAAGAACGATCAAGAAGAAATAGATAACTCTGTACTTGTATTTGGATTGTATAAACAGAACTCATGCATTCCAGCTGCAAATTTCTTTACTATTAATTTGCCATCTGGACTTACTGAAAATGAGAGAGCCTAGGCTCTGATACCATCTTTAAGCCTCGATCCCGCGGGTACGAGATATTACTGTGATGTATATATGTAGGTCAAAAATACCCTCACATATAGATGCTAAGCTTCAGTACATGCAAGAATTATAGTTCAGAAATACGTGGTGCATTATACATTCCACTATATGAGTACAATTACAAAGTTATCACATGATGTGACATAATATTATAAGAATATTACATCACTGATAGGTGCAAATGCGAGAATACAAAGAGGTATACAATTATAAACTGCACAAAAGGCGCTCATGAGTCACAAAGTAAAAACTCAAGAGCCGAACAAAGGGCCTAGAAGGATAGGGTCTCAGGCAGTCTGCTGATGATTAGGGTTGCCATCGGATCGGATACGGATCGGATATTACCTCTGCCATATCCATATCCGCACCCAACCTTCGGATACGGATACGGATACGGATATTGGCGGATGTGAAAAAATGATATCCGTATCCTCCAAAATCGGATATCAGATATAATCGGATATTAGCGGATCGGATACGGATACTAATCGGATATATTAAAAATGGATATGGTTAAAGATTAATTAAACAGAAATACTTATATTACTTTTTATCTCATCTACTACAATATTAATTGTGATACAAACTATGATATCATTGTGTACATATCAATACATTCATCGTATTCATTGTCATTTGACTTCTATACAATAGATTACACGTCCTCCGGTGCTAAATGCCGATTCGGATGACATGGTTGATGTCAAAATACTCAAAATATCATGTGGTGCTCTTGCAAGAATCGAATACTTTTCACTATTACTTTTTCACCAACTCAAAATATCAAAATTTAATACCTTATTCATTGAAGAATAGTCTTCTCCATACCGATATCATTATGAAGCACGCAACATTCGGATATCGGATCGGATACGAATAAGATATTACTTTTATCATATCCGTATCCGCACTACCTTTCGAATACGAATACGGATACGAATATTGACGGATGTGAAAAAATGATATCCGTATCCGGATTGGAGGAGGATTCGGATGCGGATATCCGCGGATAATCCGTATCCGGTGGCACCCCTACTGATGATGCACACTTTCGTTGCCCATTTCTGATCAGCAATTAGGAGAATTCACAAGCTCCAACCTCCGGGATCTGGATATGAGGATTCAGAAGAGTCAGAACTCCAGAATGAATGGTGCAATGAATGCCAAATGGTGTGCAAGGACAAGCACACGTGTATCGATAAATCCGAATCATAAACAAGCATTAAAAACTGTGTCGTGAGCACAAGCATACTGGAGCAGTAGAGAGATAGTAATTGATATCAAGCAGGAAACATGCAAGGTAATAATATGATAAGAGCAAGAGACTGGTGGAATAGAATACAAGTAATAAGGCAGGATGTAAATAGATATAATATAATAATAAAAAACAAGAAATCTAAAGTAAAACCGATGAAAGCAAACACAGTAAAACTGACGGTACAAACCCCGTTCACTGCTTCATGAGATAAGTACGTAGAAGGAATAATTCAAATAAGAAAATCCTCATCTATATACCGTATATCTCATGTCATTGTAAGTTAAGTCCATACGACCCGAATTCCAAAACACACAACAATTATTAATTGGCATTTTCTATTATTACTCGTCCGACTCTTATATCAAGGAATGTGTCCTGGCGTATGACTCAATGCATATACGTCTATATATAAATAAGTCGAGATTAGTTATTGAAAAACTGATGATAATTGATAAATCATATTTATAATGGGTCTCGTCACTTCCCGAGACACGGCCTAGTGGGAATTAAGATACCCAATACAAATCTTCATACAGGGAATTAAGACATCCCACACGCGTCATCAGTCCTATGACCACCATAACACGAAATCACCGATATTCATTAGTTTCCCCATCCCGATGTAGGTTGACCTTTTATGATTTACTATGTGATTATCAATTTACGGGAATAATATGAGTAGGACAAGTTCAGGAATTCAGAAGTATAAGAGTACATGCATAATAAGAATACATGTCACTGTGTATAATACAGGATAACGAGTACAGGATTACCGTAAATGTGATAATCATAGGTCAAATGTTAACATAACCGGTGGCAGGTGATAAATCATAAAAGGAGCAGGTGCCAAGTAGTAGCAAGATAAGGGTGATATCCGGCAGGTGATAAGAGACAACATAGCAAATGATAGCACATCAAGTAAAAGCATGTCAAGCAATTAAGGAAAACAGTACTGATATAAGAGATCGATACTAATATCAGAAAATCATGCAATCTCAGGAAAATAGTATAAATAGATTTTAAACTCTTACAACCATTAATAGAGGAATAGATAAACTGACAATAAACTAATTAGCAAGCAACCCACATTCAAGCGGGGCTAAACAAGCTGGAGGCACAGACGGGAAACAGAGTTTAATCACTAAAACGCTTGATGGAGCTACTGGAATGACTCGGCTTAAAAGGCGAGTCTAAAATCCGGTACAGTTCTTCCTAGACGAATCAAGTTATAAAGCACTAAGCGCTAAGCATGCCTACTACGAGGAGCATAAGAGACCTGATGGTCTAAGCGCACTCCTCTTTCGAGGAAGTGGGCGAGAGCCCACAGGTTAAGGACGCTAGGAATCTAAGCACACTCTCGGTAGCTATCACGAAACCATAGAGTGTAAGGCTAAAACCAATGGGTAGCTAACCCGGGAGTGGGCAGAAACCAGAGTCAATACAAGGGTACCTACACGAGATATTAGTACCATACGAGCATACATATAAACGTGAGAATATATAGGCTACCATGTAGTAGTGAAGCTTGGAGACTGAATAGAGAGCCTAGAAGCTGAGTAGAGACCTAAAGGCTATACGATCACGAAGAGTCGGCCATACATGATATAAACGCAGAAATAAAATACATCGCAGGCATGGTATATGTACAGAAAATAAACTACCCGAGTACAAAGATTCGTCATAAGCATATACATGTACAATCTTGGGCACTCGGCCACATACCAATACAAGGGTACAACCCAAAATAAAATAAGTATATAAATATAGTGAGTACAATCTTGGGCACTCGGCCACATACCAATACAAGGGTACAACCCAAAATAAAATAAGTATATAAATATAGTGAATACAGTACATAATCGACCCATCGAAGCGGGAAAAACCAAAATGAGGCGAGGACACTCGCCTATAAATCTCAGAAAATGCCGAGAATTCCAAAATCTAAAAATAAGTGTACACGAGCCACCGTATATTTTAATATATATATATATTTTTAGAGAGAGAAAGAAAAGAGAGGAGAGAGAAGAGAGATGGCAGGAGAGAGAGAGAGAGATTAAAGGAAAAGGAAAAGAGAAAAGAGGGGGCTGCTACCCCCCGCCATGGCCTGGGGCCCCACGGCCAAGCATGGCCGTGGCCTGAGCGGGGCTAGAGAGCCGCCGTGGCCAGCGAAGGCCAGGGGTGGCCGCCGGCCACCCAATGAGGGGGAGGGGAGTTGAGGTGTAGGGGTTTTTTTTGTGATGTTGATGGGTGATAGTGATGAAGAGGATGGATTGTGTGAAATTGAAGAGGGAAGTGGTGGAGATAAGGAATTTGATGGAGGAGTTGGATGTGGATGGAAGAGATGGTGAAAAAGAGATGGAGGAGGTGGTGGATATGGTGGATTGAAGAAGAAAAAGAATTTGGATATGATGGTGGTGCTTGGTGGAGTGGATGGTGGAGAAGGAGGAGATGGTGGCTGGCGT
>JAVJIF010032067.1:0-182933 GCA_038442645.1 Agave tequilana
ACACGAGTCGGCGACGCATATACGCAAGAAAATACCTCAAGTATATACGCTAAGCCTTAAGTAACCTGAAACAGCTATAAATTTAAACTATAATGAGTCAATGACCACTGCAATAATACCATATAGCATCCGCGCATGATATCATATAATAAAGAACTGGAATAACAATTGAATCTGATATAACGAGAATCAGGAAATAATATGAAAACAAGAAAGATAAGAATACCGGAATCGATAGGGAGAAGCTCCAGCTCTTCGCGAAGCGTAGAGTCTCATCGAACACCTGCACAATAAAAACAAAGCGTCCAATATCTAGACGTGCAAATCCAGGGTCGTCAGAAAGCGACCTAGTGATCGTGTGTGCAAGGGAAAAGCTCGTGTAATAGAACAGTGTGCATAAAATAATAACAGATAACTGCAGACATAAGATAACCAAATAATATGATACACAAGCAACTAAATAACAATAACAAGAATTAGAGTACAGGTAAAAGACAAGTAAAATACTGAACAACAACTGATGTCTAATGTGTATCCTAGCAATATCACTACCTGGTACGTAATCTGGTCCTGGTTACAATCATGTGTCTATCATAGTGATGTATATATACAATCGGTGATTATGATCAGTCACAATGCATTAACAGTTTATTATTATTAATTATGTCAGCGAACACCAATTGTCACATGTAATAGACGCATCCCATACTACGCCTACCGAGGTCCTCAGTTATTGAAAACGGATCGGTTGGAGACATTGTCCATGCTTTAGGTGGGTCCGTGCATACCCGGGACCACGGCCCAGACTCCTGGCGCTGAACCAGGACCTACCGCAAGGTAGTCAGGAACATGTAAACAGAAACAGGTACATGTATAACATGTATAACAGGAAACAGACGGGGTGCCAGTCACCCCACGGGAACCCTGCAGTGGAACCCTCTTTCGGCTGCGCAACCTAAATCCTAGGTCCACCCAAAATACAGACGTTGTCTCCTCCTCATCTCCCCAATCCCAGTGTAAGTTGTCATGTTATTAGTTTATTAGATTATTTAACGTACATGTTACTTGAATCATTAGGATAACTCGGTGTAGTCACGGTAACAATATCAACATGTATCAGAATACCGGTATAACAGGAATATATAATATCAATGAACAAGATACCGGTATAACAGGAATATGTAACAAGTATAACATGAAGATGTGGTTACCGTGTAACAATATTTTCCCCAGTAGTTAAGTAACATGAACAATAGTATCAGGTAGATATCATGTATAACCATCAAGTTTCTCATGTAAATCAAGATATTCAGGATGAATAATGATCTACTGTCATGAATAGAATACTCCGGCAAAGTATGGAATCACTTCATATCCTCAAAGTCATCGATATATCCATCCTCTAAGTCATCAATAAATCAGATTGATCAATAGCTGTCATAAAACTCCGAATATATAAGATAGTCACCGGTATTAATGAATCATTCAAAATAACTCTATCTTCATAAACTAAAATAGTCAAGAACCAATCATGAAGTAATATATATCCTCGAGATCAAATTAAACTTATCCAACCATAACCCAAGATCATCACCACTCTCACTCTATCAAGGTCAATCCAGGATCTCAAAATCAAATAACATATCAAGTATATACATCTCTCTAAAATCTACATGGTCAGGTCAACCAATCAACACTATTTCTCAACCCCCAAGTCAACTCCAATCCAATCAAGTCTACCGACAGCAAGTCCAAGATTTCATTTTATCAATAAAGATTTTCTATTTATTAAATCATCAATAACCTCATCAATCAAAATCATAACTAAGTAGTGTAACATCCTCGATCAACATAGAGTCTAGATCACCTCTATATCTAATAGTCAATATCAATAAAATCATCAATATATCAATCAAACTCAGCAACACGATAATCCAAAAATTATAACTCCTAACAGTCCAGAAGTCAGTCTCATCGTATATACTAACGTCAAGGATATCATATTCACACACATCCATGCATCGGTAAAACAGTCTATCAATAAAGCAACACAAGCCTAACACATCCTCAATATCCAAAAGAGTTCTAATCGGAATAGTCACCAACAGTTTGTCCGATAAATATCCCGCATAAAATATGAATTTCTAGTCCTCAATCATCAATCAATAAGCCTCAAAATCAATATACTTATATTCTAAGATTTATCACCATCAGGTCAATTATAAGATCAAGTCAGGTCTACGGTATATCAATACTAGGCCTAAGCTAATAACGGTCACCTACCAACACATGAAATGACGCTAATACAAGCTAATATCAACTACTAAAATAAGGTGGACAATCATGGATGTCTCATGAAGTGATACCCAAGTCAAACTGGTAAAATATAATAATAAGGTCACATGAAATAGCACGAATAAAAACATCAATATCCAATAATAACGGTAAATAAGAAAATGACATAAGAACAAACACTCACAAACAAAGAAGAGAAACACTTACAAAACAAATAAGTAAAACACTCACAACATGATCAAATAAAATTTAATCAAAGAAGTAAGACACTCACAATAAAATTACACAAAGAAGTGACACTCACTTGAGATCCATCCCAAGTCCAGAGCACTGAAATCATAAGGCTCCAGTAAATCTACATAAATTATTTCAATATAAATTTGTTAGGATCTTTCATTTATTTAATTGTAATTAATTAACTCAAGGTTGGGAGTATGATCCTATGAATTACATGAACTTAATAGGTTTATTTGGACTAATTTTAAATTCTCTTTTGTTAGGTTTTTTAAAAACTTTTTAACACTAAATTTCTTAACGGGTTCGAATTTACCATTTAACAAAAATTGACTTTAAGGGGGGTAATTTGATTTAATTTATGTTGTTATTCTTCTGAAAATTTTATCACGAAAAGTAGAAGTAGTGTAGATTGTTATTTATATTTTTCTCTATTTTTTGATATTTTTAACTAATTATTTTAATTATTTTTCTGCAGGTTAACAAGTCTGAAATTTTCTGTTGGGTCGGGTTTTGTTGTGCGGGTGTGGATTCAAAAGATACAACCCATGCAAAATTGGGTTGGAACAGGCTGTGGGCCTTTGCCAAATAAAAGGAATTTTTTTTTTTATTGGGAGGTGCTGCACAGGGGCTGTCCCTGTGCAGCCCAGCCCGCTCCCACGCGGGCCAGCCTGGGCAACCAGGCCCGGGCGAGGACAGGCCCGGGCCAGCCAGGCCCGGCGGCCAGAGCCAGGCCAGGCCTGGGCGGCCTGGCAAGACCAGGCCCTGCACAGACCCAAGTGGGTCTGTGCAGTGCACAAGCTGCTCTCGGCCTTGGCCGAGAGCAGCGGCAAGGTTTTTTTTCCCTTGAAATTCTTTTTTTTTAATATCAGAGAATTATTTAAATTAAATTATGGGTTGATATATCTACATGTTATTTTAGTTAGATTTTAGATTAGGTTTTGATGTATAAAAAATATTCATGGAGATCATGGTATAGACATGATTTTAATAAACTTTTTATATCAAATAAATTTTGATAAAATAAATTACTTACTTGATTTATGATCCCCTAGCATGCTCCTCAATTTGCACTTTAAGATCTTTTATTCATGAGGAGAAAAGAAGGAAGGAGATGGGCAGAGTCATGATTTTCTTTTGGAGGTAGAAAAAGAAAAGAAGTTTAGGGTCTTTATATAAGTTATTAGGGATAAAGAAATTAGAATTTCAATTGGGTTTGAATTGCTTGATTTAATAGTTAGGATTAGGATTAGGATTAGTTAATATTTATGAAAAGATTTGATAAGATAGGATTTAATTAGGATTAGGATTGGGTTATTGGGTATGGGTAATGGGTTTTGGTTGGATCCAAATGGGTAAATGGTTAAAATAGGATAAAGGGTAATGGGTACGAATCAAGCAATAGGGCATGAGTAGGAATCAAGGGAAAAGAAATATTATAAATACCACTACAAAAATAACAATATCAATATTAACAATAATAGCAACTACAATAATAATACTAGTAACATAGTAATGGGAAAAATACTAGTTAGTAATTAAAATGATAATAATGATAAATATAATTATAAGGCTAAAATACGATTTACTATCTTAAAATAATTTGTATTGTAACTCAAGTTAATAAATAATAATAATATCACCAGTAAAATAAAATAAATACTTAGAAAAATAAAAATACAGTATTTTAGATTAGGGATATTACAAGTACCATTTCCTAATAGGCTGAAAAACAACAAGCAAAATCCACACATGGACAAGATAATTGAGATATTTAATCAAGTGAAGATAAATGTGCCACTTTTTGATGGCATCCAACAAGTCTCTTCCTATGCTAAGTTTCTTAAGGACATGTGCAGCAAGAAGAGAAAGACTAATGTACCAAAAAAGGTCTTCTTATTCACTAACATTAGTGAGCTACTATCAGGTCCGATCCCTGTTAAGTACAAGGATCCAGGTAGTCCTACCATTGCCTGCACAATAGGACAAGCCGAGATTAGTCGTGCCCTTCTTGACTTGTGGGCAAGTATCAACTTGCTTCCATTCTCAGTTTATCAACAACTCGGGTTGGGTGATCTTAGTCCAACTCGAGTCACTATCCAACTGGCTGACCGTTCAGTGAAAGTTCCAAAAGGGGAGATTAATGATGTCCTTATCCGAGTTGGGGAGTTTATTTACCCTGTTGATTTCATAGTTCTAGAGACACAACTCGTGTCTAACTCCAATCATAGGGCTCAAACTCCTGTTATCCTAGGGCGACCATTCCTTACTACTGCCAATGCCATCATCAATTGTAGGAATGGGTCCATGAGGTTAACTTTTGGAGACATGAATAGAGAAGTCAATGTCTTCAACCTAGAAAAAACAACCTCGTAAGATAAGAGATCAAACATTTGAGGTAAACTTTGTTGAAAATAATTGTGATGAAGAGAGTGAAGATATAGAAGATGAGTCGCTGTTTCTTAATGAATTATTTAAGAAGGAATGCGATTATCTTGATGAGAAGGCATATGTCGGAGATCCTAATGTTAGAGTACCCTTTAAAAAGAGGAAATTTGATTTGAATATCTTAACTTTTGATGAGCCAATCAATAATGTGTTACATGAGAATGTAATTCAAAAACCTACGATTGACATACTCTTTGAAAACCTCTTCGAAGAAGAACTCATGTGTTTGGATGAACCAACTAGGGATCAATTGATTAAGTACACGTTTCCAGGAGAAAGTGTTGACCTAAGCTTTGAGGAGATATATGGAATTGAGTTAGAATTCCTAGGCATTCATGCTGAAGAAGTTCCAACTAAGAAGTGTGATGGAGATCAATTTTTGAATAATGAATGTAGAAATATGAGGAAGGAAAATCTAAAGAAGTTGAGATTGGGGAGGAAGAGAGCTAAAATGACAGAAAAATTGGCCTCCCACTATGTCCTATAAAGAGGACCCATTGGAATGACGGGAAGAGAGCTAGATGGATGAGACTGAAAAAGAGCTATGTGTGGGAGAAACTTGATGTTGTACATATTTTTGTATAATATATGCACCTCTTTTACATTTCATTTCATGTATCTATACATTTCTTTCATACATTGGGGACAATACATGAGATAAGTGTGGGGGAGGGTTCTAATATGATTAACATGACTAATATAACTAAAAAAAACAAGAAAAATATTTATAAAAAAACTTTTTGAAAGTAAGAACAATATTTTGATATTTTTTTGTAAGAAATTAAGTCAATCTTAGGGAATAGGAAAATCATAATTAGGATTTCTTACACTTGGTCAAAATGAGATGACTTGTTTGATTTATAGGGTTAGGAAGAAAATTTGTGAAAGTAATTTAGTCTTGATATTTACCTTGATGAAATATGCACACTAAATACACTTACACACTTAGGGTTTAAAAATAAAGACTCTGATGCCTTATAAAAAAAAAGTAGATATGAGTAAAAAATAAATAAACAAATCTAATTATTGATTAGCTAGGTGCTTTGGCCTAAGCAAGCCTTAGTATTTATGCAAAAGATAATTAGATAAGTTTGAATATATATATATATATATATATATATATAAATCCTCTGATTAAGCTGGGTATTTGTGCCTCATGAAGTATAAGTATTCACGCCTAAAAGGGGTACATTTTATAAATAAAAACCTTGATTCGTGTCCTTGTCTGCTCGAGTGTTTAAGTCCTTAGGGGTGTTTTCTCACCAGTGCCCTAAAACTGTCTGGTTTGGGTGTCACCGACTAAAGCCTCGTTACATGGGCATACTAGAAAGCCTAATGGAATTGAGGAATAAATACCACCAAAAATAAATATAAATAAGGTATAGGAGTTAATGTTAAAGAACCCTTAGTCAAACTTCACAGTCACGATGGTGCATATGTCTCAGGGTAAAGTAATAGACAAGATGAGAAAGACAATTTGACTCCTTGTTTTGATTGATGACATGTTTTTGAATGGAGACTAAGTTTGGAATGAAAAATTTGATATTCCTACAACTTATAGATTACTTAAACTCTCACAAATATACTTCAAATATTCTCTTTTCAAAATACTTTTCGAAATTACTAACTTTTTTCTTTCTTTATGGATTTTGTGGGTGCAATCCACTGAAAATCCTCACGAGACAAAACTCGTCCTCTAGGGGTAACCTAGAGGTTTAACGGCTTGTTGCACATACTCAGTGCAATCGAGTGACCTGCGAAAGTGGTCTAATAGTTGATTAGAATTAGTCCGATGTTTTGCTCGAGGGCGAGCAAAAGATAAGTGTGGTAGTGTAATCAGTCACATATTTTGCATATACATTGTCACCTTACCATACTTTTTAGCTAATAAATCTTATTAATAAGTTTTCTTCTTCTTTGTTCAATGTAGGCCAATTGCTAAAAGAAAGGAAAGAGAAACAAGCCCAAAAGCCACCACCAATTCTGATTTAATTCAGAATAAATTCAAAATCAAGGAATCAGGGCAAAATCTTGGGCATATCAGAGAGGTTAAAATGGGTTGAAAAGAATCCTCCCAAATCAAGCGGTTAAAGCCAACAATCAAAGGCTGTTTAGTCAAATCCTGGAGCAGAAATGAGAAAACTAGAAAAAGATACAGGAGAATCACCAAAGGGCCGAGGAAACGTGGCTAGGGCCGCGTTTTCGCGGCTTGTTCGCTTCTTTTGAGGGAGCGTTTGCTCCCCCAATCTTTCTACGATCTCCCCCCTCTGGTTTTTCCTTATAAATACCAGTTTCAACAGAGAAAAAAGAGCGAAGACTAGGATTAGAATTTTTGCTTATTCTTTAAGGATTTAGGCTCTTTGTTAGATAGTGTAAAAGTTGTATTTTGTTTTGCAATTTGTAGTTCAGTACAAATACCTGTGAGAGAGAGGAATTAAGTACTTGTAACGTGAAAATTGAAGTGACATCAATACAAGAATCGAGCTACATTTTCTTCCACTCATTTTACGGTATGTCTTACGTTAATTACTTGCATTGTTCTTTGTCTTTCATGAGTAGCTAATTCGGTTTTCTGGGCTCACTACTACTCCTCTCTCTGATCCATCTTCTTTTTAAATGATTTTCATGAAAAAGACCCAATGAATTATTTGCATGCCTAACTTAAGCCTTTCTTCTTGAAAGTGTTCTTGAAGGCACATGAGGATGGGTTTGGAGTTTTAACTTCTACCTCTTTTCAAAACGTTTCTTGAACTTATTTTTATCTCATACTTGAACTTCTTGATGATTTAACATTCAATTCAAGATGATTTCTTAAAGAATAGAATTAACCTTTCCAACCATCTTACGTGTTTTGCTTAAAACTTTCTAGAATCAATCTTAAATTTTGCCTATGATCAAGTTGAGGCACTAATGATTTCAATAGAAGAACATATCATTGAGTAGTGAGATAGTGAGCCCAGATTTTCTTCTTCATTAAAAAATAACAAATCACTTTCTAAACTTTATACAAAATTCACCTTTTCTAAAGCCTTCTCCAAAGTTGCAATTTCTCTTTTAATCATCTCCCTTCTTTCTATTCTCTTTTCAATTAAAAAACAAGCACAATTCTTTGTTACTAAATAAAACACCGAAAAGCTTTCATCGCATTCCTCCTCGTGGACACGACCCGTTAGCCCGAAGCTACACTATAAATCTCTTAACTCTTTGGTTCTTACAATCAAACTCTTCTTCAGGTAGGAAATAGCCTTTGCCATAATAAGACCTTATTTTTTTGTGGCTCTGTCATCACTGATCATAAAGAGAATGTCTCTTGATCTCTTCCTGAAACTTTTGAAACTTTTTTCTTGAAGTTTAGACAGTTGACTTGAGATCCATGAAAGATCACCTAGAGGGGGGGTGAATATGTGATTATGCTAATCTAGTCAACTCAATGCGGAATTTAAAAACTAAATGCAATACACTCAAGTGCAATCAACAAATGATGCACACAACCAAGCCAAGCAATTATGAATGCACAATATGAATATTTGCAAGGCACAAAGTAAAGAGAGAGATAGAGAGAGAGTCAATGGATCAAGCGCAAATAACAAGATGTGTTTCGAGGTTCGAGCACCCAGCTCTACATCCCCGCCTTCGACACACGAAGGATTTCCAATCCACTAGCTAGTCCACCTAGGACTCTTACAAGGAGTACCCAACTCCTCTCTTTACAACAACAACCTCCTCCTTGAGGCAAGCTCCAATCCAATAAACAATCACCTCACAACCCGAGGGATTAGCACAAAGTAAACACAAGGATCACCTCACAACTTGAGGGATACAACCCAAGGCACAAAGTCAAACAAAGATTGGGTTTTTAACTTGGTGGTCTAAATAACAACCACAAACAATCTCTTTCTCACACACAAAGATCCTATAGAAAAGATAGTAGATTTTTGCTCAAGTGTGGAGAAAACCAAGGAATTTGAAACCAGCAACTCAAAGAAAATCTTTGGGAAATAATAAAAATGAAGATAGTGAAGTTTAAACAAAAGCTTTTCCCAAAATCCCTTTTCTTTGGTTTTTCAAACCCTAATAAAAACACCAAAAAGATTGTTCAATTTGAATCCAAAAACCTCTTTTAATTGCTGTGAAAACACCAGAGAGTAAGGAAAAATTCGCACAAAAAATCTTAGAGAAAAACTCTTTCCAATGGGGTATTTATAGACCCCAGAAAAATATAGCCGTTGGCAGCAGAAATGCCAGAAATACACTGCCGGTCGACCGTCCAACAGTCAATTTTTGCCCGTTGGCAGCTGCCGGTCGACCGCCCCGGTCGACCCAAACAAACAGAGAGCTCTGCTCTCAGTCCCGGTCGACCCGGCCGGTCGACCGTCCCAGTGTCTCCAAACGTGCACAGATCTGTGCACGTCGGTCGACCGGCCCGGTCGACCGACTTCATCCTAGTCGACTTGGTCAGTTGACTTAGTCGACTGGTGAAGCCCGGAACAGAAAACTGGGTTAGAAACATATTTAAAATTTTTTTTATCATTTCTAAAAATCACCAAAAATAGTTTTATCATTTTGCATTGATATATAAACATGTGGTAAAAAGTTTAGCTCAAATATCAATCAATATGAACTATTTTTGTATCTTATCATTTTTACCAAAAATCAAAAACTGTATTTTCTAAAACTTGGATTTTGAATAGAAAATACGTTTTGTCCAAAACTCTTCCAAATACAAAAACATGATATTTAAACACTTTGAAGCATGATGTATATGGATATAATCCTATATACATGAAACAAATATATATCCATGTTTTTTTTTTGTCAATAATTCCAAAATATGTTTTGACAAACATACCAAAACATAAAACACATGAATATGAAAGTCAAAACTAAGTTTGTCTAGGAAATTAAAACATGCATGTATATAGAACAAATCATATATACATTAAACCATGTAAACTTGTTTTGATCTATCTATTCATGAAAACCAAGATCGGTTAAACCTAAAACCGAAAAATCGAAAACCAATATTCAAAACATGAAACGTGTGTGTTGTGAACTTGAGCATATCATACTATTCTAATCTTTACAATTTGGATCTAAACACAAAACTAACTATGGTACCGAAGTCTTCTTGTAGAGCGCAATCTCCAAGCCGACTCGATCCCAAAACTTCGTGATCCACCGAGCTTGACTCCAATGAGTGCTATATGTGATCTTGTCGCTCGGGCTCTTGAATCACCATGTGGGTAGCTTCCAAAACATCTTGTTGAAGCTAATCACCAACTAATAACTTGATTAATGATCTGAAACTAAAACACAAGATTATTAGTACACATAACTACATGAGTTAATCATCATCAAAACTAGAGTGGAAGGCCTTTGGGCCAACAATCTCCCCCTTTTTGATGATGACAAAACTCATGGAGTTATATATGCATGGATTAAAGTTAAGCTTCAAAGAAGCTCCCCTTAACTCATGCATAACCAAATAAACATAATGAATGTGCAATGAAGGCTCTTAAACATGAATCATGAAACATGCATATCTATGCATAAACAATAAAGGGTTCTAGATACCAATGAAATGTTCAAAAACAAAACATACTCTAGATACCAATTACACTCTAGATACCAATTACAAAACATCCAATTACAAAACATGCTTTAGATACCAGTTAAAATTAAACTAAATTAAACTTAATATATGCAAAACAAAAACATGCATATATAAACCCAAATTCTTCTCTCCCTTTTTGTCAATCATCAACAAAGGGGTAAAAACCAAAACAAAACAAAATCTTCTCTCTTTTTAATACAAAGAGTCAATCTTCAATAAGGGGTAAAAGCAAAGCAAAATCAATTGAAAAATCAATAAATATTTCTCCCCCTTTTGTTCGAAACAATGAATCAATAAAAAATAAGATTTTCCTTTTTGTCTAAAACAAAAACAAAGTCAACTAGAGGTGACAATCAATTAAGGTACCAATTGAAAATATGTCAAAGAATAGCATCTTGATACCAGTTGAAAGGAAACAAAAATATGGATACCAATTTTAAGCAAAAACACATGTAACATCTTGATGCCAATTGAAAATAAACATAATAAATTTGAATGTCTAAACACACATATTTTGATACCAATTGTAAATATTTTTCATTTTAAACATATGATACCAATTTGAAATTTTCAATCATAAAGTAAGGGAGTGTGAAACAAATACCAATTGAAAAATCACCAATTGAAAGACAAAATTAAATTTTCTCCCCCTTTATGAAATACCAACTAAAATGATGCATGGGCTTGATATCAATCTAAAAGTAATCAATTGAAACAAAATTGAAGCTCAAGCACTAGCATAAACAAGATTTAGTGCTTAAAGATATAGGGATATAATAAGCACAAATAAAACATATATATGTATGAAAGATAGATACCAATAGAAATTGATATTCTTGGAATGAAAGCATACATACATACAAACATATATGAGTATACAAGAAATGTCAAGATTGATACCAATTGAAAGAATTCAATGATACCAATTTAAAATAACAATAATGTCAAATGTATATCTCATATTACTACCTCCCAATCATGGTTCAAGATTTAAATGATTTTCATTTTAAAGCATACATGAACATGATCTCCCATCCATCCTCCCATTGAAGGTAGGGGTTTTCAAAAATAGATTTGAAAATGTAGTATGTTTGAAAATCTCTACCATAGTGAAGAATACGAACTAGTTATAGGAAAAACTTTTAGAACAAGTACGAAATCCTTCAAGTAAGGAATAAAACAAAATTATTTTTCATGAAACACATGTAAATCACATGATCACTAAACACTCAAAGTCCATAAAACTCATTCAAATTCTCATGAAAACAAATCATGAGTAAACTAATAAAGTGAGTGTACAAGTGTAATGTGATACATATCAATCATGAAAATATTCAATTAGGCTCATATGAAATTCCTTGAAAATATGAAAACTTGAAAAACTAGATTTTCATTACCAAAAGAAATTCATCTAAGATGTGAAATCACCAATTGAAATCATCTTAAAAACAAGAGATTCATTATAAATGTGAAATCACTTAGCAAACATGAAATTCATCCAAACGATTTAAACATCAAGGCATATGTATGTCATGTACAAACTAAAGTATACATACATATCCTAAACATAATGAGTCCACAAAAGTATATGCATGAAGGCACGTGGCTCAAGGATGTACATGTATAATCAATAGTTTGGATAGGATAGACATATACATGAAGTTAAACAAATAAACCCAAAATCAAGAAAAACTAAATTTTCACCAAAACTAATTTCATTTCAAGGTATATGTATGAATTGTCAACACAATAAGTATACATACATATCCCTAAACACAATTGAGTCCATATATATAGATTTGCATGAAAGGCAAATGACTCAAGGGGTATACATGTATATCTTAAGGTTTGGCAAAATAAACATATACATGAAATGAAAACTCATACACATAAAACAAATCCGAAAATAGGAATACAAGTTTAAAATGCATGAATCATCAAAACTAGGTTATACTAACACATTTAATGGGTACAAATGAGCATCCAAGCACAAACATATATAAAGATTTATTTGTGTCCCACTACATGTGCAAGTATAAATTCTAGTCTTAATGAAAACTAACATCTAAACAAGTAATCAAATCATTAAGCATAAAACGGGAATCATAATCCAACATGATAAACATAATAATCAAAACATGAATTATTAAAACAAAAAAGTCATAGTCAACCATATGATTAGCATGACAAAGACATGTGCATTAGATCTATAATTAACATGATAGCTAAAACATAAAGAGAACACAAAATATGGGTCCATACTAAACATGAGTGTCTCAACAACTAATCATGTAAAGCATAAGTCTAATAGACATGGCAAATATCATACTAATCATGAAACAATAAACATGATTCAACAAAACAAAAAAAATAAACATCCACATGATCATTATGCATATGCATGTGCATTAGATCTAGGGCATACATGTTAGTTTAAACAAGGTGAGAATACTAAATATAGATCCATATGAAACATGGGTGCTCAAGTAACTAAACATGTATAACACTATTCTAATGAGCATGGCATAAGCATAATGAACAATAAACCATGGCATGCTATAAATAGATGAACATGAAAAGCATGCAAATAAAAATGGGAGTTAGAGAATGATACCAAAACCGATGAAGGTGCATCTCTAGTTCTCCAAACCACGGTGGTCCTCCCACCAAATCTCCTTGAGAGTGAAGCATCCAAATGGTTCTCTTTAGGCACGGAACGCATCCACTCTAAGGCACCAACACTCTCACGTTTTGCGAGAGCTCCCACCTACATCAAAAAGTATAGAGGTGATCTTTGGTACCCATTTCTTTGTGGGTCCACGGGGGTTAGTATCCTTTCTAACCCAAACAAGATTAGTTGCTAAATTTTCATGATAGATACAATCATAACAAAATCTAGCAAGATGGCCTTTTCGGCCACAATGTGTACATGTGTACACATGAGCATACGTGCGATGGTGGTGACCGTGGAAAGCATGTGTATGCCGTGAAGGGTGAGCATGCAAAGATGGACCTTGTTTCTTGCGAACCAAGGTTTCCAAACGTGAATGATTCAATATGCATTGGCTCAAAGTGGAGCCCAAACATTCAACACTTTTCTTCAAAATATTTATATCATTTTCAATAGTGGAAGACAAAGTGGAGCATGCAATAGGTGTGCAAGAAGAAGAAGCTATACTAGTATGGCACACATGAGAATCAATATCAATTTTTAAAGATTCATTTTTCTTTAAAACCAAATCCAATTCTTTTGTAATAGAATCAATTTTATTTTTCAAAACAAGGTTATCTTTTAAAACAAAATCCAATTTAGAAGATAAAACCTCATTGTTTTTCACAACATCATTACAATCATTTTTGTTTTTCAAAATCTCAATCTCATCAAGGGTAAGGTCTAGTTGAGATCTTAGTGAGTCACGTTCACTAGTGATCTCTTCCTTCTCTTGCAAAACCGATTCAAAATTAGAACACAAATCCTTTAATTCATTTTTCAAAACAAAGTTGTCCTCTTTCAAAAGATTGTGTTTTTCCAATAAATTCTCAAGCTTTTGAGCAAGTTCCAAATTTAAAGTTTGAACTTCAAAATAACCATGGCAATAGGAACTAGAGCTATCATCTAATTGAGTGTCCGATTGTACCTAAAGGGAGTTTTTCCCTTGGATCATGAAGCAATGCTCTTCGGACTTTTCTCTCTTAGATCTCCTCATCTTGTTGATAATCCTTGGAAGCTCAGGAGACGTCAATAAGCTCCAAACTGCAAAAGCCGAGTCATAATGATTAAACACCGGTAAAAGATGTTCACTAAGAGATGCTCTAAGTGTTCTAAGTGCTAATGCATTAGCCTTTTTATGCTTGCTACTATTAGGGAATGATTCCATAGTGGAGGCTTGATAAACTAGATGTCCTAGTCTTTTCAAATGGCTACTCATATTGGCCTTCCAAGCATCAAGTCTAATATGGTCAAACATAGGAGGGCTATCCATGAGAGCAACTAAATGAGTGCAAATGAACAATGCAAATGAAGATTAGCAAACCAAGATCTCACTCCTAGGTGGTTAAACCTAAATATCAGGAGCACTAGCTCTGATACCAATTGAAAGATCACCTAGAGGGGGTGAATAGGTGATTATGCTAATCTAGTCAACTCAATGCGGAATTTAAAAACTAAATGCAATACACTCAAGTGCAATCAACAAATGATGCACACACAACCAAGCCAAGCAATTATGAATGCACAATATGAATATTTGCAAGGCACAAAGTAAAGAGAGAGATAAAGAGAGAGTCAATAGATCAAGCGCAAACAACAAGATGTGTTTCGAGGTTCTCTACATCCCCGCCTTCGACACACGAAGGATTTTCAATCCACTAGCCAGTCCACCTTCTCACAAGGAGTACCCAACTCCTCTCTTTACAACAACAACCTCCTCCTTGAGGCAAGCTCCAATCCAACAAACAATCACCTCACAACCCGAGGGATTAGCACAAAGCAAACACAAGGATCACCTCACAACTTGAGGGATACAACCCAAGGCACAAAGCCAAACAAAGATTGGGTTTTTAACTTGGTGGTCTAAACAACAACCACAAACAATCTCTTTCTCACACACAAAGATCCTATAGAAAAGATAGTAGATTTTTGGTCAAGTGTGGAGAAAACCAAGGGATTTGAAACCAGCAACTCAAAGAAAATCTTTGGGAAATAATAAAAATGAAGATAGTGAAGTTTAAACAAAAGCTTTTCCCAAAATCCCTTTTCTTTGGTTTTTCAAACCCTAATAAAAACACCAAAAAGATTGTTCAATTTGAATCCAAAAACCTCTTTTAATTGCTGTGAAAACACCAGAGAGTAAGGAAAAACTCGCACAAAAAATCTTAGAGAAAAACTCTTTCCAATAGGGTATTTATAGACCCCAGAAAAATATAGCCGTTGGCAGCAGAAATGCCAGAAATACACTGCCGGTCGACCGTCCAACGGTCAATTTTTGCCCGTTGGCAGCTGCCGGTCGACCGCCCCGGTTGACCCAAACAAACAGAGAGCTCTGCTCTCAGTCCCGGTCGACCCGGCCGGTCGACCGTCCCAGTGTCTCCAAACGTGCACAGATCTGTGCACGTCGGTCGACCGGCCCGGTCGACCGACTTCATCCTAGTCGACTTGGTCAGTTGACTTAGTCGACTGGTGAAGCCCGGAACAGAAAACTGGGTTAGAAATATATTTAAAAATCTTTTATCATTTCTAAAAATCACCAAAAATAGTTTTATCATTTTGCATTGATATATAAACATGTGGTAAAAAGTTTAGCTCAAATATCAATCAATATGAACTATTTTTGTGTCTTATCATTTTTACCAAAAACCAAAAACTGTATTTTCTAAAACTTGGATTTTGAATAGAAAATACGTTTTGTCCAAAACTCTTCCAAATACAAAAACATGATATTTAAACACTTTGAAGCATAATGTATATGGATATAATCCTATATACATGAAACAAATATATATCCATGTTTTTTTTTTTGTCAATAATTCCAAAATATGTTTTGACAAACATACCAAAACATAAAACACATGAATATGAAAGTCAAAACTAAGTTTGTCTAGGAAATTAAAACATGCATGTATATAGAACAAATCATATATACATTAAACCATGTAAACTTGTTTTGATCTATCTATTCATGAGAACCAAGATCGGTTAAACCTAAAACCGAAAAACCGAAAACCAATATCCAAAACATGAAACGTGTGCGTTGTGAACTTGAGCATATCATACTATTCTAATCTTTACAATTTGGATCTAAACACAAAACTAACTATGGTACCGAAGTCTTCTTGTAGAGCGCAATCTCCAAGCCGACTCGATCCCAAAACTTCGTGATCCACCGAGCTTGACTCCAATGAGTGCTATATGTGATCTTGTTGCTCGGGCTCTTGATTCACCATGTGGGTAGCTTCCAAAACATCTTGTTGAAGCTAATCACCAACTAATAACTTGATTAATGATCTAAAACTAAAAACACAAGATTATTAGTACACATAACTACATGAGTTAATCATCATCAAAACTAGAGTGGAAGGCCTTTGGGCCAACAATCCATGCGTCCATTCTCTGTCTCTTGATCTCTTTTTGAAACTTCAGAAACTTCTTTCTTGAAGTTTAGAAAGTTGACTTGAGATTCACGCGTCCGTGCTCTGATGCGATCTTCGCGTTAACTGATGAAATGCGAGCTTGTAAATTTCTGAGTCTCGAGTTCTTTGGACACGCGCGTGGTGAACTCTGCGCTTTGAGGCCTTAAATGCGGGTTTTGCATATAAAACTCGCGTCTGGAGTTCATGATTTAGAAAATTTTAAGATTGCTCTTTTGAAATCTTTAGACACGGGTATGATGAACTCTGCGTCTTAAGGCCTTTAAATGCCCTTTTGAGATCTTTAGACGCGAGTGTGGTGAGCTCTGCGTCTAGAGGCTTTAAACACAGGTCTCTCATATAATATCTGCTTCTGGAGCTCATGACTTAGAAAACTTTAAGGCTCGTATCTGCGCCTTTAATATATGCCTCGTGTTTCAATCATCAGACACGAGTCTAATATTGGACTTGCCTCCGGATCCATATTTTCTATCTTTACAGAGCATGGTAAACTTTGCACCCTGGAGCTTTAAATGCGAGATTCGCATATAAGAGTTATGTCTGGAGTTCATGACTTTAGACCTGCATCTATGCTTCTGGATTCACGTTTTCTATCTTTGCAGAAATTTAACACCCTTGGCTTTTTTTCTTCTTGTAGGTTGTGGCCATCTCATTTGTGCTGGTTCTAGTGTCTTTGTCGTGTCTATTGTGGTAGACATGAAACGACCAGTTCATTCGATTGGCGACCACTTGAGGAGTCAGAACTTCTGTCCAAGGGCGAGGAAGATCCACACGGTTCTCGATACACATCAAAACATTATTGGACATGATGCACCAGTAAGGTCTCAGATCCTTCCTAATCACAATGAGCATGGTACATTTAAAGGTCACGGGAAAGAGGACGTCACCAGTAAGGTTTCGGATCCTTCCTTCACCAATCTTGTTCAAAGAAGTGACAGCGATGAAAAACTCATGCTCATTGGATGACTTTCTGGTGGCGGAGCTTCCCGTTAAGCGAAGGATTACGGCCTTGTAAAGATCTTCACACCAGTTGATAGGGTGGAATCAGGATGCTCTCTTCCATTTCGACCTCAAGAAACACCAATTTTCTCAAGAGGAGAGAAAGTTGATCTGCTGTTCCCGGCCACAGTCAAAAAAATGAACTTTGTGCATCTTTAATGTTTCAAGGAGTGAGTTCAACCTTTTGTTGAGTAAGAGGGACTTTTTTGTACTCCTTTATTGTAACGCTCAATCTTATTAGAAAAGAGAGCGTTTTGTATCATTTTCATATTTTTGAATATCAATAAATGTGACACTTTTCCCGTCTTCTTATTTGCCTTGACCTTCTTTTTGCATTGAAAATCAGACAAGTGAAATCAATTATCTTTGGTATGCTAGAAGTATGATATTTTGACTTAGCAAGTCAAAGTTGAAAATTTTCATTTAAGAAATTTAAAAAGTTACTGTCAGAGGTGTGATATTAACTTGATAGGAGTAGAATAGGTTTTATGGACTTGCCATTCTATAGATGAGAATGACAAGTGAAGTTTTCACTCCACGGAGGATTGTGATTGAGCCTTCATCAGAGGTTTAATATTAACATAATTAAGACTCAGCAGGGGATTAGTGAGAACACTGTTAAAGGTGTGATATTAGCCTAATAGTAATTCTGAGTGGACCTATCATTCTATTGACGAGAATAACAAGGAAGACTAGACCCGTCGGGGATCTAAATATTTCTTTACATCAGAGGTGCGATATTAACTTAACGGATTGAATTAAACTTGTTAGAGGTGTGATTTTAACTTGACAAGAAAGTCAGCTAGATGTGTACTGTTAACTTAGCTTCATAGGAAATTCAGTTTTATTAGGAAAACTGAAGATACCACTGTCATAGGTGTAGTGTTTAACTTAACAGTGGGGGTAACGCTAGACGTGTAATTTTGAACTTATCATTAGTCATCTCGACTTTGATACGGAAGTTCGACGAAAAGTCATTGTCATAGGTGTATTGTTGAACTTAATAATGAACTAGATGCTAGAGATGTGATGTTAAACTTAGCATCGCTCATCTCAGCTTCGATATGAAAGCTTGAGGAAAGTGACTGTCAGAGGTTTAATGTTGAACTTGGTAGCAACTTGATCACTATTAGAGGTGTGATATTAAACTTAACAGTAATCTATCAGAGGTGTAATATTAACATGACAAGAATGGATTTGTGATATAAGCAATTTTGAGGACTTGCCATTCCATTGGGGAGAAATTGCAAGTGAAGTTTGGGTTGTCAGAGGTGCAGTGTTAACTAGACAATTTTGAAGACTTATGATTCCATACAAGGGAGTCATCAAGTGGAAGTTCGTACTCGCTGGGGAGTACTGAAACTTTTCACTATTAGAGGTGCAGTGTTAAAATAGCAGTGTTTGAGTTTGTGAACCTACCACTCCATGGAAGGGAATTCGTAGGACTTTGGTGGGAAAATAGAATAAATTATCAGAAGTGTAATCTTAACTTGACGAGCCCCATTGGGGATTAAGAAAAATGGCTTGTTAGAGGTTTACTGTTAACGCGACAAGTCTGTGCTCATTTCGTCGGGGAAATAGACACCGGTACTTTTGTGGTTCTACCATTCTACGGAAGGGAATTGGTAAAAGATTTTAGAAGAGAAGGCGGGACCAAGTCCCTTAGGATTTTTAGCAAACTCTCAGGTATCAACGAATTTGGTATGCCTTTACCAACTATCGTTTGAGTTGGGCTAGCCATGCTATTTTTCTAAGCATGTGAGTTATCGAGGACTTATGTTGGACTTAAAAGCTAACATTTTCCTCTATCCTTAGCCGTCAGAGGCATCGAATTTTGATAACATCTAAATAAGAGTGACAAAACTAGTACTCAGTTAGTTTTCCTTCATCAACTCAATTTTGTCGAGGATTGGATCGTGCTCCCCTGTGATGTTCAATCGACCATTCCTCTTGACCAGCTTCTTATGTGCTGATTGGAACTCTAATGATATTCGATCATCGATACTTGTTCTATCGTGCTCGTGTTGAGCAGAACATAGTTGTTGATCGAGAATCCCATCATAGGGGAATGCATTTTATACAAGCATCATACATACTTGACCCAATGATCAGAGGTTTAATGTTAACATAATAAAAAGTAGTATTTCCTCAAAAATTTGCCATTAATGGGCATCATAAGTATATCGCTTTCTGGACTTATCAATTGATATGCTTTATTTGAGTAGACTGACTCTACCACAAATGGTCCTTTCCACTTGGGTTAAAATTTTCCTATTGTCTTATGTGTCATCACCATGGGTCTTCTGACAACTAGAACGAGGTCGTCTTTCTTGAAAATCTGCTACTTGACTTTCTTATTGAAGGCTCTGGAAACCGAGCTTGGTAAAGCTCGATTTGCTGTTGAGTTTGTAGCCATTTATCATCCAAAGCTTTCAGCTCTGGGAGTCGCAGTCGATGCTTCTTCTCATCTGTATCTCCATGGTCAAGACAATGCGTAGAGATGGAATTTGAATTTCTAGTAGGAATACGGCTTCACACCCGTACACCAAAGAGAACAGTGTAGCTTTCGTCGGAGTTCTCACTATTGTGCGATAAGCCCATAAGCATTCACCTAACTTTTTGTCCCAATTGTGTTGACTTTTTGAGACGAACTTCTTGAGAAGCTTCCAAATGATTTTGTTAAAAGCTTCTGCGAGACCATTAGCAGCTGGGTGGTATGCCATTGAAGACACACTTTGGATTCTGAAGTTATTGTAGAATCTCTGAAATACTTGGCTGACGAACTGAGGCCCATTATCAATAACAATTTATCGTGGCACACTGAAGCTGTAGATCACGTGATGTTTGATAAACTTGATAACGTCAGATGTCTTCACCTCCTTTAGAGGGATAACCTCTGCCCACTTGAAAAAGTAATCAGTTATGGTTAAGATAAACTGATGCCCTTTGGATAAAGGTGGGCTGAGAGGACTAACCACATCCATTCCTCATATCTCAAGTGGCCAGGAAGAGGTCGTAAGATGAAGACGTCCTGGTGCCGGATGAATGAAGGCACCATGGATCTGATAGGTATGGCATCCTTAGCCTAAGCAATGACATCAAGGATCATCTTTGATCAATAATATCCAAGTCTTTAGAGTCAATCTCCAAGTTTTGAACTAGGTTGGTGAGCTCCACACATACTTTCATGAGCCTCTTTGAGTGCTTCCTGTGTCTCTTTATGTGACAAGCAGCAGAGAAGGATTCCATCATGCGATCAGCGATACAGTGTTCTCGTGATCGCATTGTAGTAGAACTTAGGGGCTTTTCTACTAATGGCAGCTGCCTATATAGAGTCATCAGACAGAATGTTGTACAATGCGTAGTCGATGTACGAGAATCGTCAATCCCTGAGCTCTAGCCTGCTAAAGTCTCTAAAGTTTCTTTGAATTGAAGGTTCCCTGCTAGAATTTGATTATCTTCAAGGGCAAGTTGCGGACAGTACAAGTCATGACTGTAGACGAGTACATTCTCCGCCACTCTGGCTGAAAGAGCCAAGGACGTCGCGAGGGACGCCCTGCATGCGTATTTTGTTGGTGAGGTACATGATCATTGTAGAAGTTTTTGAACATCTCCGCCATGTGGATGGTTGCGTTATGATAGGGTACTAAGTCTTCTTGTCTGACTTCGTACTCTCCGTGAACCTGACTAACGATGAGCTTTAAATTACTGCATGCTTTAAGATTTTTAACGCTAATCTCATCGGCAATTTATATCCCGATCAAGAGAGCATTGTATTTCTCTACATTGTTGGAACACGGTTCAGTTAATGAGAATGCACGAGAAAGTATGTAGTTCTATGAGAAGACAAGTACTACCCCCACTCCTGCTATGATATTTCCTCAAGGACCCGTTCTTGATGCACCGTCGAAGAAGAGTTACTAAACCTACTCTTCAAAAGTCGTCTGGGTCATGCAAGCTTCAGCGACCTCATCTAGGAGATCTTCATAAAGTTTGATTGTTCTTAGATCTGGATGTTCAGCCAAGAAGTTTGCCATTGCCTGTCCCTTTACAGCTCTTTGTGGCAGAAATTGCTTCTTATATTGGGAGAGCAATATGGCCCATTTCGCCAATCGACCATTCAGCAATGATGACTTAGTCATAAGCAATCTTAAAGGATTGACTTTTGATATGACGCGTATGGTTTGGCTCACCAGGTAGTGTCACATCTTTTGGACGGCAAACACCAACGTCAAGCATTGCTTTTCAACTAGGTTGTATCGATGTTCAGCACCGATCATGATTCTACTCAGGTAGTATATTGCCTGCTCGTGTCCTTAATCATTATTCTGGGTTAGTAAAGCTCTTAGAGAATGATCTATAGCTCGAACATATATCAAGAAAGATTTTCGTGACACCGGAGCTATGAGTACTGGTGGATGCTTGAGGTACGGCTTAATTTCCTCGAACGCTTATTGGCAAACATCGTTGCAGATGAATGAAACACCCTTCTTCATCAATTTGGTGAAGTGTAGGCATCGTTCCGAGAGGTTTGAGATAAACCTGCGGATGTAGGCTAGTCGCTCTTGCAATCCTATAAGCTCTCTAAGATTCTTTGGAGGTTGCATTTCTTGAATGACGCGGACTTTCTCTGGGTCGAGATGGATTCCTTTGGATGTCACAATATAACTGATGAATTTATTAATGGTTACCCCCAGGAAGGATTTGATGGGATTCATCTTCAATTGATTCACCCACATGATATCGAATACAGTCTTTAGATCTGCTATGTGATCGCCTCTGGCACTGATTTTCACTACAATATCGTCTACGTAGCATTCCATTGTTTTATATGTATGCACGTGAAAAATTGCATTCATAGCTCTCTTGTATGTTGCCCCCGGATTCTTTAACCCGAAAGGCATCATGTAACTTAGGTTTTTATTTTCTTTCATGTAATTTTCATTTTCTTTATGTAACTGAGAGGAGATGATATTTTCATGGAGGAATGAGAGCAAGCTTGTACTGCAGGTGACACTGGTGTAAGTGATCTCTTCTTCCATTGTTATTTGAATTGAATCAAAGTTACTTTTTCTTCTTTACTCTTGCTTTTGTGTACTCTCCTCTAATGTGTTGTAATCCAAGTGAATCTGTTAGCCTCGAGACTGCTTCGTCATTGCAAGTGCCCTTGATGGCCTATGATGATGAACAACCATTCTCTTGCTAGTATAGTTTGCCTTTTTATTCTTAGTGTAGATCGGGAATGAGGAAGATCCTACATGCCATGCTTGATCGCCTTCAAAGACAAGGTAAGTCGTAGTTACGAATCCAAGGTATATAAGCACAAAAGGGGTAAGTAAATTTTAGTTTCTTTCATTTCTTTTTATTCTTTAGTTTAGAACATCACAATCGACCACTTCTTTTATCATTCCTTTTCCATTTTTTTGTACATATCATTTCTAGTTTCTCCATCTTCTTAATCTACCACCTTCTTCCTAACTTGACTTTAACCTCATTTTTCTCTTTTTTTTTTACAAGAACTAAAAGAAGAATTTTAACCATCCTTTGTATCTTAAAAGAAAACTTACAAAAAAAAGCTTCCATCGCTAGTCCCTCCTTGTGGATCACGACCCGCATAGCCACTTGCTATTGCAGTAGATTGAGCACTTGCACTCTTTATTTTAAAGTTCTGAAATTCTGTATTTTGTGTGCAGGTTTTACCTCAATCAATTTTTGGCGTCGTTGCCGGGGAGGGACGGTAAGTTACTTGATTGGTAGTGAAAAGTGCATTTTTATCATCATATTTACCATCACATTTTCATATTTATTCATATAATTCTGCACATTTACTAATATTTTGTTATTTAATGTGTGCAGGCCTTGAGTATTGAATTAAATAAAGAATTAAAGCTTAATGAAGCCCAAAAGCCCATATCCAAGCCCAAGTCCACGCCCAGGTTCAAAAGTGCAAATACAAATTATAAAAATTGCAAATACTACAAAGAGGGAAAGGATAGAATTCTATTCTACCCTAAATGCTTGGTGGATGAGGATAAATAAGAGTGCAAGGATGAGATTCGTTTTTGAAGGGATTTGGATTTAGGGTAACTTATTTCTAAGTTATCTCGAAAATCCAAAATGAAGAGTCAGGATCCAACTTCCAGAAGCATACGCTCAGATGGACGGACCAGGAGAAGCCACGCGCCAAAGCGCGTGGCCATCTGCCACTGTATGGCCGCAGAAACGCGGCCCAAGCCGCGTTTCCGCGGCAAACAAGATGAGTCCAGGGAACAGATTTCATGGAGGAGTTTATCCGAGACTCTATCACCTTCTGCACCTATAAATACCCCTGCAGACGCAACAGGGAGGGCATCCAGAGAAGATTAGGGTTTTCCTTTAGCTTTTTCTTAAATTTTTGCACGTTGCAATTTCGTTTTAAAGGCTTTGTGGAGAAGAAGGAGCTTGTATTTGGAGACATACTTTCGAATAAAGGTTACTTTCTTTTGCATATTTAATTCTTGTCAATTTTTATTTCTTCTCTCTGCGATTAATTGCTTTGGTTTTCATCTGTGATCTCTTGTTTTGCTTCTTCTTCTTTTCTTCTAATTAAAAAAGAAAATAAAAAACAATATAAAAAAATAATTATAAAAAAATGATGTCTAACTAATTCTTTGTGTAGTTTACTGATCTCTTAAGCAACCCTAGGGCAAGTTAGGATTTGAATCGATTGATGACCAGTTTTTAGAAACCCTAGGTCTAAAGATTGTTTTTCTTGAAGATTAAACTGATGATTAGATTTCTTAATCAAGGTTGCACATTTAAATAACTCCTCATGCCTTCATACTTAAGAACCAGGACAACCTAAATTTAAGATTAGTCTTTTCTTAAGCTGTACTTAGATGTTAGGATGAAACATTGTTTAGTTTATTATAATACAACTTAGTTAGATTCTAGTATCATATTTTCTTACTTGAATCACTCTTAATAATCTAGGGTAAATCACATTTATCTCAAGATGAAATTCAACATCCAAGACTTGCATGGTGGGTTGTGGTAGTAGATCAGTAAAATCATACTTCTTTATTCATATACACTTCAAATCTAATCCCTTCTTTGTTTTATTCAAAGCATACCGAGGAATCGGCCAAAAAGCTTGCATCGCATCCTTCCCTGAGGATCACGACCCGCTTTGGCCCTTGCTACAGTGGATAGCATTGAGACTAAGAACTCTACAACTCATTCTTCTTATTTACAAATTCTAAAATCTCAATCAAAATTTTGGCGCCGTTGCCGGGGAAGGAACGGCACGATTTTCTCAAACTAATTATTTTTTATTCTTTCTGTTTGCAGATTCAGAGAACAGGAAAACAAAGCAGCAGCAAGGACACATAGCAACTCTGTGCCTCTGCCCTCGAAGGTAGAGCATCAGAGCCTACTTCAGAGCCGCGGGTCCGCGGCAAAAGCCGCGTTTTCGCGGCCTGAGTAGTTCACTACTCATAAAGTTTTCTGCAGGTTGCTCAGAATTGCAAATACTGCTTACTGCTGTGATAAATTTTCTCTGTGATCATTCTGCAACTGCTAATTAATAACATTAACCCATTTGTTGATAATAAAAAAAATTTAGACTCTTGCATTTAGGGCACGTGCCTATTTTAATTTTTTAATTCTGTTGAAGAGTGCTGGCGACAAGGTACGTCTGCATTGCATATAGATTAGGAAACACTCTTGGCTGTTTACTGCTTTTTGAGTGCTTACTTTTCTACTGCTTTACACGTACACAAAAATATCTTAAAGGCATAACCCATAAATAAGATAAGGTGGGGATTTCATCACCCTTCCTTGGCCCACAAATCATATCCGTCACACTCACAACCCTAACCTTAAGTAAAATTTGACTAGACGTTGGCCCTAGGTTAACTCGGACTCAATAGGAGATTGACCGAAGGAGGAAAATTGTTCGAAACTAACTCTTGTCAAATCGGTGTCTAAGCAGGGGATTGAGGGCTGAAAGCCCGAAGAACGGTGGTTATTTAATTAAGGAACGTCTCTGACGGAAAACCTCCCACCGGTCTTGCCACCTACCTGGCCGATTAGCTTGTGGTTAACGTCGACAATAGACCTCCTAAGGACAGTCTAAAGTTAGGAGTCGTCTAGGTCAAGGATTACCCTAGAATAGGATTTTTGTTTGTTTTTCTTTTTGATTGATTGGGTGAACTTGTTTGCTAATTGTGCATGCCCGCTTGGTCAAGAGACCCACTTACATCCAGGTTAACTAGGACTAGTTCACCACCCGAGCAAAAGCCCGACTCACACATGGCACAACCGCCGTCACTCCAAGATAGGATCTATCCTATCAGGACCTCTCTTCCTTCTTGCATCAAGCTTACCGATGAAGGTGTTGACCCATTTGAGCTTAAGCCACAATACATCAACACCCTTCCCAAATTTCATGGACTTGAATCCGAGGATGCATACTTCTTCATAAGGGAATTTGAGGAAGTATGTCTCATGATGAATATTCCTAAGTTGGGAAAAGATGACATCAAACTTAGGTTTGTCCCCTTTGCTTTGAAGGATTAAGCAAAGAAATGGCTCTACAGTCTAGAGGTAGGTTCTATATCTTCTTGGGATAATTTCGTTAAGGCCTTCTTAAAGAAATTTTATCCCGTTCACAAGACTGCACTGATTAGGAAGAACATCTTACAGTTTAAGCAAACAGCCAATGAGCCTTTTTGAAAATATTTCGAACGTTTTAAGGACCTCCTTGCCCAATGCCCTCACCATGGAATAGAGAAATGGCGACTTTGCCAAGTTCTATATGATGGATTAGAATATCAGACTAAAACGTTGTTAGAATCCATGTGCCAAGGAGGATTTATGAAAAAGAACGAAAATGAAGGATGGCTATTGTATGAGGAATTAGCTGAAAATACCATCCAATGGGAACCTACTCCGGAAAAATTTAGGACTAATGACCCTACTTCTTCTAAAGGAGGTATCCATTCCATTGAGGCCAACATAGCAACCGATGCTAAGTTAGCTGCTGTTATACGAAGACTAGAGGCTCTTGAAACTAAAGAGCCAGTCTCTGTGAACCAAGTCAGCCCAACATCTTCGGCGGGCTGTACTTATTGTCAAGATATGAACCATGTGTTCGAGGAATGTCCTGTCTTCATCGCGCATCAAAGCTTGCCCGAACATATGAGTGCGGCCTTCACAAGGCCCTCCAACAATCCATATTCGCCCACCTACAATCCCGGTTGGAGAAACCATCCCAATTTTTCATGGGGCCTAAGCAACAATGATCAAATTAGGCCCAAATTCTCCAACAATTTTCAAAATCCGCCCTATCAACAAAATTTCCCTAGTCAAAATCTTCCACAATCTTTTCAAAATTCGCAAATGGAAACAAGACTCTCAAATTTGGAAAGAAAGGTGGACACTCTAGTTAAAAGCCACGACACGCTGGCTCAAGTCTTAACTAGGATAGAGATCCAATTGAACAAGCAAGAGCGACAGAGGGGTACCCTACCGAGTCAACCATTGCCAAATCCTAGGAATCCTAGGCCAGCCAATGAGGCTCAAGACCCAAACCAGTGTCACATGGTTCATACACTCAGATCGGGGAAACAAGTTGATAATCAAGTATCCATGCTATAGGATCCATCTCAGTCCTCCATTGCATCTAGCTCCACTCCTTCTCCACCCAGCTCCAATGAAACTAAAGTTGAAAAGTCAGCAGGTCAGGTGCACCAGCCTATAGCTCCATTTCCAAATAGGCTTAGAAGCAACAACAATGCACATATGGAGAAATTATTAGAGGTGTTCAATCAAGTTAGTCTCAACATCCCACTTCTTGATGCAATCCAACAGGTCCCTAGTTATGCCAAATTCCTTAAGGACATGTGCACCAAGAAAAGAAAAACTAATGTGCCTAAGAAGGTTTTTCTAGCCACTAACATTAGTGAGCTATTGTCCAACCAGATCCCTGTTAAGTATAAGGACCCTGGTTGTCCCACCATCTCTTGCACCATAGGTCGAGCCGAAATCAATCGAGCACTCCTCGATTTAGGAGCTAGCATCAATTTGCTCCCTTTCTCCGTATATCAACAACTTGGATTAGGTGAACTCAACCCGACCCAAGTTACTATTCAGTTGGCTGACCGCTCAATCAAAGTTCCTAAGGGAGAGATCAATGACGTTCTCATACGGGTGGGAGAATTCATTTACTCAGTCGATTTCATTGTTTTAGAGACACAACCTGTGTCTAATCCTAGGTCCCAAACTCCCGTCATCTTAGGAAGACCGTTCCTAGCAACCGCAAATGCAATTATAAATTGTAGAAACGGATCCATGAGATTGACTTTTGGGGATATGACCAAGGAAGTCAATGTTTTCAACCTAGGTAAGCATCCCTACGATGTGACCGACCAACCCTTTGAGATTAACTTCATTGAAAACATGACGAGTGAGCACAATGAGGAGATCACACTAGAGTCAGAAGAAGAGGAAGAGTTAGAAGCAAGTGATCTCAGCCTTGATGAGATCGAATGGGAATCAAATCTGAGTTCTATAGAGATAGGAGATTCTAGCTTAACACCTCCACCCATCGAGCCACCTCCTTCTTTGGAGTTAAAAGCCTTGCCTAAACATCTTAAGTACGCCTACCTAGGTGAACAAGAGACGTTACCAGTCATAAATGCATCAAATTTGACTAATAGGCAAGAAGAAGACCTACTGGCAACCCTTAGGAGACATAGGGAAGCCATTGGTTGGACTATGGCAGATATAAAGGGACTGAGCCCTACGATAGTTCAGCATCGTATCCATCTAGAGGAAGGGGTTAGACCGAAGAGGGATCCACAGCGTAAGCTAAACCCACTTATGCAGGAGGCTGTACAAGCCGAAATAGTGAAACTGTTAGATAATGGGATCATTTATCCCATTACCGATAGCGAATGGGTTAGCCCAATGCATGTGGTCCCTAAGCAGTCCAGTTTTACTGTGGTAGAAAACGACAAGCATGAGTTAGTGCAAACACGATTGCCTACCAAGGTTAGAGTATGCATAGACTACCGCAAGTTGAACGCCGCCACTAGGAAAGATCATTTTCCCCTCCCATTTATCGACCAAATGCTGGAAAGATTAGCCGGTCATGAGTATTACTGTTTCTTGGACGGTTATTCAGGGTATAACCAAATCCCTATGCCCCGGAGGACCAAGAAAAGACAACGTTCACGTGCCCATTTGGGACATTTGCCTACCGTCGAATGCCTTTCGGCTTATGTAATGCCCCCGCCACATTCCAACGTTGTATGTTAAGCCTGTTTTCTGATATGGTCGAGCGTTTCTTAGAGATTTTCATGGACGACTTCTCCGTCTATAGAAATTCATTTGACCAATGTCTCCATAACTTGGAGCTAGTGCTGAATAGGTGCACCGAAAAGAACTTGACCCTCAATTGGGAAAAGTGTCACTTCATGGTGCAGCATGGGATTGTCCTAGGTCATGAGATATCTAGGGAAGGGATTAAGGTAGACAAGGCCAAGGTGGAGATCATAGCCAAACTTCCACTTCCACGATGCGTGAAGGACATTCGGTCTTTCTTAGGATACGCTGGGTTTTATCGTAGGTTCATTAAGGATTTTAGCAAAATTGCTAGAACCATTACTAACCTTCTAGCTAAAGACGTGCCCTTCATCTTTGATGATAGGTGCCATAGTGCGTGGGAAAAATTGAAAGTGGAACTTATCTCTGCTCCTATCATCTCACCTCCGGACTGGTCCAAACCTTTTAAGATCATGTGCGATGCCTCGGATTTTGCGATAGGTGCTGTCTTAGGACAGCGTAAGGATAACAGGCAGCATGTGATATACTATTCGAGTAGGACGCTAAATGATGCCCAAATGAATTATACTACAACCGAGAAGGAATTCTTGGCAGTAGTGTTCGCTTTGGAGATATTCCGCCCATACCTACTTGGGACTAAGACCACGATTTTCAATGACCATTCTGCACTTCGATACCTTATGCTTAAAAAAGATGCGAAGGCCCGACTCATTCGTTGGATCCTTCTCCTTCAAGAATTTGATCTCGAAATTTGAGATAAAAAAGGTGTCGAAAATGTCGTAGCAGACCATCTCTCTCGTGTACCAAACGCACCTTCTGACGAACTGCCCATCAATGACAATTTCCCCGATGAACAACTTCTAGCTATCTCTAAGGAGCCATGGTTTGCTGACATAGTAAATTACTTAGTCACAAACCAAACACCACCTAATTGGTCAAAACAGGATAGATACCGATTCTTGTCTCAAGTCCGGTATTACATGTGGGAAGATCCTTATCTTTTTAAATATTGTAGCGACCAAATCATTAGGAGATGTGTCCCCGACGAGGAAACTAGAAGCGTTCTAGCTTTTTGTCATGAGTTCGCTTGCGGTGGACACTTTGGTCCCCGCAAAACTGCCGAAAAGATCCTGCAAAGTGGCTTTTATTGGCCAACTGTGTTCAAAAACGCATTCGAGTATTGCAAAACTTGCACAAGATGTCAAATGATAGGAAGAATTTCCAAACGAAATATGATTCCTAAATCCAATTCTAGAAGTAGAACTTTTCGATGTCTGGGGCATCGATTTTATGGGACCCTTCCCTAATTCGTTTCGGCACCAATACATCTTGTTGGCCGTAGACTACGTGTCAAAATGGGTTGAAGCCATCCCTTGCAAGACAAATGACTATAAAGTTGTTGTCAAATTCTTGAAAGAAAATATTATCTCGCGCTTTGGAACCCCTCGAGCCATCATTAGTGACAATGGCACACATTTTTGCAATAGAACTTTTGAAGCTCTTATGCGAAAATACACCATAACTCACAAGTTGTCTACGCCCTACCATCCTCAAACTAGCGGTCAGGTAGAAGTTTCTAATAGGCAAGTCAAGCTCATCTTGGAGAAAACTGTGAATCAGAATAGGAAGGACTGGTCCACCAAACTGGTGGATGCCCTATGGGCATATAGGACTGCCTTTAAGACGATTCTAGGAATGTCTCCCTACAGACTAGTCTTTGGAAAGGCTTGCCACCTTCCTGTTGAGCTAGAGCACCGGGCCCTATGGGCAATTAAGCAGCTAAATTTCGATCTAGATAAGGCCGGTGAGCTTCGAAAATTGCAAATTTCTGAACTAAAGGAATTAAGGAATGAAGCATACGACAATGCGAAGATTGCGAAGGATAGGGTTAAGGTTTTTCATAATAAGTTCATCACGAGAAAAAATTTTGTCCAAGGACAAAAAAATTTACTCTATAACTCTAGACTTCATCTCTTTCCCGGCAAATTGAAGTCAAGATGGACAGGGCCCTTCATTATTAAGACTGTGTTTTCACACGGAGCCATAGAGATCTACGATCCCAAAAATGGCAATGCATTCAAGGTAAATGGTCAAGTCTTAAAATCTTTTTGGAGACAGTACCGGAAGTAAATGCAGCCATGGGTCTTTTTGACCCACTGTATCGGTAACTATATCTTTCTGCCAGTTCATGCATCCATGCATTTCGTTCATACATTAGGGATAATGCATGAAACAAGTGTGGGGGAAGGGTATGTAAAAGGGTATGTAATATATATATATAAAAAAATATTTTTCTCTTTATTTGTTCTAACATTTCTAACATTAAAAAAATAAATAAATAAAAAAAATTATTTTATAAAAAGGACAGTATTTTGACTTATTTTTTGAAAGAAACCTAAGTTAGTTTTAAGGATTAAGAAAATCATGATTAGGATTTCTAAAGACTTGGTCAAAATAAATAAATTGTTTAAGTTTTAGGTATAGGAGGAGAAATTGAATAAGTAATTAGTTTTGATCTTTACCTTAATGAAATGTACATACCTAATATATATCTAGATGTCTAAGACAAAGACCCTTGTGCCTCATATATATATATATATATATATATATATATATATATATATATATATATATATATATATATATATATATATATATAAATTATCAATCACTAATTAAGCTGGATACATGTGCCTCATGAAGCATAAGTATTCACGCCTAAAGGTGAGTTAATAAATAAAATCCTTAGTTTTGTGGCCTAATTCACTCGAATTTGAGTCCGCGGGTGTTTTCTCACCCGGTGCCCTAAAACCGACCGGTTTGGGAACCACCGACTCTAAGTTCGCTACATGGGTGGATTAGAAAGCCTAAGAAAAATTACTTATATATGTACTAACACATCTAATAGTCAATTAGTTAGGTATGAGGGCCTCAAGAAGCCTTGATACTTACACAAAAGAAAATTAGATGAGTTATATATATTAAAAAAAAATAATAGTAATAATAATTATGAGGCATGAGAGTCCAAGTTAAGGAATTCTTAGATTCACAAGGGTGCGTATGATTTTTGGTAACGAAAAAGACTATACAAACATTCAATTTTAATCCTTACCTAAAATGAATAACAATTCACTTTATTAAGACTAAGTTTAAGAATGAATAAAAATGATAATCCTAAAACTTATAGACTACTTAGTCTCTTCAAATATAATTCGAATATTCTCCTTTTTATGGATTTTGTGGGTGTAATCCGCTGAAAACCCTCACGAGACAACACTCGTCCTCTAGGGTAACCTAGAGGTTTAACGGCTTGTTGCACGTGCTAAGTGCAACCGTGATTCCTACGAAAGTGAGTTACCTAGATTAGTTTTTCTTTTTGATTTTTACTCGAGGATGAGCAAAAAGATAAGTGTGGGGGTGTGATTGGTAGTGAAAAGTGCATTTTTATCTTCATATTTACCATCACATTTTCATATTTATTCATATAATTCTACATATTTACTAATATTTTATTATTTAATGTGTGCAGGCCTTGAGTATTGAATTAAATAAAGAATTAAAGCTTAATGAAGCTCAAAAGCCCATATCCAAGCCCAAGTCCAAGCCCAGGTTCAAAAGTGCAAATACAAATCGTAAAAATTGCAAATACTACAAAGAGGGAAAGGATAGAATTCTATTCTACCCTAAATGCTTGGTGGATGAGGATAAATAAGAGTGCAAGGATGAGATTCGTTTTTGAAGGGATTTGAATTTAGGGTAACTTGATTTCTAAGTTATCTCGAAAATCCAAAATGAAGAGCTAGGATCCAGCTTCCAGAAGCATACGCCCAGATGGACGGACCAGGAGAAGCCACGCGCCAAAGCGCGTGGCCATCTGCCACTGTATGGCCGCGGAAACGCGGCCCAAGCCGCGTTTCCGCGGCAAACAAGATGAGTCCAGGGAACAGATTTCATGGAGGAGTTTATCCGGGACTCTATCACCTTTTACACCTATAAATACCCCTGCAGACGCAACAGGGAGGGCATCCAGAGAAGATTAGGGTTTTTCTTTAGCTTTTTCTTAAATTTCTGCACGTTGTAATTTCGTTTTAAAGGCTTTGTGGAGAAGAAGGAGCTTGTATTTGGAGACATACTTTCGAATAAAGGTTACTTTCTTTTGCATATTTAATTCTTGTCAATTTTTATTTCTTTTCTCTGCGATTAATTGCTTCGGTTTTCATCTGTGATCTCTTGTTTTGCTTCTTCTTCTTTTCTTCTAATTAAAAAAGAAAATAAAAAACAATATAAAAAAATAATTATAAAAAAAATGATGTCTAACTAATTCTTTGTGTGGTTTGCTGATCTCTTAAGCAACCCTAGGGCAAGTTAGGATTTGAATCGATTGATGACCAGTTTTTAGAAACCCTAGGTCTAAAGATTGTTTTTCTTGAAGATTAAACTGATGATTAGATTTCTTAATCTAGGTTGCACATTTAAATAACTCCTCATGCCTTCATACTTAAGAACTAGGACAGCCTAAATTTAAGATTAGTCTTTTCTTAAGCTGTACTTAGATGTTAGGATGAAACATTGTTTAGTTTTTGATAATGCAACTTAGTTAGATTCTAGTATTATATTTTCTTACTTGAATCACTCTTAATAATCTAGGGTAAATCACATTTATCTCAAGATGAAATTCAACATCCAAGACTTGCATGGTGGGTTGTGGTAGTAGATCAGTAAAACCATACTTCTTTATTCATATACACTTCAAATCTAATCCCTTCTTTGTTTTATTCAAAGCATACCGAGGAATCGACCGAAAAGCTTGCATCGCATCCTTCCCTGAGGATCACGACCCGCTTTGGCCCTTACTATAGCGGATAGCATTGAGACTAAGAACTCTACAACTCATTCTTCTTATTTACAAATTCTAAAATCTCAATCATTACTCTCTTTAAAAGTTTACATTTTTGGTTAACTTTCTTCTTTGTTTTTTGTACAGATTTAACAACAAGAAATTCTTGCTGCAGAGGGCACATAAGTGGCCTTAGACTCTGCTCAAGAAAGCAGAGCTAAGAAGCCCTCAGATTGCTACATTCCAGTGGCAAAACTGAGTGAACTACTAACCTGTATTTTTGCAGGTTGGATGAATTGAAAATCTGAATTTCTGTAGCATTTATCTTCTTGTTTGACTCACTGTATATACATTTTTAACACAATAGTAAAAAGTTAATTGTAAATGCTAAAAATGATTTAGACTTTGCATTTAGGCACGTGTCTATTTCATTTCATTTTTTATTTACTGTTGAAGAGTGCTGGAGCCAAGGTATGTGTGCATAGCATTTAGTATAAGGTTCATTCTTGTATGAAATATTGCTTGAATGTTACTTTTTTCTATATACTTGTACACTGCACTAAATTAACTTAAGGGCTTGTCCTGTAAACAAGATAAGGTGGGGAAGTCATTACCCTCCCTTAGCCCACAAATAATCTCCTCACTCACTAACCCAAGCTAACAAAAAATGAGTAGACGTTGGCCCTAGGAACATCTCAGACTCAATTAGGAGATTATCCTAAGGAGAAAGGTGTTGGAATTCGACTCCTGTCAAATCAGTGTCTAGGAAGGGGATTAAGGGCCGAAAGCCCGAAGGTTGGTGGTTACTTAATTAAGGAACGTCTTTGACGGATAACCTCCCACTAATCTTGCCCTGACCTGGCTGATTAGCTTGTGGTCAAAGTCTGCATTATACCTCCCGTGGACAGTCTAACCAGTTAGGAGTCGTCTAGGTCAAAGGTCTCCCTAACTTAATTTAGAATTTTTTCTTTTTATTTGTTTGCTTATTTATTTGTTTTTCTTTATTTGTGTTGACATTTCCTGTGTGATATGACTTATAACAATAATTTTTTCAATTTTAACGGTAATCTATATTACACCTCGACCTCTTTTTCGGATTTTACCAACCCGGCATATCATAACTTTAACCAACCTAGTGTGCCAGATTGGTCTTATCCGAATCATTACATGCCCCAGTCTCAATACTTGAACAAGACTGGGATAATCATTACTACTCTTCACAGAGTCAATGGGGATACAACTCCCCCGAGTCATATTGTCAACTATCCTACCAGCATCCAGCTTCATATACTCCTTCTCCTGAACAACCATTAGAAGAATCAATTGACTGGGAAAAGAGGATGGAAGCCTTAGATGAGCTTGAGCGACGTATTCAAATTTTAGAAGACTCAAAATCCCGTAAAAATTTTCAAGTCACAGATCCTTACTCTATTTTTCAAGGAGAACATGCCAACTTAGAAAAGAGTATGGAAACCATGATTCAATGTCAAAATGATCCACTCAATATGATAGAAGCAAGAATTAGTAGATTGGAGAACATGCGTAGGAATAAGGAAACTCTCCCTATTCAATCTTTGATTATTCCTAACACTTCTAACCATATTGATGAAAACCAAGAATCATGGTATCTTGAAGACTTTGACCAAGATTCTGTTTCACCACAAAGCCTTGAACTTGACCAATATCAACCCATTAAAGAATTGGCAAGTTTTTATTTTAATGAGATTGAACTTGATCATGAATGTGAACCCGATCCCCAACTTTGTGATTCAGTTTCCATCTTTAAATCTATGTTGACTCCAGTATTCTTACCCAATTTGGACCAATTTTCTGAGCCAACATTTATTCCCGCACCCATAGATTTTGAAATCGAATCACCAATTTTAGATAGTCACATTCCATTGATGGAAAAAGAATGTGAATATCAATTCTTGGACTTGGACTCAACGCTTGAACTAAAACTAACTCTCAACCCCAAGTCAATTTTCCCGAGTTTGTATTGGCTTCTGAACCTATCATTCTTGAGTCCAAGTCAACCATTCCACCGAGTCACATTCTTTTGTTGGACATAGGTATAGACCATGATGACTCTGTGATGATTTTTCAGGACTGGTCATGTAAAGGAAATAAGTTTCACGATAGGATCTCTCATGATCCTATTCATACTGGGAACTGTAAATATGTAAATTGAAAAGAGGTCAATAAAGGTAGGTTTCGTGAACTACCACATTATCTTGATTGGGTAACAACGCTTGACCCAATCAGACCACCACCGGAACAACCACCTTAAGGTAGTATTTTCCTTTCCTGTCTTCCTTTTCATGCATCTATCATTAATTCATACATTGAGGACAATGCATGAGATAGGTGTGAGGGAGGGTTCTAACGTAACTTAGGTTTTTCTCTTTATTAAATTTTTTTTACATTTTCTTTACTTTTAAAAACTTTTTGAAAATAGAAACAATATTTTGATATATTTTTTGTAAGAAATTGAGTCAATTTTAAGGAATAGGAAAATCAAAATTAGGATTTCTTAAACTTGACCAAAATAAGATTATTTGTTTGATTTTTAGGGTTAGGATGATATTTGTCAAAATAATTTAGTCTTCATCTTTACCTTAATGAAATATGCTCACTTCATACATTTACACACTTAGGGTTCAAAAAACAAAGATTCTTATGCCTTATAAAAAAAAAGAAAAAAATATATCTATGAAAGATGAACAAATCTAACTATTGATTAGCTAGGTGCTTTGGCCTAAGTAAGCCTTAGTATTTATGCGAAAAATGATTAGATAAGTTTGAGAAAAAAATATATATATAAAAATCCTCTGATTAAGCTGGGTATTTGTGCCTAATAAAGCATAAGTATTCACGCCTAAAAGTGGTTCATATAATAAAATCCTTAGTTTTGTGGCCTTGTTTGCTCGAGTCCTTAAGTCCTTGGGGTGTTTCTCACCCGGTGCCCTAAGACGGTTTGGTTTGAAAGTCATCGATTAAAGGCTCGTTACATGGGCAGATTAGAAAGCCTAACAGGACTAAGGAATAATACCACCAATATATATATATATATATATATATATATATATATATATATATATATATATATATATATATATATATATATATATATATATATATATAAGGCATAAGAGTTAGAGTTAAAGAACCTTTAGTCAAAATTTTCACGATCACAAGGTGCATATGATTTAAGGTAAAGTAATAGACTAGATGAGAAGTACAATTTGACTCCTTACTTTGATTGATAACAAATTTTTGAATAGAGACTAAGTTTAGGAATGAAAAATTCAGTTTTCCTATAACTTATAGATTACTTAACTCTTATAATTATATTTCAAATATTTTTCTCTTTTAAAATGCTTTTCGAAAATACTAACTCTTTATTTCTCTTTCTTTATGGATTTTTTGGGTGTAATCCACTGAAAATCCTTACGAGACAAACCTTGTCCTATAGAGGGAACCTAATGGTTTAACGGCTTGTTGCACAAGCTCAGTGCAATCGCGTGACCTGCGAAAGTGGTCTAATAATCTTTGATTTAGTTTTGTTGTTTTACTCGAGGACGAGCAAAAGATATGTGTGGGGGTGTGATCGTACACATATTTGCATTCTTTTCATTACACTCCTACATTTATCGTATAATAAATCTGCTAATTTCTTTGTCTTAAATGTCTATTTTGTAAGAGAAAGATCATTAAACCAAATAAATACCAGTTAAAATTAGATTTAACTGGATCTATTTGGTTAGCTGAGGATGATCCCAGATCTACTTAGAACAAATCAAGGATTGGGGCAAATGTTCAGCTGAAGATCAGAGCAAATCAGAAAGATAACACCAAATGGAAACCAGTAAAATTTAGATTTCTATAAATCTATTTTGGTTATCTAAAAATCAATTGAGGATAATATCAAATACAGAGAGATAAATGGATAGAGAGAAGATCAACGGATGAAATGAAGCAAGTTTGACTCAGATTCTGACTGGATACATTTCAGTATTTGAATCATAAATTTTGTTAACGATTCTCAAATCTGATAATTAAAGATGATCTAGAAAGAGGACTTATAGAGCTACAACTCTTATGTTGATCACTATTTCTAATTCTATCATTTAATAAGTGATATTCAGCAATCAACACGCCAATAAACTGCAGATCAGAACTGAATATTCACATCAAATCAAGTTTGGAGATAAGGGAGGATTCAAATTCAGAAATAGCAAGATTTTCCTATCTTCATACTCCTCTAACATCTGCATTTCTTCTATAAATACCTGCAATCTCAAAGGCAAGGGAGACGACCAAGCAGAGAGTAGAACTTAGGCTAATTTGTAGTTTGTAACTTAGGCTTTTATTTTCTTTCATGTAATTTTCATTTTCTTTATGTAACTGAGAGGAGATGATATTTTCATGGAGGAATGAGAGCAAGCTTGTACTGCAAGTGACACCGGTTTAAGTGATCTCTTCTTCCATTGTTATTTGAATTGAATCAAAGTTACTTTTTCTTCTTTACTCTTGTTTTTGTTTACTCTCCTCTAATGTGTTGCAATCCAAGTGAATCTGTTAGCCTCGAGACTGCTTTGCCATTGCAAGTGCCCTTGATGGCCTATGATGGTGAACAACCATTCTCTTGCTAGTATAGTTTGCCTTTTTATTCTTAGTGTAGATCGGGAATGGGGAAGATTCTACATGCTATGCTTGATCGCCTTCAAAGACAAGGTAAGTCGTAGCTACGAATCTAAGGTATAAGAATACAAAAAGGGTAAGCAACTTTTAGTTTCTTTCTTTTCTTTTTATTCTTTAGTTTAGAACATTACAATCGACCACTTCTTTTATCACTCCTTTTCCATTTTTTTGTACATATCATTTCAAGTTTCTCCATCTTCTTAATCTACCACCTTCTTCCTAATTTGACTTTAACCTCATTTTTCTCTTTTACTTTACAAGAACTAAAAGAAGAATTTTAACCATCCTTTGTATCTTAAAAGAAAACTTACAAAAAAAAGCTTCCATCGCTAGTCCCTCCTTGTGGATCACTACCCGCATAGCCACTTGCTATTGCGGTAGAATTGAGCACTTGCACTCTTTATTTTAAAGTTCTGAAATTCTGTATTTTGTGTGTAGATTTTACCTCAATCACATCACAGCATAGAAGTACACCCCTAGTGGTGTTCGAAAAGATGTATGCTTCTCATCATCAGGGTACATCTTAATTTAATTATATTCAAAGAATTCGTCCATGCAGGACACCCATTCAAACCCACACGTGTTGTCGATCATGACATCCGTGATTGGAAGGGGGAACTCATTTTTAGGACAAGTTTCATTTAGATCGCGAAAATCAATGCAAAACTGGATCTTCCCATTCTTCTTGGTAACGGTGACAATATTGGCTACCCAATCAGGGTGTTGTTCTTCCCTAATGAAACCGGAGTGTATAAGCTTCTTGACTCTGACTGAATCACTTCCATTATCTCTGGAGGGAACCATCATTGCTACTGCTTGACGGGGTTCACATTCGGATTGATGTTGAGGTGATGTATAACCACTTGAGGGTTGAGCCCAGGCATATCCTTGTAGTTCCAAGCGAAAATATCTATATACTCTCGCACAAGAGATATTAGATCTTCCTTCTCGGGAGGTGATAAGCTTTCGCTTATAAAGATAGGCTTAGGATTAGTCTCATCTCCTAAATTAACCTGGGTTACCTTATCCTCTGTAGGTGGTTCGCGTTGTTCAAAGTGAATATTTCAGAGAGTATTTAGGTGTTTGATCCAAATATCTGTATCTGACTGGATCATTCCTTCATCTCCATCTTCCGGGTGGCTTGTTGAAACCATGTTTACCGAAAGGTCTTTGAAGATATTGTTGACACTGACATCTGACTCCCATGATGACGTGCCTGACGAGTGGTTATGATATAATGTCCCTTCAGACTCAAAGGTTGATAGGATTGGAGTTGACACATAGCCCAATCTCCTGCGAGTTCGATGATAATAATCAAGAGCTTTCCCTTTTGGAATGAAGGATCGAAGTAGTGTTCCCCTTCCTTTGCCGAAGTTCAAGCCAAGATCACTCGTTAGGTTATACCCCATGTTCTCCATTATTCTGAGTACAATTGACTCATAATGAGAGAACTGACGGAGTTCAGTCTCGCTTTTCGAGTCTTCGCAAATCATTGATTTGGTCTTTACTCTTCCAAAAAGGATCAGTTTTTGGCCTTTGCGTCTTGCTGGGACCTCAAAGAAGGATTCTTGCGCATCATTGATGCTTTGATCTGATATGCCATAAGAGATGATCTCACCGGTACATGCAATGATGTCAGAGCATCTATTGCCGACCAGGGGTCATCATCTATATCGGTACTAATATCTGATGGCATGAAATCAGAAACAAACACAAAAAAATAAGTCAAATCTAAATCTTCATTAATATACCACTCTCCTATATCATTGGCGGTGTTATTGACATCGAGCTTATTAAAGCTCGTTACAAGAGAATTCAGCTTCCAGAGACATTCTTCTTCTGCCTCTGGCTTGACATAAACTTCGTTGCCAGAGTCTAGTTCCTCTGGCTGGGGATTCTCGTCTGTCTCCAGAGAATTCTGGTATAGGAGGAAATCTGTGAAGTAGTTCCTCTACTCTCTTGAATTGATTCCTTTCATATATAAACGTTCGAATTTTTCTATCTCTGTCAACATACTTCATGACTTAATGGAGAGTAGAGGGGAGTACTGCTTGTTGGCTCTCACTTTCTTCTACTCCGGGAAGAGCCTAAGCACCTCCGCATTAATAAAAACTTGGAGAATGTCTTTGAAGATGTAACAGCTTTTGGTAGGGTGTCCCAGCATTCTGTGATACAAACAGTAATTGGGGTTGTCGATCTTGCCCACCTCCTCAGGACGTCAAGCATTGGGAAGCTTCAGTCTGTTACTCTTGTTGAGTAACTTGAACAACGAATTGATATGCTCATCCTTGAAGGAGTACTATTTGTTGGCGCATGACCAACTTAAGAAACTACCCCCTCTAGCCGGTAGGGGCTTGGAGGGAGACTTCGTCTCTGTCGCTAGTGTATCCTTCCTTTTAGCTTGAAAAGATACTTCTGGCGCGCACCTTGTCGACATCTCAGATTTGGGCTTGTTTTCTTCTGTGTTAACCTGGCAACAATCTCCTTTGTCTGTTCACCTTATTAGATTAACTGCTTTCAGGTATAACTTTCAGTTACTCCTATTTGAGTTAGGAGTGAGGTTTATAAATGGTGACGGCATGTTTCACCCAGGGGTGGCCTGGGTCATAGCGCTGAGACATCATAGTATCATATTCCAAAATCTCTCTACAAATGCTTTAACTGACTCTCCTTTCCATTATCTCATCGCTAGGAGAGTTAGCATGGTAATCTCTAAGTCGTCTTCAAAGAAGCGGGTAAGGAAAAGCTTCTCCAGATCACCCCAGTTCTTGATGCAGTCTTCTGGGAGTTTCATAAACCATTCAAAAGTGATTCTTTTCAGGGTATCGATGAACAAACATACTAGGAAGACATTTGATACTACATTCCCTGTCCGAGACTTGAAGTAGTATATGTACTGGATCTGTGACCCCTTGCCATTGACGGCCTGTAGGGTCAGATCTTTGAACCTAGGAGGGTATGAGACAAGTTCCCACTCAGCTGGAGATGGCCAAATCACTCCTGCTTCTTGGATGACTTTCTGATTGGCAAGGGCTTTAAGATGCTATTTCAGTTTACTCATTCTTTTAGAATGAGTGCTCCCATTCTCTGAATTGCCTCCCTCCTTGGATTAAGGTTTAGATGACTCAGAGTTGGAATACTCCTTCTCCTCGGTGTGTGCAGAGGATGAGCTTTCCCCTTCCTTCCGCTTGCCCTTGGACTTCTTGGGAGGAGTCTTGGTCTTCGGCTTCTTCTTTTTGTCCTCAAGCAATTGCGAAAATATCTGCTTAAGGCTATCGATAGATTCTTGTTGAGCATGAATCGTATCAAGTTGCTCTCTCTGGGCCTGGGCTTGCTGTTCAAAACGCCTGGATATTTCTTCAGAAGTGCTTGCCACATATACATAGACTTCTTTCTCTACAGAAGAGTTCGAGGCCTGTGATTCTGCTATGGTAGAGTGTGACTTGCTTACTTCAATGCCCCGGGCTAGAGCACTATAGTCCACTGGGGCTATTAAGCAAGTTCGAGCGTGGGTATGCCGGTATACTCCTTCTGGTTCGGTGTCAGACTCGTCGGAGTTGACTATTGGTTACTTCCCCTTAGTTTTGCTTAGCGTAGTGCTTGGACACACCATATTCGCAGTAACTTTAGGGTACTCTACATCAGAGAAGGTTCTCCTTGTGTGGAAGCGACGCCTTTTGGACGAGCGGAAGACTGACGTAGATGATAATCAGTTGAACACTGACTGTTTGCTTACAATCGAGTCGTAGTGGCATTCAGAGAGCACCACTGTGATGAGCCATTCACAATAGCATTGTGGAATAATTTGATGAACACTCCTCTTTTTGGTCAAGTAGTCCCTTAGGTCCATTGGAGGGGGATCGAAGAGACCAGCCTCAAATCTTTGAGGATGAGGACTTTTCTACTTCCTTCTGACTTTAGCCGTTGGAGAGCGAATGTTAACCTTGCAAGTTTCAGAGATGCAAGGTTCAGAAACGCAGAGTTCACGTTCTATAGAATAGACGTGGCTCTCACATTTTTGCTTTAAGATGCGGGTCTCATGCCTCTACTAGAAAGAGAAGCGTACCTCACGTTGCTGATTTTCATGTTTGTCTGGCAACACTTGAGAAACGCGAATTTTATGAGTCCTGTGTTCTGTTGTAGAGACATGGGTCTCGTGTCTCTGAGAAGAGATGCATACCTCGCATTGCTAAACATCACGTCTGTGAGGTGAAGCCTCAGAAACAAGAGCCTTTTGAGCTCTGCATTTTGGAATTCAGATGCAACTTCACGCGTCTGATGCAGTTCGGAAGGGACGTGGGTCCGAGCCTTATGTCCTGTATTAGCTGGACAGATGATTTTTCAAGCTTCTTGTATCTATTGTCAATGTGCGTGATGCTTTTGTCAACGTTCAACATTCCGGTTATACTTCACAGGTTATTGGGAACCCCTAGTAATCTGGAGCTGAGGAATGTTGAGAGGAGGGGCATGGCAAGATTGGCCTTCAATGACATTGGCCTCACGGGTCTCATGTGAGACGTTGACGCGGCCCACGCACGCAATGCGGCTAGATATGGTCCTGTTTGCGTAGGTCATCTTTGGGGAAGTCTTCGAAGAGACTTGGGAGCGGATCTCTAAGGAAACCTTGTGGTATTGCCATGCCACCCTGGGGCTCTTAGAGCCAGAAGAGAGGAACTTCTCATACTTTGCCTGGTCAAATTCCACAATAAGTAACTCAATCGTTTTTCCTATGAAGGTGACGTCACCTTGCGCCACAACTTGCTCATCAGTGGAGAAAGTATTTCCCAGTGTAGTCGCCATCTCTTGTACGGGGAGGAAATTTGAAAATATATATTGCAATGTTTTCTTGAATCAATGAAAAGTTACAACAACTTAAAATTCCAACTATAAGAGAGAGAAGACACTCAAGCTCAGATCTTCTCTTTGTTTAAGGCTGGGCTCTTTGTGTAGCGATGGAAAGTAATTCTTGTTTTTTGTTGATCAGGTGAACGTCAAGCTCTTCTAAAACTCTTCTCCTTGGATCACAGATGGAGTAGCGTAACTCCTATCTAATGAAATCTCAAAGAGACTTAGGCAATAACTTGAACTTAGCAAGTTGGTAGAAGAGTTGAACTCTTTTATAAATCTTCCTCAGCTAAAAACTTCCGACCTCTCTTCAGTAGCAACTCTAGTATTTATAAGGGTTCCAAGGGTAAAACTTTCCCTAAAATCCTCCATAATGGGGGTCAACTCCCCTCATTACGTGGGCAGTACTTGACCCGATAATGGGGGTAGTTATAACTGAGATGCATGGCTCTTCTTTAGTTGAAATGCGGGCTTAAGCTCTACGTTTAGCCGTTGAGGTAACATTGGACGCGGGTCTTGAGCTTGCATTTTGGGCATCACGGTGGTGTTGAAACGCTAGCCTACAACTCTGTGTTTCTTCATTGATGTGGTATTAGACGCGTACCTCGAGCTTCGCCTTTTAGACGCGGGCTTCAAGCTATGTACCTGAGTACTGAAGTGATACTGAGACGTGGGCCTTGAGCTCTGCGTCTTGGCATTGCAGTGGTGTTTAGACACAGGCTTCGAGCCCTGTGTCTTGGCTTTGCACGAGTGGTTTTGATTAGCGTCGCGTCTAAAGCACAGATTCTGTTATCTGATGACTTGTCTTCAGTGATTTTTAGACAGTCTACACTAGCACTCTTAATCTTCATTTTTAAAGTTTATATTTTCTCTGTAGGTAAATACTCAATCAGCTACAAAGAAAAAATAGCCTCCGCCGCTATCCCTCAGGGAGCCCCTAAAAGATGGAGGTTCCTCCATAATAACTACTTAGAGTCAGCCTAAACAGATGTTCACTGTGATGGCTACTCGAGTGAGCCAAAAGGCTATATCAGGCCCTACCTTGACGGCTATAAGGGAAAAACAACCCTGCGGCTATCTCTTAGGGAGCGCCCTAAAAGATAGAGGCTCGCCCATAATGACTGCTCGGAGTTAGCCTAGACATGTTTTCACCTTGATGGCCGCTAGAGTGAGTTAAAAGCCAATATCGGGTCCTACCCTGATGGCTACAAGGGAAAAACAGCCCCCACGACTCTCCCTCAAGGAGCCCCCTTAGAGATGGAGGCTCACCTACAATGACTGCTCAGAGTCAGCCTAGACAGATGTTCACATTAACAGCCACTAGAGTAAATTAACAACTTATATCAGGTCCTACTATGACGGCTATAAGGAAAAATAGTCCCCATAGCTATCCCTCCGGGAGCCCCCTGAAAGATGGAGGATTACTCACAATGACTAATCAGAGTCAGCCTAGATAGGTTTTCACCTTCACAGCCAATTGAGTGAGTCCCTGCTGGCCGCTTGAGTAGATCCATGGCCTATATGGATCTTCACCCCGGTGGCGACTCTTCAGGGAGTTTCCTAAAAGACGGAGACTCTCCCACGTCGATCCCTCAGAGCCATCATATAATGGGATATATTCTGATGGCCATTAGAGCAGATCCACGGCCTACACGAGTCTTCACCTTGACGACAACTCTTCGGGAAGTCTCTTGAAAGAAAGAAACTCACCCACATCGATCCCTCACAGCCAACCTATAATAGGATATACCCTGATGGCCGACCGAGCAGATCCACAGCCTATACGGGTATTCACCCTGACGAAGACTCTTCAAGTAGTCTCCTGAAAGACGGACTCTCACCCATACCGATCACTCAGAGCCAGCCTATAATGGAATATATGCTGATAGCCATCCGAGTAAATCCACGATCTATACGGGCCTTCGACGATAACTCTTAGGGGAGTCTCCTGAAAGACGAAAACTCGCCCACATCAATCTCTAAGAGCCAGCTTATAATGGGATATACCATGATAGCTGCTCGAGCAGAACCACGGCCTATAGGGTCTTCACCTTACGGTGACTCTTCGGGGAGTCTCCTGAAAGATTGAGACTCATCTACATCGATCCTTTGAAATTGCCCTATAATAGAATATACCCTGATGGCCTCTCGAGCAGATCCACGGCCTATACGGGTCTTCACCTTGACGATGACCATTCCAGGAGTCTCCTGAAAGATGGAGACTCGCCCATGTTAATCCTTCATAGCCAACCTATAATAGGTATACCCTGATGGCCACCCAAGCAGATCCACGGCCTTTACAGGTCTTCACCCTAATGGTGACTCTTCGGAGAGTCTCCTGAAAGACGGAGACTCGCCCACATCAATCCCTTAGAGCCAGCCTATAATGGGATATACTCTGATGGCCACCCGAGTAGATCCATGGCCTATGCAGGTCTCACTTGAAGGACAGAGGCTCGCTCATGTCGATCTTTCGAAGCCAGCCTATAATGGGATAAACCCTGATGGCCGCCCGAGTAGGTCAGAAGCCTATATGGGTATTTACCCCTCGGGAAGTCCCCTAAAAGATCAATGCTCACCTACATTGACTATTCAGAGTTAGCTTGCAATGGGACCAATCTCGATGGTCCCCCAAGCAAGTCAACATCCTACCATTGGGCTGACATGACAACACAACTTTGAAGCTGAGAGCTTCCCCACTCAGATTAACATACGCAAATACCATGGGAGAACGAATCCTATTTGGGAATTATATCCTGAATCATTCCCAACTCTTCGGAACCGAAATGTTACCCCAAGCAGATGCAATAACAAATCAAACCCAAACAAGGCAAGAACTAAACAACACATGTATTAAAAATTCTCTGCTTTATTATGAATTTTTTTCGATTACATCCATCGAAGTACAAAGTGTGAATACGTCTAACAAGAGAGTTATAAGTTTTTTTAATTTTGCATGAATGAGATCTTCTTGAGCGAAAAAGCAGAGCGGTCGCGCCCCTGCTAAGTCCTGGTGATGATTCCTAAGCAAACAATCTACAAGGGCTGAATAAGTGATGATACCGAGAACTCTCAGAAAGGCGACAGCAGGGAGACCTCGCCCGAAAGGCAAAGAGGATACCGATGCTAAGACTATAACTCCATAGTGGAGATACAAGGAGGCGGCACCCTATAAGAGCACAGATGGTTGGCCCTAAGACCTGACGTTGAATGCCCTTATGCTTCTATGCTCTAGTCTAGACTCTGCTTTTATATCTCCTTCTGTTCTAGGCTTTGCTCTATGTTTGTTGCAAGGAAAGAAATAGGGGTCAAGCCCCAACTTCTCCTCAATCTGTTCCTGCCAGAGTCCAGACGTGCAGACTAAGCAGAAACTAGAACATCCATCCCGACAGTAGGGTCTCATCACAAGAGCCGAAGCTACTTGACGAGCTCATTACAAGAACTGAAACTCCTTGACAAATAAACTCCTGAACATGAAGAGTACAACAACCATCACCATCCTCTCCCTCTCCTTCCTCCACTGAACGAAGAACGAAGGAGATATCACCACCCACAGAGCAATGTGAGATTTTTGCAGTAAGGAACTCTCAAGAAGCAGCTCAGATCTCTCTAGAAGGTTTCCTCCCTATTTATAGAGAAAAAAGAAGCTCAAGAGTCAATAGCTCAGGATTCAAATCCCTATATGAAATGAAGAGCCACTTGATCAGCGGCATACAGGTGTAGCGATGGGCCAGATCAAAATGACTGCGTTGGACATGCCGCATCTTCCTCGAACATCGCGACTCCTCAAAAAGTGGCAGTTAATTAACTAATGCTGTGGTAGATGTGACACACATTTAAGGCTCTGACAACCTGTAGAGCAACACATGCCACTACAAGACAAAACCCGAAGAGACAGCTAGTAATATAAGTCCAGGTCTAATACACATTTCTCTATCTGCATCCCTCTCTATGTCAGAGTTCTTAGGAACCTATTACCCTCGAGGGAGAGTTCTCGACCTCCTCCAGATAGAAGGAAACATAGGGAGCATCTGTAATGGTCAACTTTTAACCTCCTTGAGATCAAGCCACATGTCCTTCCAGCACCAAACAGGCGAGTGACACGCGATCGCTTCTATAACCTCCAAGTGAGAGTCCTCAATTGATTCAAATCTAAGTGACATGTGTGGATGGGACGAGGAGATAGAATCAGTTGTGTGATTCCTTGTTTCTAAGACAAATTTTCATTTGTTGGCAGTTACAGTTCAGAGATGGACCAACCACATTTACAATTAGACTCAGACTACTAGATAAAAATGAACTTTCATTCAATCAACTCAAATTTAGTTGTTTAGCTGTACTCGACTAGTGATAAGCGGTTAAGTGTTAAAATTATCTTATCCAACTGACATAACCTGTATAAAGGGGAGATTCCTTCGAACATAGAGGGGGTTCGATCTTAGAAATCTTAGCAGACTAGAGAACACCATTGTAATTACCATCGTGATAGTGGATTCTCTCTTTCTCTCTGTTGTTTTCTCCTATTCAGGTTTTCATGTAATTTTGTTTGTTTGTATTGCTTTTTTTGAGATTTGATGTAACATGTTTTACAATCTGGTGCGTGGATTAATTTCTTAGGAAATTAACCATAAATATATTAACTCTATAATGTTGATCAATATTCGAATTGATATTGCTGATATGACTGATGCTACTGATATTGATGAAATTAACAGTAAAAGTTATTAACCAATATCGATATTGTTTTTGAGATTTTAAAACATGCTCTTTTGGACTCACAGAAAACTAAGGTAGTGATCTTAACTGGGAATTGTTTGTCTTTCTTAGGTTGAAGGGTGTTTGGGTATTATCAATCTGAAACTTTTCAATTGTTCCCTTCTTTGCAAATGGTTGTGGAAAACTTTAACCCAAGGTTCTTTGTTAGGCAAGGTTCTTTCTTCTTTATATTCAATAACTCCATTGTTCTTCAATCCAGTGAGAGAAAAGCTGGTAATTTTAACTTCTGGGACAATGCTGTCTCTGTTAAGAAATCTTTCTGGTACAATATTCATTGGAAGCTTGGTAATAGTAAGGTCATAAGATTCTGGAGAGATAAGTGGTTAGGTGATAATTCTTTATTAACTGTTTATCCTCAATTGGTTAGATAGGCTTTCAATATCAATTCTTTGGTTAGTGAACAAGCATATTATAGAAATAAATAGTGGAATTGAAAGTTGCTTATTCATAGACCAGTTGAAGAAGATCATTATGACAAGTTTAAATTGCTTCAGTATTTGTCTCATATTGATCTTGAAGGTTAAGGAAATGATCAGCCTAGATCCATCTTCACCCAACCGAAAGGTTTACAATTAACTCCTGCTACAAATTCCTTAACTGTAGAGGGATTTCTTTTAAATGGTCCAATTTTATCTGAAAATCAATTGTTCCACTTAAAGTCAAAGTATTTCTATATCTTTTACCAAAAAGCAGGTTGCATACTAAAGACGACTTAGTGAATAAGGGTTGGAATAGGGATACTGTGTCTACTATGGATGCATGAGGAGGAGACTAGGGATCACATGTTTACGCATGTCAGTATGCTTAAAATTTGTGGAATATGTGTATCAATATTTTTATCCCTCACAGTTGCCTTCTTCTTTTGTATCAATTTTATTTAGAGAGATATTAGAGCTGCTTGTGATGTTTTAGTTGTAGCAGCTTGTTGGTTGTTATAGAGAGAAAGAATCCATAGATGTTTTCATAACAAAGCACTAGATGTATCTTTATTAATTTTGATGCAATCTTCTTTGTTAATTTCTGGATAGGAGCTGTGAATAAGAAAAGAAAGGAAATCATTGTGTCAACAGTGGAGAAGGTGAATTCCCACCAAGTTTGCAAGTGTACAATACATTTATCAGCCAGTTTGATCATGGAGCAAATTCTATCTGCACTGGGGTGTAACTTTTTTTGGTGGAGCTCTGTTGAAGATCTCTGAAATCAAACTTTTCGTGTAGAGCTTAGGTTTATACTATGTACTAGCTGTAACTGGCTATAATTGTGTTCTTGGTTACTAGAAATATGTGATGGTGGGTATGTAGCAGTTCTGTTTATCTGAATTTTTCTTATAATCATCTTTAGAATGCAGTTGGTTGCTTTTTCCTCAAGTATCCGCATTGTGCAATGAGTGACGACAAGATTGAAATCACCTAGGGGGGTGAATAGGTGATAATACTAATCTAGTGAACTTAATGCGGAATTTAAAAATTAATTGCAATTACATACAAGCAAGTAATTTAAGCAAAGAATATAATGCAAGAGATAAGAGTAAGTAAACCAAACGCAAACACCGAGAATTTTTCTGAGGTTCGAGCACCCAGCTCTACATCCCCGCCTTCACCGAGAAGGATTTCTAATCACTATAACTTAACAAAGAGTTATAATCACACCGGAGTACCCAACTCCACAATCTCGAACACAAGTACTTCTTGGTAATCAAAAGACCACAAACTCTCTTTTACAAAAGCCTCTTTCCCGTACAAGAACCCTGTAGAACAATTGTTAGAATTGAAGCTCAAATATTGTAAGTGGAAAAAGAAAATGAAATTCAGAGAGTTTAGAAAATAAAACTTCAGCGATGAGAGATTCTTCAGCACAAAAACCAAGGACCAAACTCTTTTGAAAGCCTTTGAAAACTTTGAATATTTTTACCAATGCTTGTTGTTTTGTTCTCCAAAACATAACCCTAATCACCTCTATTTATAGGAGAGGGTTAGGGATTAAAAAGTAAACTCATATAATGTTAATTAGGAAGAATTTGACCCATAAAATATCCCCTAAATCCGTTTAGAAACGAAAATATAATTTAAAACGTGTTTAAAAGCTAGCCGTTATGGCTGAAACGGGTACCTCGGTCGACCGGGATTCGAACAAAAAGAGCCGTTGCAGGCTCTCGGTCGACCGCCCGGTTGACCGAAACAAACAGAGAGTGACACCACTTCAGTCGGCCAGCCGCCCGATCGACCGAAGTCTTCGGTCGTCCACCCGGTCGGCCGAAGAACGTGCACACAGATACGCATCCAACCTGCCAGAAAACCAGTTGAGTGTCGGTCGACCGGTCGGTCGACCGGCTCAGGCCAAAAGTCAAGACTGAACAAGAATTTTAAGGAGATTTTGATATCTAATAAAATATTTTTGATTAGAGATATATATATAACATAAAATTGAGTTTGTAATCAAAAAGCTTTGTATTAAATTATTTTATATATATTTATAGGAATATTTCTAGGAAATGTATGTGCGCAAAAACGTGTGTGTTGGAATATAGAGCTTCAATCCTAATCACTATTCTTTAACAAAACTATAAAATTAGAAACAAGACTAATGAAGTCTCATGAGCAATCTTGAAGTCTTGAACCATACAAAGCCTAGCTTGAGCCTTCTCTTCTATGTTCCTTCCTTGATTTGCCATAAACCTTCTTTGCTCCATGAACTTAGAATTTCTTGTAAAAGCTAAGCAATGGTCTTCAAACATGGTACAAAACCTGAAACTTATCTTGAACAAACTTATTAGTACCAAATGACTCTTATTTGTTTTGTTATCATCAAAACTCTAAACAAATGGAGAGTGTAACCTTTTGGGGCAACAATCTCCTCCTTTTTGATGATGACAAAACAAATAGGCTATGTTAAAAAATAGAAGAGAGGTGTAAGCTCCCCCTCAAATTATGCTACATTGAACAAAGAAAAACAATATTATAAGCAAGCTACAAAAATCATGAGATATTAAACACTTGCAAAAACACTTGAACTCAAATACAAGAAATCATAAACACTTATTGGAATCAAGACCATAATAAACTCAGACTTATTCTCCCCCTTTTTGTCATACATCAAAAAGGGTTAAGAAAAATATTTTTATTCAATAACACAAACATTTAGTTCACCACAAATAAATGAGAATCTAGCAAAATCAAGTGATTTAGTGAAAATATCGGCAAGTTGCAAATCCGTGGAAACATAATCAATATCTATATCACCTTTCTCAAAATGATCTCTAAGAAAATGATACCTAATCTCAATGTGCTTGGTCTTACAATGTTGATTTGCATTTTTGGTCATATGAATAGTACTTGTATTATCACAAAAAAAATTTATATGATCATAATACAAATCATAATTAAAGAGAGTATGTTTCATCCAAAGGACTTGTGCACAACAAGCCCCCGCTGCAACATACTCCGCCTCGGCGGTTGATAGAGCTATGGAATTTTGTTTCTTAGAGGACCATGAAACAAGAAAATTACCAAGAAATTAACATGTCCCACTAGTACTCTTTCTATCTACTCTACAACCCGCATAGTCAGCATCCGAATAACTCGTCATTGGGAAATCTCCGGTTTTCGGATACCATAGACCCATTCCAATTGTACCCTTAATATAACGAATGATGCGTTTTACCGCAATAAGATGGGACTCTTTAGGACACGATTGGAATCTAGCACAAAGACACACACTAAACATGATGTCCGGCCTACTTGCCGTCAAATACAAAAGACTACCTATCATGCTTCTATGCAATTTAATATCAACATTTTTACCTTGGTCATCCTTATCAAGCTTGATTGTAGTTGCCATGGGAGTGTTGAAAACTTTTGAGCTTTCAAGTCCAAACTTCTTTACGAGTTCCTTTGCATACTTGGCTTGACTTATGAATATCCCATCTTGCAATTGTTTGATTTGGAGTCCAAGAAAGAAATTCAATTCACCCATGGAAGACATTTCAAACTCACATTGCATAACCTTTTCAAACTCCTTGCATAAAAACTCATTAGTAGAACCAAAGATTATATCAACATAAATTTGCACAATTAAAATGTCATTATCAACATGCTTAGTAAAAAGAGTCGTGTCTACTTTGCCTTTAACAAAATCATTTGAAATGAGAAAACTAGAAAGCCTTTCATACCAAGCTCTTGGAGCTTGTTTCAATCCATACAAAGCTTTATCAAGTTTAAAAACAAAATTGGGATGAACATGATCAACAAAACCGGGAGGTTGTTCAACATAAACTTCTTCATTAATAAAAACCATTTAAAAATGCACTTTTCACATCCATTTGAAAAAGTTTAAAATTTTTAAAAGATGCAAAAACTAGTGTTATCCGTATGGCTTCAAGCCGTGCTACGGGTGCAAAGGTCTCCTCAAAGTCAATTCCTTCAACTTGAGTGTAACCTTAGGCCACTAACCTAGCTTTATTCCTAATAACATTTTTGGACTCATCCATCTTTTCCTAAAGATCCACTTAGTACCAATTATTGGTCTATCGTGAGGCCTAGGTACAAGGTGCCAAACTTGGTTGCGCTCAAATTGATTGAGTTCCTCTTGCATGGCTAGCAACCATATGAGTCCGCCTCGGCTTCGAGGATGCTTTTGAGTTCAAAATGAGAAATAAATGCAAAGTTACCACATAAGTCATGGAGTTTGGAGCGAGTTGTTACCCCTTTAGAGACATCACCTAAAATGAGTTCCTTGGGGTGATTTGTAGCGTATCTCCAATCTTTGGGAAATGGTTGAGAATCTTTCACTCATCCTTATGAACATCACCAATTGGTTCTTGCTTTTCTTCTTGAGCGGGTGAGTCCTTCAAGGATAGTCTCTCCATGTCTTCACCTAATGGGTCAATTTCTACAACATTCTCAATAACCACATTAGATTCTTCAAATTTAACATGTATGGATTCTTCAATGGTAAGTGAAGATCTATTGAATACTCTATAAGCTTTACTAGTAGAAGAATATCCAACAAAATAACTTCATAAGCCTTAGCATCAAATTTACCCAAGTTATCTCTAGTATTCAAAACAAAACACTTGCATCCAAAAACTTTGAAATATGAAACATTAGGTTTTCTAGAATAATACATTTCAAAAGATGTTTTGGAAGAATTTTTACACAAATAAATGCGATTTGAAATATAGCATGCGGTGTTTACGGCCTCGGCCCATAGATATTGAGGGAGGTCATATTCACTCATCATGATCCTAGCCATCTCTTGAAGTGTTCTATTTTTCCTTTCTACAACTCCATTTTGTTGTGGAGTTCTAGGACATGACATTCATGCTTGATTCCCTTTTCATCACAATAAGTCATGAAGAGTTGGTTAACAAACTCACCACCTCTATCACTCCTTATTTTCAAAATCGAAAAACCTTTTCTTTTTCAACCCTTTTTCGAAAAATGAGAAAAAGTTTGATCTTTGTTTTTCAAAAAGAAAACCCAAGTAAATCGGGAAAAATCATCAACTAAAATAAATGCATATCTATTACCATTTAAGCTCTTAGTTTTAGTTGGTCCAAAAAGATCCATATGAATTAATTCTAATGGCCTAGTTGACATGATATCCTTGATTGGTTTGAAAGAAGACTTGGTTTGTTTCCCAAGTTAGCACGCACCACAAATGCGGTCTTTCTCAAACTTTAAGTAAGGAATACCCTTCACCAATTCCTTAGAATTAATCCTAGAAAGATGGTCAAAAGATGCATGTCCTAATCTTCTATGCCAAAGCTAAGAATTTTCATCAAAAACATTCAAGCATTTAGTAGAACAATCCAAATTAAGCATGTCAATGATATAAACATTATCATCACGAAATCCGGTGAGAATACAATCATTGATTTTGCAATCAAAAATCTTGCAAGAAGAGTCATCAAAAACAACTTTAAGTCCACGATCACAAAGTTGACTTATACTAAGCAAGTTATGTTTTAAACCATCAACAAGAACACATTTCTATGATGGGAGATGCACCAATTTGAATGTTACCTTTACTGATGATAGTGCCCTTGGAGTCATCCCCGAAGGTGACGGTGCCACCTTCCATGTACCTTGATAGGGTTGTAAAGTTGTTGATATCCCATGTCATGTGTCTTGAACAACCACTATCAAGGTACCACCGCTCCTTACGTCTTGGAGCCTTGGTGTGTACCTGCATCAAATAATTTAGGACTTGATTTTGGTACCCATATTTTCTTGGGTCCTAAAGTGTTAGTATCATGAACCCATATAAGATTATTTGTTCTATTTATTTGGTCATAACAAAACTTAGCCAAATGTCCATTCTTACCACAATAAGTGCATCTATATACTCTACCATATTAAAAGCATAGTGAGTGTGTGACTTGTGAGCATGTGTAGATTTAGCATGGGTGTTATGTGTAGTGTGAACATGAGGAATTTTGACATGTGAAGCTTTCGCATGAGAAGTGTGCTTTTTAGAAAAACATTTCCTCAAGTTTCTTAGTGTTGAAAGCACAATCCTTCAAAACTTTTCAAAATCAACAATTCTAGTTTTTAATGAAGAAATTTCTTTTTCATCAATCTTTGAAAATTTTGCTTTGCAAGCAACTTTGTAAGCACTAAATTCATTTTGAGTAGAAATAAGATTTGAAGAAATGTCATCCTTTTCTTTAGAAACAATAGTAAGTTGATTTTAAGAAAAGCAACTTTCTTTTTCAATTTTAAGCATTCTATCTTTTTATTATCATAACTCTCTGAAAGTTCAACAAAAGCATGTACAAGTACTTCTTGGTGATCAAAAGATCACAAACTCTCTTTTGCAAAAGCCTCTTTCCCTTACAAGAACCCTGTAGAACAATGGTTAGAATTGAAGCTCAAATATTGTAAGTGGAAAAAGAAAATGAAATTCAGAGAGTTTAGAAAATAAAACTTCAGCGATGAGAGATTCTTCAGCACGAAAACCAAGGACCAAACTCTTTGAAAGCCTTTGAAAACATTGAATATTTTTGCAATGCTTGTTGTTGTTCTTCAAAACATAACCCTAATTACCTCTATTTATAGGAGAGGGATAGGGATTAAAAAGTAAACTCATATAATGTTAATTAGGAAGAATTTGACTCATAAAATATCCCCTAAATCCGTTTAGAAATGAAAATATAAATTTAAAACGTGTTTAAAAGCTAGCCGTTATGGCTGAAACGGCTACCTCGGTCGACCGGGATTCAAACAAAAAGAGCCGTTGCAGGCTCTCGGTCGACCGCCTGGTCGACCGAAAAAAACAGAGAGTGACACCACTTCAGTCGGCCAGCCGCCGGTCGACCGAAGTCTTCGGTCGTCCGCCCGGTCAGCCGAAGAACGTGCACACGGATACGCATCCAACCTGCTAGAAAACCAGTTGAGTGTCGGTCGACCGGTCGGTCGACCGGCTCAGGACAAAAGTCAAGACTGAACAAGAATTTTAAGGAGATTTTGATATCTAATAAAATATTTTTGATTAGAGATATATATATAACATAAAATTGAGTTTGTAATCAAAAGGCTTTGTATTAAATTATTTTATATATATTTATAGGGAATATTTCTAGGAAATGTATGTGCGTAAAAACGTGTGTGTTGGAATATAGAGCTTCAATCCTAATCACTATTCTTTAACAAAACTATAAAACTAGAAACAAGACTAATGAAGTCTTATGAGCAATCTTGAAGTCTTGAACCATGGAAAGCCTAGCTAGAGCCTTCTCTTCTATGTTCCTTCCTTGATGTGTCATAGACCTTCTTTGCTCCATGAACTTAGAATTTCTTGCAAAAGCTAAGCAATGGCCTCCAAACATGGTACAAAACCTGAAACTTATCTTGAACAAACTTATTAGTACCAAATGGCTCTTATTTGTTTTGTTATCATTAAAACTCTAAACAAATGGAGAGTGTAACCTTTTAGGCCAACAAAGATCTGCTTCTCATCCTCGTGGATGCTCATACTGAGGAGAGGTTAAACTGCGTTAAGTCTTTAGATAATCATGAGAAATATCCAGTTTATCTGCTAAAATGTTAGAAGACTTTCATACTATATTTATTTTTATATATTTTAAGTAGAGTTTCTTGCTTTACTTTTTCTGTTAAAAAAAAGAAAAATAAGTGATCTTAAGAGTTACGGAACTGAAATAACACGGAAAAATAGGTGGAGAAATAGGTCTTGAGGATTACGGTTGAAATGAAATTTCTTGAAAAGCAGGGTCTAAATAAAACTTTCAAACGAGATGGGACCGATATAAGGTAAGTCTTGGCCTTACCCTAGGGTCCATGAATAAAAACTCGACCACTGCCCAATTTGTACTATCAGCATGTTGCACTCATTTTTGTTTCTTACCATCAACACCGTAACTTCCTTAATTTTCTGTACTAAAAATAAAAATAAATAAATAAATAAATAAATATCCTTAATTTTCTCTTTCATTATCATCATCAGTTCATCACTATCATTTTCTCTTCCTCCAATCTGTGATCCCTCATCATCATCCAACAACCTAGGTTACAGAATTTATTTTTTAAATTATTTAAATTAAAAGGATACTTTTTACCTATTTCCTTGGCAGAAAGATGCAAAAAAGATTTAAAACATATATCTACAAAAAAATCATCACAAAGTATTGTGTAAAAGTGACAAAATCTTAGGATGTTTATATGTAATTAGCATACTGCATATTTTGTTTAGTTTAGAGAGAGCTTGAAGTTAAATGGATTATTAATAAGAGTTTCATTATTAATTCTATTAATCACATAGAATATTAAATTCAACTTTATAATTTAAATCTAACAATTGGTCAATATTAGTTGATGTGAAACGGTGATGCGCGTGAATAAGAAATCAGTAATAAAATAAAACTTGCTATGTTTCCCCAACTATACGATCTTGAATAGGAAAATAATTAAAACTAATATGTAAACAGATGGATTTTAACAAAATATTACAGTCCCAGTGGTACTGTTTTAATCTCAAATATGTTAATGCAATTACTCAGTTATGATAGCAGAAGTTATACAATAAATATTATGATCAGTAAACATAAGATAAGTAAAATCTCACAATCTCACTACTTATGACAACATATATAATTGATAAAATAATCGAGACAAATGTCAACTCATAAATAAAAGATCGGGTTAAGAAAATTACCTATTGAGAATCACAGGGATCTCAGTGACATGTAGAGGATGCTGACACGTAAATCTCGTCGTCATGAACTCAATTACTCGAAAATCATCACAAATGGCCTCTGGATCGTCAAGTTACCGCCTGAAAACAAAAACATGCACTAGTAGGTCTGGACTACACTCAGCGGGGCAAATGGTACTGTAGCAGAGGACCCATTACTGCATTAAGCAGGTCGGGTTGTTGAAGCAAGTTTACAACTTAAACCTGAACTCAAATTTCTTTTGCTTTGGTTACCGGTACGGGTATGGGTCGGGCTGTTCTTCTTGACCCGCTTTGTCTTCTTCCTCCTTGTTCGATGGTTGTAGGGAAATAAGAGAGGAGCGCAGAAGAAGGCAATGACAGGGGGAAGGTTGGTCAGTGGGTGTTATCAATGAGAGGTGAGGACAAGGTTAGGGGTTGTCGATAGTATGGAGGGGACGATGTTGGCGAAGGAGATGGCGACGAGAGGCGACATTGACAGGCTCGTGGCTAAGCACAGTTGGGAGGGGCAAGAAGATGGTGTTGCTGGTAGTTATAGGTTGAGGCGGTGGAGGTTGAGAAGCCGGCTGATTAGTCTACAATTCTGCATTATTATTTCGCATTCTCCCACCGATTTATGAATAAATTGTCGATCTAAATCGTGTTTTGGTCTTTATTGCAGGTAGATCCAAAGTTCAAGGGTAAAGATGTAATAAGAGCTTAATTAAACCCATTAAGGGTAATTAAATTCGCATTACTTGGAGGCCAAGCAAGGGACTATCTAGAAGATACAATGAACCGAGCCTCTCGCGCATATCAGACGAATTTGTGGATGAATTTACCAGAAACGGAATATACCAGGAAGCGTCTCGAAGCCAGACGGAGCCCAGACAAAACCAGGGAGTTCTCTCCCTGGTTTGGCCGCGGATCCGCTGCAAGAGCCGCGGATCCGCGGCTTGTTAGTGGAGCCACGCGTCAATTTTCGACGCGTGGCCCCGTCTCGTCTTCTGGAAGCATCTTTCGCCTATAAATAGACCTGCATAGGCCCAAACTGAGAGCAGTATTCGTTTTTAGGAGTAGGTGCAGATTTTAGGAGTAGTGTAGGTAGGTGTGTAAGATCACCTAGAGGGGGGGTGAATAGGTGATGGCTAATCTAATGGTCACTATGGACAAATAATGCGGAATTAAAACTAAGTTGACCAAATTAAACTTCTTTTAATTAAACACTTATGTAAACACAAGAGTGTTGCCGAATTCCCCTTGCGAGCTCTGGACAAACTCCTCTAGATTCCCCTTGAATGGGTTGAGGTGCCGCGTTGGCTCTCTGGTTGAATACTAGTGTTAACAACAATCCCAAGCAAGTATGTATATCAATTATGAGCACAAGGGAATATATCATGCATATATAAGATGAACACAATAATTGAATGCAAGATGTAAAATAGAGACAAAAAGAGAAAGAGAGCAAGAGTGAGCAATCGCAAACACAAAGGGTTTGTTTCGAGGTTCGAGCACACTTGCTCTACATCCCCGCCTTCGACACACGAAGGATTTCCACTATGCAAGATCCCCAACGGATCTCTCCTTGGTGCCGCAACACCTACAAGCTCTCGGACTCCCTTGTCCGTACACCACAAGCCCACCGGCTCAATGAGGACGCACCTCAAACCACCGAGTTCACACAAGAACTCTACCACACGAGCACACTTGCCCGTCTCCCCAAAATACAATGGAAATCTCTTTGGTGATCTAACACTTGATCACCAATTACAAAAGCTCACTACAACACTTTCCTATAGGATAGATATGTCTATGGATGCTCAAGTGAAGTGTGAGAAATCAAGGAAAGAAAGCTATGGTAAAAAAACACAAGAAATCACTTTTACACTCTCTTGATAAATCCCTTTTAGATGGGAAGTATTTGCACTCTATTTTGTGGAGAAAACTTCTGAAAAAGTCTAGGAAAAACTGGCTTAGAAATCTCCAAAATCTTCTACCAAAAACAGTTGACAAGACCCCCTTTTATAGGCTGACAGAAAATAGAGCCGTTGGGGTTCTGTCAGAGCTACCGGTCGACCGGCCCGGTCGACCGGCAACGGTCAAAAATCCGACCGTTGCAGCCTCCGGTCGACCGGCCCGGTCGACCGACTTCCTGGAGCAGAGAGCAAACTCTCTATCGGTCGACCGGCTCGGTCGACTGATATTTCCAGAGAGCAAAAGCTCTCCTGGTCGGTCGACCGACCCGGTCGACCGGCCACTGTGCTGGCAGTGTGCACAAGGCTGTGCACATCGGTCGACCGGTCCGGTCGACCGACTTGGCCTGTCAGCCAATGTCCAGGTCAGAAAACAGGATTTAAAATCTTTTTATAAAATCCTAAAATACATAGAAATTCTACAAAAATAGTTTTACCAATATACTATGAAGAACAAACATGCTTGCACAAAATCAAGACATGTTATAGATGTTTTGGTCTATTTTTGTAACTTGGAAATATTAGCTCATAATAAAAACTGTTTTTCTAAACAACATGTTTTTCCAAATTTCCATCAAATACAAAAACAAGATACACTTTAAAGCATAGTGTGTGTGATATGATCCACTACACAATCAAGATGAAATATCTAGTTTTTGACAATAGGCTCTAAGCATGGTTTTGGATATAAGATATGTAAACTATGAAATACCAAAAATCAAAACCACTTAAATACAAATTTGGTTTTTGGTTAAAATTCTTTTCTAAAACAAAAATTCTTTTATGAAAACAATTCTATCAAGAGTGTGTGTGCATGGTATACTTGAGCAATCCACCAACTATCTATCCTTTACATTTTATCTGTCACTAACAAAAATCTTATACCTAGACACAAGTCTTCATCTTCTTGAAGTCTTCCCTTGAAGTCTTCTCATCTTCTTGACTTGGTCCACATGCAATCCACCGAGCTCATCTCTAGATGTGATCTTGATGCATAGGCTCGTGAATCAACCGGTGCTAGCTTCCAACTTGACTTTAAATCCTTTGTTGAAGCTCCACACCTACTAAGATCTTGATAAGGAATCTGTCACTAATTAAACACAAGATCATTAGTAATCATAACTTCATGAGTTGATCATCATCAAAACTAGGGTGATAGGCCGTTGGGCCAACAATCTCCCCCTTTTTGATGATGACAAAACTCATGACGTTATATATGCATGGATTAAAGTAAAGCTTCAAAGAAGCTCCCCCTTAACTCATGCATACAAAATAAATAATAAATATGATCATGAAGCACATGAATATGGATGCAAATATGGAGATGCAACAAGCATAAATCAAAATCTTTTTACTCCTATTTGCATAAATTAAAACACATATGCATAATACAAATCTTAATTTCCCTTAAGTAAGAAGGACAAATACTTCTTCCCTTAAGCAAGGAAATCATGCATATATATCAAAACAAAAACACAAATACTTCTCCCCCTTTTTGTCAATCATCAACAAAGGGTTCAAAGTAAAATCAAATAAAAAAAATTCTCCCCCTTTTTGTCAAAAACAAAGAAATAAGGAGGGGTATACAAATCAACTAATAAAGATTTATATGCGATATACATTCATGAAGAGGAAGACGTTAAGTTAACTTCCCTACACATATGCATTACATGAGAAGGGATGACAAGCCCTAACTCACATAACACATATTATGTAATGCATAAGAGGAGATGTGAAGCTCCCCCTACACACGTATATCATATAAAGAAGAGTCGTCAAGCTCCTCAATTTATAATATACTCAACATGAATCCATATGTAGAGAGATGTTAAGCTCTCCTTGCATATAGGAAATACAAATCAAAAATTTTGAATTTTTCTCATCAAAACAAAATCATTAATTCTATTTTATCAAAACAAATTTTGAATTTTCTCTTTGATATCAAATAAAAAATATTGATACCATTTTAAAATCTAATGCATAAGCTTGAAAAATAAGATTTGAATTAAGCTTAGCATTAACAACCCATGAAGAATTCGAACTAGTTAAATGAGAGTGTTTAACAACTAGTACGAAACCTTCTATCAAGGAATAAATCTAAGGATTTTCATGAAATAGCAATGAAACACAAAACACTCAAACACTCTAATCTATAAAGTCCAAATAGTTTCAAAAGAAGTGAGTGTACTAATGTTATGTGAAACATGGCATCATGAAAATGGCAATAAGGTACAATATTCCTTAGAAAATCATAAACATCAAAATCATCTCACAATTTTTTTATTAAATCATTGAAAACAAAATCTATATATCAAGATATATGTATGTTTTGACAATACATGAAATATACATACATATCTCTTAAACTCAAGTGAGTCTATATGAATGGATTTGCATTGAAGGCAAAAGACTCAAGAGTTATACATGTATATTTTAAGGTTTGGCAAAATACACATATACATGAAATAAAAGGCACATGATCATAAATCAAATCCAAAAGGTGAACATAAGTTTAAATATGTATGAATCATCAAAACTAAGCAATACAAGTACATTTCAAGGGTTCAAATAAGCATTTAAGCACACTTACTAATAGATCTTTTTGAGGCCCATGATATGTTCAAGTATAAATCCTAGTGTGACAAAAACTAACATATAAACTAATATTCAAATCATGAAGCATTAAATTTTAAGAAAAATAGAATCATGTGACAATCTCAAAAACTATTTGAAGAATACATAACTAGTATAAATTGTTTTTGAAAACTAGTTAAAGATCCTTCAAATATGTCAAATCATATGTTTTTCATGAATGAGACTAAGTACATAAAAATCCAAGCACTCATAGTCCATAAAGCTCATAAATATATTTTTGAATAAAAGATGAGTGTTCAAAGGTTATGTAAATAGTATTTTCATGAAAGTTGTCATTGAAGCTCAAATCACATAGAAATCATTGTTATCAAATCAACACAAAATCATTTTTATTAAAAACTACAATCTTCATGGTATATGTATGAATTATACAAATCTAACAATACACATACATATCCCAAAATTGTAAAGAGTCTATCAAATATTTGCATGAAAACTAGAGACTCACGGGTATACATGTATATTTATTAGATTTGAATTAAACACACATATACATGAAGTAAAATCAAAGATAGGCATAACAAGTATAAATGACCGAATCATCAAAACTAGCCTATACACATGCATAAAGTGGACACAAATGAGCATGAAGTTCAAATATATATGAGTCAATTGTAGTTCACTATTTGTACATGTATAATACAAGTTTTGATAGAAACTACACTTAAACTAGTATATACCACATGAAACACCAAAAATATCTTAAAATATGAACATGCTATGAATATTATGAATGAACAAGCATGTACATAAATGAGATAGGAGTTTAGAAATTGTTACCAACTCCAAAGCTCCTAGCATGGTGGTTGATCCACCAAAGCTCCTTGATAGCGATGCAACCCAAAAGTATGTCCATCATGTCCAAGTGCATCCACTACTAAGGTACCATCCTTCTCACGTTTTGAGAGAGCCCTCACCTACATCACAAGCAAAAGGTGAGGGTTTTGGTACCCATATTTTCTTGGGTCCTATGGGGTTAGCTTGTAAGGAACCCAAGCATTTTTATTTTTATCAAAAATAAGAACATTTAACCTTTCATAACAAAATTTTCTTAGATGGCCTTTGCGGCCACAATGTGTACATGTGTACACCTTAGCATACTTATGAGTGGGAGTGTGAGCATGATGTGCATCATAAGCATGAGCATGATGTGTATGTGCATGAGCATGGGGAACTTGTTTCTTTTGAAACAAAGATTCCAACTTAGAATGATTGAATGCACATGTGCTCAAATTAGAGCTCAAATTTTCTATCTTATTTTTCAAATTCTTAATCTCATTAGTTGTGGCATGTAAAGCTTGGTGAGATAAAGAATCATTTTTCTTTTTCTTTTGAAAAACATTATCCTTTTCTTTTTCAACAAATTTTCTTTTAAAGATTTATTTTCTTGAAAAACGATTTCCTTTTGTTTTTCCACCAAATCAATCTTATCCTTCAAAATAGTGTTCCCTTCACATAAAATCATTTAATTTTGAAAATAAGGAAACATTCTCATTTTTCAAACTTTATTTTCTTTTTCTAAACATGCAAGTTTATTTCTAAAAGAATCATTTTCTACATGCATGCAATCAATGTTCTTTTTCAAATTCTTGTTATCTTTTTCCAAGCATGCAATGTTATCTCTAAAAGAGTCATGTTCTACATGCATGCAAGCAATATCTTTTTCAAATTTTTATTTCCTTTTAATTATGTCATATCTCTCAAGCAATAATTGGCAAAAAGAATTTAGCTCATCATATGACATAGTAGCATCCTCATCCTCGGATTCGGAAGTTACCTCAAGGGGGTTATCCCCTTGGACCATGTAGCACTTGTTGGAGGTGTCGCTTCCAACATCCGAATCGCTCCCGGCATAATATAGATCCTTTTCGCCAAGGGAGGTGATGATGTTCCAAGCTACAAAAGCCAATTCAATGTTAGAAACCCTAGATAAATAATCATCATTTAGGGTACATTTAAGAGCATGAAGGGCTTTAGCATTAGCCTCAATATTCTTACCATCTATGCAATATGCATTATTAGTAGTGGCAAGATATACACTAAGGCCAAGTCCTTTGAGGAACAAAGACATCTTAACCTTCCAAATTTGGATGTTAAGAGTGTCAAAGGTGGGTGGTGACATGAAGTCCATGGTGTGTGTACAAAATATTGTGATTAGCCTAAAGGAGGATCTTTAACTCTAGGTTGTTAGACCCAATATCAAGAGCACTTGGCTCTGATACCAATTGTAAGATCACCTAGAGGGGGGTGAATAGGTGATGGCTAATCTAATGGTCACTTATGGACAAATAATGCGGAATTAAAACTAAGTTGACCAAATTAAACTTCTTTTAATTAAACACTTATGTATAACACAAGAGTGTTGCCGAATTCCCCTTGCGAGGCTCTGGACAAACTCCTCTAGATTCCCCTTGAATGGGTTGAGGTGCCGCGTTGGCTCTCTTGGTTGAATACTAGTGTTAACAACAATCCCAAGCAAGTATGTATATCAATTATGAGCACAAGGGAATATATCATGCATATATAAGATGAACACAATAATTGAATGCAAGATGTAAAATAGAGACAAAAAGAGAAAGAGAGCAAGAGTGAGCAATCGCAAACACAAAGGGTTTGTTTCGAGGTTCGAGCACACTTGCTCTACATCCCCGCCTTCGACACACGAAGGATTTCCACTATGCAAGATCCCCAACGGATCTCTCCTTGGTGCCGCAACACCTACAAGCTCTCGGACTCCCTTGTCCGTACACCACAAGCCCACCGGCTCAATGAGGACGCACCTCAAACCACCGAGTTCACACAAGAACTCTACCACACGAGCACACTTGCCCGTCTCCCCAAAATACAATGGAAATCTCTTTGGTGATCTAACACTTGATCACCAATTACAAAAGCTCACTACAACACTTTCCTATAGGATAGATATGTCTATGGATGCTCAAGTGAAGTGTGAGAAATCAAGGAAAGAAAGCTATGGTGAAAAACACAAGAAATCACTTTTACACTCTCTTGATAAAATCCCTTTTAGATGGGAAGTATTTGCACTCTATTTTGTGGAGAAAACTTCTGAAAAAGTCTAGGAAAAACTGGCTTAGAAATCTCCAAAATCTTCTACCAAAAACAGTTGACAAGACCCCCTTTTATAGGCTGACAGAAAATAGAGCCGTTGGGGTTCTGTCAGAGCTACCGGTCGACCGGCCCGGTCGACCGGCAACGGTCAAAAATCCGACCGTTGCAGCCTCCGGTCGACCGGCCCGGTCGACCGACTTCCTGGAGCAGAGAGCAAACTCTCTATCGGTCGACCGGCTCGGTCGACTGATATTTCCAGAGAGCAAAAGCTCTCCTGGTCGGTCGACCGAACCGGTCGACCGGCCACTGTGCTGGCAGTGTGCACAAGGCTGTGCACATCGGTCGACCGGTCCGGTCGACCGACTTGGCCTGTCAGCCAATGTCCAGGTCAGAAAACAGGATTTAAAATCTTTTTATAAAATCCTAAAAATACATAGAAATTCTACAAAAATAGTTTTACCAATATACTATGAAGAACAAACATGCTTGCACAAAATCAAGACATGTTATAGATGTTTTGGTCTATTTTTGTAACTTGGAAATATTAGCTCATAATAAAAACTGTTTTTCTAAAACAACATGTTTTTCCAAATTTCCATCAAATACAAAAACAAGATACACTTTAAAGCATAGTGTGTGTGGATATGATCCACTACACAATCAAGATGAAATATCTAGTTTTGACAATAGGCTCTAAGCATGGTTTTGGATATAAGATATGTAAACTATGAAATACCAAAAATCAAAACCACTTAAATACAAATTGGTTTTTGGTTGAAATTCTTTTCTAAAACAAAAATTCTTTTATGAAAACAATTCTATCAAGAGTGTGTGTGCATGGTATACTTGAGCAATCCACCAACTATCTATCCTTTACATTTTATCTGTCACTAACAAAAATCTTATACCTAGACACAAGTCTTCATCTTCTTGAAGTCTTCCCTTGAAGTCTTCTCATCTTCTTGACTTGGTCCACATGCAATCCACCGAGCTCATCTCTAGATGTGATCTTGATGCATAGGCTCGTGAATCAACCGGTGCTAGCTTCCAACTTGACTTTAAATCCTTTGTTGAAGCTCCACACCTACTAAGATCTTGATAAGGAATCTGTCACTAATTAAACACAAGATCATTAGTAATCATAACTTCATGAGTTGATCATCATCAAAACTAGGGTGATAGGCCGTTGGGCCAACAAGGTGCTCTTCATTTCTCTTGTATTTTTATTTCTTTTTTAGATCATTGTAGTAGGGCTGAGTGATTCATAGAGAGAGATAGAGAGGGATTGATGTAATAGATAGTGACAGTCTATGTAAAGGTGCCTCCTTTCTCTTCCATTGTAATCTCCTTCATCTTCTACATGATTTCTTACTAACTTTTATTCTCATGGCAATCTAACTGCTAACCACTAACCATCTAACCAATTACTTGATAATCCACATGAATCGGGTAGCCTCTATTAAGGCCTTGTTCTTGCAAGAGCCATTGATGGCCAATGATGATGGGTTCTAACATCTAACTTGCTAACTTGCTAACCAAGCTAACTCTCTTTTATTTCATGCTTTCTTTTAGTAGTCTAATGAGTTGATGCTTGTATTAGCTTGATCTTGATGCATGTTTGAATGTGATGAACCATCTATGTGCCATGCTTTGTATCGTCTCTTGAAGCCAAGGATTAATGATGGCCGAGGATCAAAATGTGAGGCAACTATCTTGAAGAGGTTAGCATGGTTAGTGGAGTATTTAGTAGTTAGTAGCCATGAGTTTTCTTTTCTCTTGTTTTAGAAATCATTTTCAAAACTCTTTTCTCATTTTTCTATCGATGTTTTCACCGCCTTCTTAGTTCATCCTTGTTTCATCTCCTTTTCTACTTTGTTTTCCAAACCACTCTTCTATTTGGTTTTTATATCGACGTTTTCATCGCTCTCCTCACCTACCACATTCTGGATTTTCTTTTCTTTTCACATTCTTTTTCATTCTTTCAACAAAGAAGAAGTGTTAATAAAAGACGTGAATAGAAACTATCAATGCTTCTATCGCCTCCCTTCCCTGTGGATTCGACCCATTAAGCCAATGCTATAACGGAAGTATCGAGGGTACATTAGCGCGTTCGAGCTTTTCATTGATTTTACATAATACACACTTTTGAGTACTAGTCCGCCTCGATCAAATTTTGGCGCCGTTGCCGGGGAAGGGAATGGTTTTGAAGTCACATTTTTGTTAACATTGTCTTCTCTGTTTTGGTGCGCAGGACATTCTTTTCAGGTGCTTAATCTTGCAGAATATAATCTAGCTTTGCATCTCCCTGCTCTTGAAAGCAGGGATCCAGTTTTAAAAGAACCGCCGCGCAACCGTGACATTTGCCGCGAAAACGCGGCCATCTTGTGAACATTGTATATCTTGTTGTGCTGGGATGTGTGAATTGTAATAGCTAGTAGATTTGTACTGCTATCTTTCTTGCTTTGATTGCCTACACACCATAATAAATAAAAGAACTAAAATACGGTATTTGGATGCCTTTAAAACGGTTTAGACATTTGCATTTAGGCACGTGTCAATTCAATTCCAATATACTGTATTTTGTTCTGTTATTGTGATTTGGATGGAGATGTACATATGGCATTGCATATAGCATAGGACAAACACGTGGGTGATTTATCGCTTTGTGTTATATTCTTGTCTATATTGCACACTTGCACGAATTGAAATTAAGGACAAAACCCAAACAAGATAAGGTGGGATTTCATCACCCTTCCTTAGCCCAAAAATCATCTCCCCACTCACACAACCCAAGCCCTAATAAAATTTGTATAGACGTTGGCCCCTAGGGACATCTACGTCTAGGTCAACCCTCCTATTGGCTTGGTTTTGATTTTTCTTTTCTTTTTGTTTGTTGTTTGATTTTTCCTTTTTGTTTGTGATTGTTTGTGAAATGGCATTCAATAATAACAATTCTTTCAATCCGAATATGAATCCATATTTCACACCAACCCCATTTGTTTCGGATAATTCTAACCCGGCGTTTACAATATGCATCAACCACATACACCGGGTTGGCCTTATCCGAATCAATACAACCCATACCCACATTCTTATGACTATAATTTTCAAAATAATTTCAACTCGTCACAGAGTCAATGGGGATTCACTTCCCCGAGTTTAATTTTCAACCTCCTTGTCCCCCATGTCCACCTTGTCTATCATATTCACCTTATCCACAATATTCATTCCCCGATTTCACTTCCTATAATCCTTTTTCTGAACCTCCCATTGAAGAAAAATCTGAGTTTGAAAAGAGAGTAGAAGCCAATCTACAAGAGGCCGAGCAACAACTTCACAAAATATTGGCCTCTCTAAAACATATTCAAGAGTCTTACTCAGTTCTATCTCCTCATAATGAACAACCATTTGTCCTGAAAACGAGTAAAGAATTCTTGTGTGAGTCCAAGTTTCAATCTCAATATATTTTTGACTCACATTCTTCACAAAATTTCCAAACCAAGATTCTTATACTCCCATTCTAGAGCAACCACTTGGAGATACATCAAGTCTAGAAAAGAGTATAGAAATCTTGCAGGAGTCTATGTTACAATATCAAAAATCATCTGTCGAGTCTGTCAATAGGTTGGAAGAACAATTGAGTCAATCGGTTAACATTTATAGGAATGAGGAAACTCTATCTTATCAACCTTTGACCAATTCAGCTATGCCAAACTCTATTGATCTGACCCAAGACTCTTGTCATTTTGGAAATCAAGATTCAATTTTAGCACACCATCTGAACTTGTCCAAACTTTAAATGTTAAAGATCCCATTGACATATTGGCAAGTTATCCATTTTCTGAAATTGAACTTGAGCATGAATATGATCATGAACCTCAAATTAGTGATTCAATTCTACTTCCTGATTCAATTATAACTCCGATATCTTCACCTGATTTCAATCCTTTTCCCGAGTCAGTATTGGATCCTGTATCAATCCATTGTGAAATTGAATCACCAATATCTTATGATGATCATATTGAACTTGACCAATTTCATACTTTTGAAAGTCCCATTGATAAATTGGCAAGTTCTCATTTTTGTGGAATTGAACTCAATGAGGAATGTGACTTTGACCCTCAAATTTGTGATCCAGTTCAAATTCCTGAATCATTATTGACTCCTGTTATATTACCCAATTTGAGTAACATTTTAGAGTCAATTTTGATTCCCATTCCTGCCATTTCTGAACTTAAATCACCAATCTTAGAAAGTCACATTCCATCATGGGGAAATTGTGGACTTGAGTTTCAACTTCTTGATTTGGACCCACTTCCTGAACCGATATCGATTCCCGAACCTTTACTTGACTTGAGTCATTTTTCTGAGTCGATATTAGTTCCTATATTTCCTGAGTCCAAATCAATCATTCAATTCTGGGACAAGGGTGTTGATAAATTTCACTCTGAAATTATTTTGAAAATTTGGAAATTAGATGGGGTAAAATTTTTAATAAAAATCATAAATACATACATCTTTTCAGTGGGTTGTATCATGGAGGTCTCTGGTGGGTTCTTCTGGACTCCACGCAAGAATGATTGGGTCACATTTCGTGGACCAATCAGACCGCCACCGGAACCACCACCTTGAGGTGATTTTTCCTTCTCTCTCTATTTGTTTCATGCATACATACATCACGATGCATTGAGGACAATGCATGAGATAAGTGTGGGGGAGGGTTTACTAACTTAGAGTTTTTAGATTTTCTTTCTTTTATATTTCTTTTAGGATACTTTTAGAAATCTTCGCTTTTGTATAGGAATTTTTCTTTCTTTAAAAACTTTTTGAAATAAGAGATAAAGTTTTGATCTATTTTTAAGAAAATTAAGATGATCTTAGAAACTAAGGAACCTCAATTATGACATCTTAAACCTAGTTGAAATAATAGATCTTGTTTAAAATTATAGGCTAAGTAAGATAATTGGGGAGATAATTTTATCTTGAATTTTCTGCCTTAGATAGTATGCACTTCACACTTACACAATTTTTGGGATGGAAACAAAGACCTAAAATGCCATAAAGTAAAAAATAAATAAAAAGAAAAAAAAATATATATATATATATATGAAGAAAACATCACTTACTAAGCTGGATAATTATGCCTCAAGAAGCATGATTATTCACGCCTAACGGTGGTCAGAAAAAAATAAATAATCCCCCTTAGTTTTGTGGCCTTGTTTACTTGAGTCCTTAAACCCGAGGGATGTTTTCTCATCTGATGCCCTAAAACCTTCTGGTCTGGGAGTCATCGGTTATAGGCTTGCTACATGGGTGAACTAGAAAGCCTAAGAAAACTAAGGGAAGAAAATAAAAAGAAAAAGAAAGAATATATAGAAATAAATGGCTTAATGGTTGGAGTTGAAATCCCAGAAATCTTCACTATCACAAAGTGCATATTATCTAGGTTTTATGAAGGATAAAATATTCAATCCAATTTTGAATTCTTACCTTAATTGAAGACAAGATCTTGCATAGAGACTAAGTTTAAGGAAGAATGATTTGTGGTGGGCTTATGACCTTAGATCACTTATATTTTTGCAAAAATATTTCGAAAGGTTGTCTCCTTTTCAAAATGTGTTTCAAAATACTAACATTGTCTTCTTTCTTTATGGATTTTGTGGGTGCAATTCGTTGAAAACCCTCAGGAGACAACACTCTTCCTCTAGGGTAACCTAGAGGTTAAACGGCTTGTTGCACACGCTCAGTGCAATCGCGTCACCTGCGAAAGTGGTGTAATAACATTTGTAGTATAGTTTTTCTTTTCTTGTTTTGCTCGGGACGAGCAAAAGAATAAGTGTGAGGGTGTGATTAGTCTACAATTCTGCATTATTATTTCGCATTCTCCCACCAATTTATGAATAAATTGTCGATCTAAATCGTGTTTTGGTCTTTATTGCAGGTAGATCCAAAGTTCAAGGGCAAAGATGTAATAAGAGCTTAATTAAACCCAATTAAGGGTAATTAAATCCGCATTACTTGGAGGCCAAGTAAGGGATTATCTAGAAGATACAATGAACCTAGCCTCTTGCGCATATCAGACGAATTTGCGGACGAATTTACCAGAAACGGAATATACCAGGAAGCGTCTCGAAGCCAGACGGAGCCCCAGACCAAAACCAGGGAGTTCTCTCCCTGGTTTGGCCGCGGATCCGTGGCAAGAGCTGCGGATCCGCGGCTTGTTAGTGGAGCCACGCGTCGATTTCGACGCGTGGCCCCGTCTCGTCTTCTGGAAGCATCTTTCGCCTATAAATAGACCTGCATAGGCCCAAACCGAGAGCAGTCTTCGTTTTTAGGACTAGGTGCAGATTTTAGGAGTAGTGTAGGTAGGTGCTCTTCATTCTCTTGTATTTTCATTTCTTTTTTAGATCATTATAGTAGGGCTGAGTGATTCATAGAGAGAGGGATTGATGTAATAGATAGTGACAGTCTATGTAAAGGTGCCTCCTTTCTCTTTCATTGTAATCTCCTTCATCTTCTACATGATTTCTTGCTAACTTTTATTCTCATGGCAATCTAACTACTAACCACTAACCATCTAACCAATTACTTGATAATCCACATGAATCGGGTAGCCTCTATTAGACCTTGTTCTTGCAAGAGCCATTGATGGCCAATGATGATGGGTTCTAACATCTAACTTGCTAACTTGCTAACCAGGCTAACTCTCTTTTATTTCATGCTTTCTTTTAGTAGTCTAATGAGTTGATGCTTGTATTAGCTTGATCTTGATGCATGTTTGAACGTGATGAACCATCTATGTGCCATGCTTTGTATCGTCTCTTGAAGCCAAGGATTAATGATGGCCGAGGATCAAAATGTGAGGCAACTATCTTGAAGAGGTTAGCATGGTTAGTGGAGTATTTAGTAGTTAGTAGCCATGAGTTTTCTTTTCTCTTATTTTAGAAATCATTTTCAAAACTCTTTTCTCATTTTCTATCGATGTTTTCACCGCCTTCTTAGTTCATCCTTGTTTCATCTCCTTTCTACTTTGTTTTCCAAACCACTCTTCTATTTGGTTTTTACATCGACGTTTTCATCACTCTCCTCACCTACCACATTCTGGATTTTCTTTTCTTTTCACATTCTTTTTCATTCTTTCAACAAAGAAGAAGTGTTAACAAAAGACGTGAATAGAAACTGTCAATGCTTCTATCGCCTCCCTTCCCTGTGGATTCGACCCGTTAAGCCAATGCTTTAACGGAAGTATCGAGGGTACATTAGCACATTCGAGCTTTTCATTGATTTTACATAATACACACTTTTGTGTGCTAGTTCCATCCCGAGCACCGGCGAGGAACGAGGAGGAGAGAGGGAATCAGGGCGACAACAACACGGAGGTAGAGTAGGGAGGACCAGGGTCTGGAGGCTGTTAACAGGGAGGAAGGATAGAGAGGGAGAAATATCTAGGTGGCGGCGACTGGAGAGGGAGAGAGATTAAAGCGGAGATTCAAATTTTGAGGGAATAATTAGGAAATTGATTCTAAACACAATTTGAGAGAATTTAACTCATAAATAACTTTAATCAAAATTCTTCATTAATTAAAAATCTAAAAAAGAGTCTACTAATAGACTTACAAGTTTGTAGTTTCAAACCACAATCAATGTGGTACTAAATAAAATTCCCAACTCCTAATAAACCAAAACACAACTAAAAAGAGAAAAATAATAAAAGAAAATACACAAAAGTCTTCATATGCTTGAATCAATTTGGACTGAAATTCTTATACCTACTTTAGCTCTTGGTGTCTGCATCATTCTCCCCGAATGGGAGAAAACTCGACCCTGATGAGTAAAATGGAATAGCGCTCCCATTCTGTAATACCCCTAATCTAATGATACTGTATTTTAATTTTTCACAAGTATTTATTTTGATTTATCGATTATTTTTAATTAATCAAGTTAAATTATTCCTCTCTTGATTATTATTGTTGAATATGCAGAATTAATTTCAGATAGTAAATAGCAAATCATTCTTCCATTATTATTTATTGCTATTTCTAATAGAGTTATCTTTATTTTGTTGTCAGTGTTTATTAATTATTATTAGTGATAATAATATATATTCTCTATTTAGTTTTAATATTGGCATTTGTGTTAATACTGATCTTGGTGGTGGAGGTGGATTGTGTTCTCCTTGTTAGCCCATGACCCGTTCCTATTACTATACCCATTAGCCTAATTGGATCCAACCCATTAGCATAATAGCCTAAACCCAACACCCAATTATTTATTGGCTTAACCCGTTACCCAAACTAGGCCCAATACTATATAATCCTTAACCTAAACCTATTTCCACAACCCTAATAACTAATTCCTCAATCTCCTCAACCATCAGCCGCACAACTCCAGCCGCACAACCCCAACAGCCCTTGCTGCCGCACACCACAGCCCAGGCCGCACCCCTCTCTCTCCCCTTGCAGCCGGACACCTCCAGCAGAGCCCCCTCCATGTGCACCTGCGCACGAAGCACAGGCCATGGACGGCAGCCCAGATTTTCCTCCGACAGCAGCCCCGTCCAGATCTGCCCCCCCCAACAGATCAGCACAGCCGTCCTTTCCCTTTGCAGCATGGCCGAGTCCTCTTGGGCGCCTCCACTTCCATCTCAGACCAGCCCCGGGTCCAACAGAGCAGCAGGCCGACCACAACAGCGACACGGCCCAAATCTCCCCAACAGTCCAGACTGCGCACGACCAGATCCAACAGGCGAGCGAGCAGGTCGTTCTCCTGATCCACGTCAGACCTTCGTCGGAGACCAGCGCGGTGACCTTCCCCAGTGTCTTGGCCACCCTCCCATGCAGTCCGATGGCAAGGAACCGCACCACAGAGACCGCAGCAGCGACTCGCCCGGCGACGCGCACAGCAGATCCAGAACCAGACCAGCAGCACAGGCAGCGAGCGAGCGGCGATTCCAGGCCCTTCCGGCGAGCGCGAGACCTCCAGATTGTAGCCAGGTCTTCCCCAGGACCCTGGCTACCGTTCTATGTAGTCTGACAGCGAAGAGCGGCGCCACGGCGACCGTAACGGCGACTCGCCCGACAACGCGCAGATTCCTCAAGGTGAGTGTCTCTTCCTCCTTCTCTCTTTTATTATGTGATTGCAACTATTATTGTATATGTTATGTAATTGTTGAGTAGAATACTTAGATTACATGTTTATGTATGGAGATCTTTAAGCATGGTAGTGGATTTGTCATTTCCCTTTATGTTACATGATGAATGCATAGAAACAGGAGATGTATATATGATGTTAGAACCCTTATGTTTATTCTATGAGTATCTAAATTAGTTGTGTAATGGATAATGATAGATGTGTATGATTCCTTGAGATGAATATTGGTGGTAATAACTTGACTTATCTTGATGGAACTTTTATGCATGGATTGGATATGTTGCCAAGTGTTGGGATCTAATATTCGACCTTAATAGAAATGTGAACTTTTGAAGACTTGGGAATCAGATTAGATTGTCAGAGTGAGAGAGCTTAGCTTGATTATTGGTATATGTTGGATTGACAATTATTAAATTAGATTACTAGAGGTGTAATGGAACTAGATGATTATGTGACTATTGGAATTATGAGTTGGTTGTAATGACTTGGATTCATAGTTGGGTATTTGAGGACATATTAGACATGATGGAATTAGTTGAGTTGTGATTGATCTTGAGTTAGAGGTTATCCAGAATCTATATTCTTTATGTTGGAGTCCGACTTGTACTAAGATGAGATTAACATATTTCATGTAGAGTAATTCTCAGACTTGTTATTCCTTCATGTGGTAATAACTTAGGTGATGATTCATTTGGATATTGATGTGGACTTGTTATGATATTAGAGACTGGATAATTGGATCAGTATATAGACTTAGTTAGAATTTGGATTGATCGGGGATTCTTGTTACTAGATTATGATCAGTATTTCGATGTGAATGATCCTTATTAGATTATTAGATTGTGACTAGATATGTGAATATCTTACATTTGACTTTGACATGTGATATCATATTGGTTTTGGATTATTAGAAGCAAGAGTTCCTGGATGTACCTACTGATTATATCATTTAAGTATGATGAGTTGTTGATATTGACTCATGAATGAACTTATTCTAGATTGCAGTTCTTAGAGGATGGATCTGAGTTTATAGTATACCTTGCCTAGATTATTCTATTCTTGACAGTAGGTTATTACTCACCTTGTTTATATATTGATTTACCTGTGGAACCTGACTGACTACTTGGCATCTACCTACAACTACCATGTTCATGTTACTGAATTTGCTGGGAAAATATTATTACACGGTAACAACACCCGCATGTTTACTTGTTACATATATTCCTGTTATACCGGTATCTTGTTACTTGACATGTTATACTCCTGTTATACCAGTACCCTGACTTTCACATGTTGATATTGTTACCATGACTACCACCGAGTTATCCCAGAGATTCAAGTAACATGCATATTAAATAATCTTGATAAACTAAAACATGATAACAAACAACTTGCACTGGGATTGGGGAGATTGATGGAGGAGACAGCGTCCGTATTTTGGGTGGACCTAGGATTTAGGTTGCGCAGCCGAAAGAGGGTTCCACTGCAGAGTTCCCGTGGGGTGACTGGCACCCCGTCATGTTTCCTGTTATACATGTTATACATGTACCTGTTCCTGTTTACATGTTCTTGACTACCTGGCGGTAGGTCCTGGTTCAGCGCCAGGAGTCTGGGCCGTGGTCCCGGGTATGTACGGGACCCACCTAAAGCATGAACAATGTCTCCAACCGATCAGTTTCAATAACTTAAGGGCATCAATTGGCATGTGTGGTAGGCGTAGTATGGGATGCGTCCATTACATGTGACAATTGGTGTTCGCTGACATAATTAATAATAAACTGTTGATGCCTTGTGACTGACTGTAATCACCTGATTGTATATTTATATATCATTTATGTTAGACCAATGATTGTTACCAGGACCAGATTTATGACCAGATTTAGATACAACCTAGAGACATGTGATAGATTACACGCCTTGACATTGATTGCATATTTACAGTTGTGCCAGTTATATTCTACCTTTATTCATGTTATTATCATGTGTATTACTGTTCAGCTATTTATCTTGTTATTTAGCCTTTTCTATTTACTGTTGCTCTTACTACTATTTATGCACCTTGTTTCTTCTGCACGAGTTCTTTCCCCTTTACACACACACTCATTATGGTCGCGTTCTGACGACCCTGGATTTGCACGTCCAGCTATTGGACGATTGTTTTAATGTGCAGGTGTTCGACGAGACTGTTCGCCTTGCGAGGAGCTTGGGTCCTCCCCCTTTGATTCTGGTATACTTGTATTTTATTCTTGTTATGATTCTTTGATTCCTGGATATCACCTTTGACTTCTATTCAGCTGTCATTTTCTTCCTGTTATTCATTGCTATCATGTATAGTCTTATATGTATTATTGCAGTGATCCTTGATTATTATAGTTCTGATTCATAGCTTGTTCAGGTTACAATTGAGGCTTAGCGCGTATACGAGGGGTATTTTACCTCGCGTATATGCGTCGCCATAACGTCTCCGTATCTATAGGATCGGGGCGTTACAGAGTGGTATCAGAGCCTAGGTTCGACATAAAAGAGAACCTAGTTCCTACCTGTAACCTGAAACAGTTATGTTAACACTGCAATATACATATACTATCCACGTAATAATATTGACTCCATTTGGTAATTGATCGTCCTCCCTTGGAATTCCGTTCTTGATCTGTTGATATTCATGATTCCAACACTTCAATTAGAGTGATTTGGATGTCCATCTTGATTTCATCCTTCCTTCCTATTCATTCCTCCTGATTCTATCTCTTGAGATCGGTTACTCCTCGTTGAAGCTGGTAGCAGAGATCAGAGCGCGCAGCGGAAGCGTGGTGCCCCAGCGAGACGATGTGGAAGCTTGTTTTGTTCTCTCTTGATTCTTGATTCTTTTATCATTCCCTACCTTATTTGAATTTTGAGGACGAAATTTTTATTAAGGTGGGTAGAATGTAATACCCCTAATCTAATGATACTGTATTTTAATTTTTCACAAGTATTTATTTTGATTTATCGATTATTTTTAATTAATCAAGTTAAATTATTCCTCTCTTGATTATTATTGTTGAATATGCAGAATTAATTTCAGATAGTAAATAGCAAATCATTCTTCCATTATTATTTATGCTATTTCTAATAGAGTTATCTTTATTTGTTGTCAGTGTTTATTAATTATTATTAGTGATAATAATATATATTCTCTATTTAGTTTTAATATTGGCATTTGTGTTAATACTGATCTTGGTGGTGGAGGTGGATTGTGTTCTCCTTGTTAGCCCATGACCCGTTCCTATTACTATACCCATTAGCCTAATTGGATCCAACCCATTAGCATAATAGCCTAAACCCAACACCCAATTATTTATTGGCTTAACCCGTTACCCAAACTAGGCCCAATACTATATAATCCTTAACCTAAACCTATTTCCACAACCCTAATAACTAATTCCTCAATCTCCTCAACCATCAGCCGCACAACTCCAGCCGCACAACCCCAACAGCCCTTGCTGCCGCACACCACAGCCCAGGCCGCACCCCTCTCTCTCCCCTTGCAGCCGGACACCTCCAGCAGAGCCCCCTCCATGTGCACCTGCGCACGAAGCACAGGCCATGGACGGCAGCCCAGATTTTCCTCCGACAGCAGCCCCGTCCAGATCTGCCCCCCCAACAGATCAGCACAGCCGTCCTTTCCCTTTTGCAGCATGGCCGAGTCCTCTTGGGCGCCTCCACTTCCATCTCAGACCAGCCCGGGTCCAACAGAGCAGCAGGCCGACCACAACAGCGACACGGCCCAAATCTCCCCAACAGTCCAGACTGCGCACGACCAGATCCAACAGGCGAGCGAGCAGGTCGTTCTCCTGATCCACGTCAGACCTTCGTCGGAGACCAGCGCGGTGACCTTCCCCAGTGTCTTGGCCACCCTCCCATGCAGTCCGATGGCAAGGAACCGCACCACAGAGACCGCAGCAGCGACTCGCCCGGCGACGCGCACAGCAGATCCAGAACCAGACCAGCAGCACAGGCAGCGAGCGAGCGGCGATTCCAGGCCCTTCCGGCGAGCGCGAGACCTCCAGATTGTAGCCAGGTCTTCCCCAGGACCCTGGCTACCGTTCTATGTAGTCTGACAGCGAAGAGCGGCGCCACGGCGACCGTAACGGCGACTCGCCCGACAACGCGCAGATTCCTCAAGGTGAGTGTCTCTTCCTCCTTCTCTCTTTTATTATGTGATTGCAACTATTATTGTATATGTTATGTAATTGTTGAGTAGAATACTTAGATTACATGTTTATGTATGGAGATCTTTAAGCATGGTAGTGGATTTGTCATTTCCCTTTATGTTACATGATGAATGCATAGAAACAGGAGATGTATATATGATGTTAGAACCCTTATGTTTATTCTATGAGTATCTAAATTAGTTGTGTAATGGATAATGATAGATGTGTATGATTCCTTGAGATGAATATTGGTGGTAATAACTTGACTTATCTTGATGGAACTTTTATGCATGGATTGGATATGTTGCCAAGTGTTGGGATCTAATATTCGACCTTAATAGAAATGTGAACTTTTGAAGACTTGGGAATCAGATTAGATTGTCAGAGTGAGAGAGCTTAGCTTGATTATTGGTATATGTTGGATTGACAATTATTAAATTAGATTACTAGAGGTGTAATGGAACTAGATGATTATGTGACTATTGGAATTATGAGTTGGTTGTAATGACTTGGATTCATAGTTGGGTATTTGAGGACATATTAGACATGATGGAATTAGTTGAGTTGTGATTGATCTTGAGTTAGAGGTTATCCAGAATCTATATTCTTTATGTTGGAGTCCGACTTGTACTAAGATGAGATTAACATATTTCATGTAGAGTAATTCTCAGACTTGTTATTCCTTCATGTGGTAATAACTTAGGTGATGATTCATTTGGATATTGATGTGGACTTGTTATGATATTAGAGACTGGATAATTGGATCAGTATATAGACTTAGTTAGAATTTGGATTGATCGGGGATTCTTGTTACTAGATTATGATCAGTATTTCGATGTGAATGATCCTTATTAGATTATTAGATTGTGACTAGATATGTGAATATCTTACATTTGACTTTGACATGTGATATCATATTGGTTTTGGATTATTAGAAGCAAGAGTTCCTGGATGTACCTACTGATTATATCATTTAAGTATGATGAGTTGTTGATATTGACTCATGAATGAACTTATTCTAGATTGCAGTTCTTAGAGGATGGATCTGAGTTTATAGTATACCTTGCCTAGATTATTCTATTCTTGACAGTAGGTTATTACTCACCTTGTTTATATATTGATTTACCTGTGGAACCTGACTGACTACTTGGCATCTACCTACAACTACCATGTTCATGTTACTGAATTTGCTGGGAAAATATTATTACACGGTAACAACACCCGCATGTTTACTTGTTACATATATTCCTGTTATACCGGTATCTTGTTACTTGACATGTTATACTCCTGTTATACCGGTACCCTGACTTTCACATGTTGATATTGTTACCGTGACTACCACCGAGTTATCCCAGAGATTCAAGTAACATGCATATTAAATAATCTTGATAAACTAAAACATGATAACAAACAACTTGCACTGGGATTGGGGAGATTGATGGAGGAGACAGCGTCCGTATTTTGGGTGGACCTAGGATTTAGGTTGCGCAGCCGAAAGAGGGTTCCACTGCAGAGTTCCCGTGGGGTGACTGGCACCCCGTCATGTTTCCTGTTATACATGTTATACATGTACCTGTTCCTGTTTACATGTTCTTGACTACCTGGCGGTAGGTCCTGGTTCAGCGCCAGGAGTCTGGGCCGTGGTCCCGGGTATGTACGGGACCCACCTAAAGCATGAACAATGTCTCCAACCGATCAGTTTCAATAACTTAAGGGCATCAATTGGCATGTGTGGTAGGCGTAGTATGGGATGCGTCCATTACATGTGACAATTGGTGTTCGCTGACATAATTAATAATAAACTGTTGATGCCTTGTGACTGACTGTAATCACCTGATTGTATATTTATATATCATTTATGTTAGACCAATGATTGTTACCAGGACCAGATTTATGACCAGATTTAGATACAACCTAGAGACATGTGATAGATTACACGCCTTGACATTGATTGCATATTTACAGTTGTGCCAGTTATATTCTACCTTTATTCATGTTATTATCATGTGTATTACTGTTCAGCTATTTATCTTGTTATTTAGCCTTTTCTATTTACTGTTGCTCTTACTACTATTTATGCACCTTGTTTCTTCTGCACGAGTTCTTTCCCCTTTACACACACACTCATTATGGTCGCGTTCTGACGACCCTGGATTTGCACGTCCAGCTATTGGACGATTGTTTTTAATGTGCAGGTGTTCGACGAGACTGTTCGCCTTGCGAGGAGCTTGGGTCCTCCCCCTTTGATTCTGGTATACTTGTATTTTATTCTTGTTATGATTCTTTGATTCCTGGATATCACCTTTGACTTCTATTCAGCTGTCATTTTCTTCCTGTTATTTCATTGCTATCATGTATAGTCTTATATGTATTATTGCAGTGATCCTTGATTATTATAGTTCTGATTCATAGCTTGTTCAGGTTACAATTGAGGCTTAGCGCGTATACGAGGGGTATTTTACCTCGCGTATATGCGTCGCCATAACGTCTCCGTATCTATAGGATCGGGGCGTTACACATTCTGTACTAGATTGATCCGCTATAAATTACCTCAATCTAGCTGTGAATTAACAATTGGTGTTTTTTTTACAGCGGTTCAAATACCTGTGAGATCCACTCTATTTAGTGGTGGCAGTCTCATTCCCTAAAATTTTATCAACTCTCTCTACTGTATTGGGATAAGTATTTGGGAGTAGATTAAGTATGGAGCTCTTAAAAAATAGCTTAGCAAAAGGCTTAACAACTAATGGCCTACAATCAAAACCCTTATAATCCACTAGATCATTAATATTGAAAGTATACTTAATGCCATAATCTCTAGAAAGATCTATAATATAGGTATTACAATTCAACTTATTCAAGATCTTAAAGGGTCTATCACTGCAGACATACAACATTTTAATAGTCCCGAAAAGAAATTATTTTGGATAAATCCGAACCATCACATAATCACCTACAATAAAAGTTTTAAATATTTTTTCACTGTCAGTTTGTAAAGTAAGCTTCACATTCTCTCTTTATTTTCATCACTGATCTCTTTGTATAGTTTGTGCCCACATTTGTGTGATGGAAATATAGATGCAGACTTGAATACTCTATAGTGAGATGGTGTCAGTAATAATGGAGAAAGCGATTTGCGGACAAGGTATGCATGACTAGTGGGAGATAGGAAAGGAGCAGTAGCAATGAGAGGCGAGAAGGTAGATTAGAAGCAAAGTCAAAGTGGATATCTGCTTAAGCTGTCTAGTCTTAGGTCTCAAGATTAGTAACTTAATTTGTTTACCTTTACGCTCAAATTGACACATATTGGATCGACCGTAAATGATGATATTTTTGCCGAATAATCATGGTGTACCTAACATGACTTGACAAAAAACAAATAAATAAATAAAGATCATGTAGAAGAAAGTAAAAGCAAAATAAAACTATGAATAAAGTAAAAGAAAATAAAATATGAAGAAGGCAAAAGAAGAAAGAAATACTAATCCTTCTGCGAAGATTTGAATAACCAAAGTAAAAAAAAGAAATTAAGAGATTGGTACGAAGGGAAGAGGAAGATAAATCAGTGAACTTGTTTCTTATCGTCGCCTTGTTGTCTCCCTCCTCTAAGTGATGCTGAAAACAAAAGAAGCTAATAAAAGAAAAGAGATGACTTCATGAAATCAAATATACAAGAAAAGAATAACAAAAAAAATAAAGATAAAATTAAAGAAAGACTTAGACTGAACACTGCAAGATTGTGAAGAAGAATTCTGAATTTTATTCAATAAGCATCAAATACAAAGCCCTTGATCCTCTCCAATCTCGCATTACAACGCTCAAAACTCTCTTTTTCTGACTTTTCAGCTCTATCGTGTACTTTCTCTCTCACTGAATACAGGTATTTATAGAAAAATATTGATAAGGGAGAGTGTAGGGAGATAGGAAGAGTTGGATATTTTTGAATTTCAATCTTCCACTTATCTCCAAACTTAATTTATCCAGAATTCTGATCTGCAGCTTATTGGCATGTTGATTGCTAAATATTACTGATCAGGTGATAGAATTCAAAACAGTTATCAACATAAGAGTTGTAACCCTTTAACTCTTCTTTTTGGATCATCTTGAATCATCAGATTTGAGATTCGGTTGCGAAAGTTATGATTAAAATGCTAAACTATATCTAGTCTGAATCCGAATCTAAATTGCTTCATCTTATCCGTTGATCTTCTTTCTATCCATTTATCCTCAGCAAACCCAATAGGGTCTTCAAAAATTCATTTATTTTTGAATTTTTATAGTATTATCTTATCTGATAAATTCAATCCTCAGATAAGATATACTAAAGATTCTCTGAATATGAGTTGATCCCTGTTTGATTTGAACTTTTGGGTTTGTTTGGATAGGATTCATATTATCTTCTCTTTATTATCTTGAAAGGATCAGGACATTAAGACAAGTGAGTTTGTAATGATTTATTACAGAATATATGTGGAATGTAATAATGTTTATGTAATATATGTATCAAACACACCCCCACACTTATCTTTTGCTCGTCCTCGAGCAAAGCAAAACTAACCTAAGGTTTTTATTGGACCACTTTCGCAGGTCACACGATTGCACTTAGCATGTGCAACAAGCCTTTAAATCTCTAGGTTACCCCTAAAGGAGGAGTTGTAGTCTCCTGAGGGTTTTCAGTAGATTACACCCACAAAATTCATAAAGAAAAGAAATAGTTTGTTAGTATTTTCGAAAATACATTTTGAAAAGAAGAGGAAATATTTGAAGTGTTTTACAAGTATTAAGCAACTTGTAAGTTATAAGAGTATCGAATTATTCATCCCTAGACTTAGCCTCTATTCAAATATTTGTTACCAATTAAGGTTAGAAATAAAATTGTATTCTCACCTAGTCTATTATTTTACCCTAAGTCATATACATTTTATGACCGTGAATATTTTGACTAAGGGTTCTTCAACTCTAACTCTTATGTCTTATTTGTGTATATACTAGTGGTAATATTCCTTAGCTTTTTTAGACTTTCTAATTTGCCCATATAATGAGTCTTAGTCTGTGACTCCCAAACTGGATAGTTTTAGGGCACCGGGTGTAAAAACACCCCAAGGACTTAAGACTCGAGCAAACAAGGCCATAAAACTAAGAATTTATTTGGTGATATGAACCACTTTTAAGCGTGAATAATTATACTTTATGATGCACAAAAATCCAGCTTAATCAAAGGATTCTTATTATATATAATATATATTTTTATCTTTTATTTTTTAAGGCATAAGAATCTTTGTTTTTGAACCCTAAGTATGTAAGTATATACAAGACATATTTTATCAAGGTAAAAATCAAGATTGGATTACTTTTTCAATTTTTTCTTCCTATCTCTAAAAATTATACAAATATTCTTATTTCAACCAAGTATAAGAAATCTTAATTATGATTCTCCTATTTCTTAAAATTAACTTAATTTCTTATAAAAATAAGTCAAAGTATTAATTTTCTTTTCAAAATTTTTTTTGTAACAAAGAAAATGTTTTTATATTTTTAATTTTTAAAATTTTTTAATTATTATTTTTTTTAGAAAACCTAAAAGAAAACCTATGTTAACCCTCCCCTACGCTTATCTCATGCATTGTCATCAATGTATGAATGAATACATAGCATTCTACTAATGTAAGAATGTGAAGGGGGTAGATAGTACCTGATGAGGAAGAGTGGATGTCATTCATCATTGTCTAGCTAAGAGAAAAAATACAAAAATTATAATACATAAATGATTCCCTAGTATGTATAGAGATCAATCCTGATAAACAGGATCTTCCAGAAGGATTTCCTCCACTTCTGAGCTCAGATACTCACGATATGGTTTTAAACGATGGCCATTTAGTTAAAAAGTGGTACCATCTGTGGTATTATGGACCTCAACTGCACCATGTGGGTATACCTTATGAACAATGTACGGACCGATCCAACAGGATTTCAGTTTTCCTGAAAAGAGATGTAGACGGGAATTGTACAACAAGACTTTTTGTCCTGACTGAAATTCCTTCAGAGTTATGATCCTATCATGCATAATCTTCATACAATCCTTGTACAGTTTTGAACAGTCATATGCATCAATCCTTATCTCTTTAAGCTCATTCAGTTGAAGTTTCCTAAACTCTCCTGCCTTGTCTAGATTAAAATTTAGGCATCTGATTGCCCAGTATACTTTATGTTCTAACTCGACAGGAAGATAGCAAGCCTTGCCATAAACTAACCTATATGGAGACATTCTAATAGGAGTTTTGAATGTAGTTCTATATGCCCATAAGGCATCAGTCAGGCGAACAGACCAATCTTTTCTAGTGGTGTTCACAGTTTTCTCTAAAATGGTCTTGATGGCTCAATTGGAAAATTCTACTTGGCCACTAGTCTATGGGTGGTAAGAGGTGGGTACTCTATGATTGATGCAATATTTTCTTATTAAGACTTCAAATGTCCGATTGCAGAAATATTTTCTACCATCGCTGATGCTTGCACGAGGAAAGCCAAAATGAGAGAATACATTCTCTTTCAAGAAGTTTACCACAACTTTGTGGTCATTGGTTTTACATGCTACCACCTCTATCCATTTTGAGATGTAGTCAATTACTACAAAGATATATTGGTATCCATCGGATATAGGAAAGGGAGCTATGAAGTAATGCCCCAAACAACGAAGATTTCAACAACTAAGATCAGGTTTAACAGCATTTTATTCCGGCGTGCAATCTTCCCTAATCGTTGACAACGATCACATAATTGACAGTAGACATGAGCGTCACGAAATAGAGTGGGCCAATAAAAATCACATTGCAAAATTTTTGCAGCAGTTTTCTTCCCACTAAAATGACCTCCACAGGCTTGGTCATGGCAAAATGAAAGAATGCTCCTAAATTCTGAGTCAGGAACGCAGCGCTGAATGATATGATTGGGATAGTACTTGCACAAGTATGATTCATCCCAGAAGAACCATTTGACCCTAACTAAGAAAGGCAATCGTTCTTACTTGGTCCATGAATCGGGCATTTGTTCCGTGACAAGGTAATTCACATTGTCAGCATACCACAGAACAATTGAAGAGGAGACAGACATTAGCTGTTCATTAGGATATGTCTCAAGGACAGGTAGTGAGTCGGACACTGATTCGATCACAGTCCTAGACAAATGATCTGCTACAATATTCTCAGCTCTCTTTTTATCATAGATTTGTAAGTCAAATTCCTGTAGGAGTAAGATCCAACGGATTAAACGGGCTTTAGCATCTTTTCGTAAGAAGATACTTTAAAGCTGCATGATTGATTGCACACATTTATTGCATTATTCTTTATTACATATCCACATTTATTATGTAATAAATCTATTAAATTTCTTGTCTTAAATGTCTATTTTGCAGAAGATAATCATGGGAAGAAAGAGGATAAAATCAAATAAATATCAGTTAAATTTAAATTTAACTAGATCTATTTGGTTAGAGGAGGATGATCCCAAATCCAGTTGGTTAAATTCAGTTTTAATGAATCAAGTAGTAAAAGCTAAAGAACAACCGAGAATAATGTCAAATACAGAGTCCAAATCCAAAGAGATAAACGGATAGAGAGAAGATCGACGGATGAGATGAAGCAATTTTAACTCAGATTCTGGCTAAATATATTTTAGTATTTGAATCATAACTTTCACTATCAAAACTCAAATCTGATGATTCAAGCTGATTCAGAAAGAGGGCTTAAAGGGCTACAATTCTTAAGTTGATCATTATTTCTAATTCTGTCACTTGATAAGTTATATTTGGCAATCAATACGCCAATAAGGTACAGATCAGAACTGAATATCCACATCAAATCAAGTTTGAAGATAATGGGAGGATTCAAATTCAGAAATAGCCAGCTTTCCTTATCTTCATACTCCTCTACCCTCTGCATTTCTCCTATAAATACTTGCAATCTCAAAGGCAAAAAGGGACGACCAAGCAGAGAGCAGAACTTATGCTAATTTGTAGTTTGTAACTTAGGTTTTTAGTTCTCTTTCATGTAATTTTTTTATTTATATACCTGAGAGGAGAGGAGACTTTCATGGAGGAAGAGAGCAAGCTTGTACTGAGGTGACTCCGGTGTAAGTGATCTTTTTTTCATTGTTATTTGAGTCGAATCGAGGTTTCCTTTTCTTTTCTATTCTTGTTTTTGTTCGCTTTCCTCTTTTGTGTTTGTTGATCCAAATGAAACTGATAGCCTCAAAGTTGCCTTATCCTTGCAAGTGCCGTTGATGGCTTATGGTGATGGATATCCATTTCTATGATAGTATAAATCGCCCCTTCATTTTATAGTATAAATTGGGAATGGGGAAGATCTCATCTGCCATGCTTCGCTCGCCTTCAAGTAAAGGTACATCGTCAATACGGATAAACGGTAAGCAGGTGCCAAAGAGGTAAGTATATTTTTTAGGTTTTAGTTTTTCTTTCTTTTCTTATAACTATTAGTGTAGATCACCAACACCATAATCGCTCAAATCTCTTTCACTCTTTCAATTTCTTTATACATATCACTTCTATTTTCTCCATCTTCTCATTCTACCAATTTCTTCCTAACTTGACTTTAACTCCATTTTTCTCTTTTCTTTTTAAGAACTAAAAGATGAATTTTTAACCATTAATTGTAGCATAAAAGAGAACTTGCTTAAAAAGTTTCTATCGCTAGTCCCTCCTTGTGGATCACGACCCGCATAGCCACTTATTATAGCGGTAGTATTGAGTACTTGCACTCTTTATTCTTGTAGTTCTGAAATTCTGTATTTGTGTGCAGGTTAAAACCTCAATCAAATGTTGACGCCGTTGCCGGGGAGGGATGGTAAGTAATTCTCTTTAAAGTTTACATTTTTTTAATTTTCTTCTTTGTTCTTGGTGTACAGGTTCAACAAGGAAATTTGTTGCAGTGGATATATAAGTGGATCTAGACTTTGCTCAAGAAAACAGAGCCCATAAGCCCTCAGATTTGCTACATTTTTGTGACAATTTGAGTGAACTACTAACCTGTATTTTTTACAGGTTGGCTGAATTGCGTAGTTTAATATTTTTAACGTTTATTTCCTTGTTTAACTCACTCTATATACATTTCTAACACAGCAATAAAAAGTTAATTGTAAACGCTAAAAATGATTTAGACTTTGCATTTAGGCACGTGTCTATTTCATTACATTTTCTATTTACTATTGAAGAGTGCTGGAGCCAAGGTATGTGTGCGTAGCATTTAGCATAAGGTTCATTTTTATATGAAATATTGCTTGAGTGTCACTTTTTTCTATATACCTATACACTGCACTAAATTGATTTAAGGGCTTGTCCTATAAATAAGATAAGGTGGGAAAGTCTTTACCCTCCCTTAGCCCACAAACAATCTCCTCACTCACTAACCCAAGCCTAATTAAAACTGTGTAGACGTTGGTCCTAGGGACATCTCGGACTCAAATAAGAGACTGACCTAAGGGGGAAGATGATTTGAATCTGGCTCTTGCCAAATCGGTGACTAAGGTTAGGGATTGAGGGGCGAAACCCTAAAGCTGGTGGTTTGGCTTAATTAGACCCTTCGCTTTTGCGCGAATACCTCTCACCAATCTTGCCCCTACCTGACTGATTAACTTGTGGTCAGATTCAACAATATACCCCCTGTAGACAGTCTAACCAGTTAGGAGTCGTCTAGGCCTATAGTTTACCCTAACTTAGGTTAGATTTTTTTGTTTTTCTCTTTGTTTGCTTATTTGTTATTTTTCTTTATTTGTATTTGACATTTCTTATGTGATATGGCTTATAATAACATTTTTCTAATTTTATTGATAATCCATATTACACCCTAACCTCTTTTTCAGATATTACCAACCTGGCATATCATAACTTTAACTAACTTAGTGTGTCGGATTGGTCTTATTCAAATCAATATAACCCATGCCCCCAATCTTATAACCATAATTTCAAAAATAATTTCAACTCTTCACAGAGTCAATGGGGATTCACCTCCCCGAGTCTAATTTTCAACCAACTTGTCCTCCTTATCCACCTTGTCCACAATATTTTCAAGATTCATACTCAGTTCCACCAGTTCAAAATAGAAAACCATCAATCTTAGAAATGAGTATGCGTGAGTCTAAGCAACAATCACAAAATCTGACGGACTCTCAATTTCATCACAAATTTTAAAACAACACTTCATCTTTTCAAGTCCAATCGAAACAAAACGATGAACTAATCAACTATAAAAAGATGCTTAAAGCCATGACTAAGGCTCAAATCGCTCGTAATCATGAAATAGATATTGTTGTCCAAACTCTTCGTTCTCACCATTTGACCATTTTTGATGTCCCTAACCATTTTGTTAGTGTCAGAATCATGTTGTTTTGGAAAACAAGATTCCATTTCAGCACACCCATTTAAACTTGCCCAAATTTCAAATTTTGAAAACGACATTGACAGTTTGGCAAGTTATCCCCTTCTTGAAATTGAACTTGAGAATTAATATGACCTGAACCTCAACTTGGTGATTCAATTCTACTTCCTGATTCAATAATAACTCCGGTGTCTTCACCTGATTTCAATCTTTTTTTCGAGTCAACATTTGATCCTGTACCAATTCATCATGAAATTAAACCGCCAATCTTTTATGATCATCATATTGAACTTAACCAATTTCATACTTTTGAAAGTCCCATTGACAAATTGGCAAGTTCTCATTTTTATGAAATTGAACTCAATGAGAAATGTGACATAGATTCTCAAATTTGTGATCCAGTTCAAATTCCTAAATCAGTATTGACTCCTGTTTTGTTACCCGACTTGAGCAATATTTTAGAGTCAGTTGTGATTCCCACACATGTCATTCTTGAACTTGAATCACCAATATTAAGTCACATTTCATTGTGGGGAAATGAATGTGGACTTGAGTTTCAACTTCTTGATTTGGACCCACTTCCTGAACCAATCTCGACTCTTGAACCTTTACTTGACTTGAGTCACTTTTCTGAGTCGATATTAGTTCCCGTACTTCCTAAGTCCAAGTTAATTATTCCATCTTTTCACACTCCATTTTTGGACAAGGGTGTTGATAAAATTGACTCCGAAATTAATTATGAAATTTGAAAATTAGATGGGGTACAATATTTAATAAAAATCATTCATGTACACATCATTTTAGTGAGTTATATTAAAGAGATTTTTGGCGGGTTCCTCTGAACTCCACGAAAATTCGATTGGGTCGCATTTCGTGGATCAATCAGATCACCACCGGAACCACCACCTTAAGGTAATATTTTCCTTCCCTTTCTTCTTTTTCATCCATCTATGCATTAATTCATACATTGAGGATAATACATGAGATAGGTGTGGGGGAGGGTCTAACATAACTTAGGTTTTTCTTTTTATTTAAAAAAGAAAAAATTTAAAGTTTTCTTTACTTTTAAAAACTTTTTGAAAATAGAAATAAACATAACTTAGGTTTTTCTTTTTATTTAAAAAAAGAAAAAAATTTAACATTTTCTTTACTTTTAAAAATTAAAAATAGAAATAATATTTTGACATATTTTTTGTACGAAATTAAGTCAATTTAAGGAATAGGAAAATCAAAATTAGAATTTCTTATACTTGGTCAAAATAAGATTATTTGTTTGATTTTTAGGGTTAGGAAGATAATTTGTCAAATTAATTTAGTCTTGATCTTTACCTTGATGAAATATGCACACTTCATACACTTACACATTATGGTTCAAAAACAAAGATTCTTATGCCTTAAAAAATAAAAAAAGAAAAATATATATCTATAAAAAATAAACAAATCTAATCATTGATTAGCTAGGTGCTTTGGCCTAAGCAAGCCTTGGTATTTAAGCGAAAGACGATTAGATAAGTTTGAGAAATATATATATTATTAAATCCTCTGATTAAGCTGGGTATTTGTGCCTAATAAAGCATAAGTATTCACGCCTAAAAGCGATTCATATAATAAAATCCTTAGTTTTGAGGGCTTGTTTGCTCGAGTCCTTAAGTCCTTGGAGCATTTTCTCACCCGATGTCCTAAGACCGTTTGGTTTGGGAGTCACTGATTAGAGGCTCGTTACATGGGTAGATTAGAAAGCCTAATAGAACTAAGGAATAATACCAGAAAAAATTAAAAAAAATAAATAAATAAGGCGTAAGCGTTAAAGTTAAATAACCCTTAGTCAAAATTTTACAGTCACAAAGGTGCATATGATTTAGAGTAAAGTAATAGGCTAGATGAGAAGTATAATTTGACTCTTTACTTTAATTGATAACAAAATATTGAATAGAGACTAAGTTTAGGAATGAAAAATTCTATTTTCCTATAACTTATAGATTACTTAAATCTTACAATAATATTACAAATATTTTTCTTTCAAAATGTGTTTCCAAAATACTAATATTTTTCTCTTTCTTTACGGATTTTGTGGGTGCAATCCATTGAAAATCCTCACGAGACAAAATTCGTCCTCTAGGGGAAACCTAGAGTTTTAACGGCTTATTGTACAAGCTCAGTGTAATCGCGTAACCTGCGAAAGTGGTCTAATAATCTTTGGTTTAGTTTTATTGTTTTGCTTGAGGACGAGCAAAGATAGGTGTGGGGGTGTGATTGCACACATTTATTATATTATTCTTTATTACATATCCACATTTATCATGTAATAAATCTGTTAAATTCCTTGTCTTAAATGTCTATTTTGCAGAAGATAATCATAAGAAGAAAGAGGATAAAATCAAATAAATATCAGTTAAATTCAAATATAACTAGATCTATTTGGTTAGAGGAGGATGATCCTAAATCCAATTGGTTAAATTTAGTTTTGGTGAATCAAGTGTTTGAACTTAAAGATCAACCGAGAATAACGTCAAATACAGAGTCCAAATCTAAAGGGAAAAACGGATGAGAGAAGATCGACGGATGAGATGAAGCAATTTTGACTCAAATTCTGGCTAGATACATTTTAGTATTTGAATCATAACTTTCGCTATCAGAACTCAAATCTGATGATTCAAGCTGATTCAGAAAGAGGACTTAAAAGGCTACAACTCTTAAATTTATTATTATTTCTAATTCTGTCATTTAATAAGTTATATTTGGCAATCAATACGCCAATAAGTTACAGATCAGAACTGAATATCCACATCAAATTAAGTTTGGAGATAAGAGGAGGATTCAAATTCAGAAATAACCAGCTTCCCTTTTCTTCATACTCCTCTACCCTCTTTATTTCTCCTATAAATACTTGCAATCTCAAAGGTAAAAAGTAACGACCAAGCAGAGAGTAGAACTTAGGCTAATTTGTAGTTTGTAACTTAGGTTTTTAGTTCTCTTTCATATAATTTTTGTTTTATTTATGTAACTGAGAGAAAAGGAGACTTTCATAGAGGAATGAGAGCAAGCTTGTACTGAAGGTGACTCCGGTGTAAGTGATCTTTTTTTCATTATTATTTGAGTCGAATCGAGCTTTCTTTTTCTTTTTATTCTTGTTTTTATTCACTTCCCTCTTTGTGTTTGTGGATCCAAATGAAACCGATAGCCTCAAAGTTGCCTTGTCCTTGCAAGTGTCATTGATCGGTTATGGTGATGGATATCCATTTCTATAGTAGTATAGCTCGCCCCTTAATTTTATAGTGTAAATCGGGAATGGGGAAGATCTCATCTATCATGCTTCGCTCGCCTTCAAGTAAAGATACATCGTCGATACAGATAAACAGTAAGCAGGGGCCGAAGAGGTAAGTATATTTTTTAGATCTTAGTTTTTCTTTCTTTTCTTGTAACTTTTAGTATAGATCACAAACGCCATAATCACCCAAATCTTTTTCACTCTTTCAATTTCTTTATACATATCACTTCTATTTTCTCCATTTTCTCATTCTACCACTTTCTTCCTAACTTGACTTTAACTCCATTTTCTCTTTTCTTTTAAGAACTAAAAGAAGAATTTTTAACCATTAATTGTAGCATAAAAGAGAACTTGCTTAAAAAGCTTCCATCGCTAGTCCCTCCTTGTGGATCACGACCCACATAACCACTTGCTATAGCGGTAGTATTGAGTACTTGCACTCTTTATTCTTGGAGTTCTAAAATTTTGTATTTGTGTGCAAGTCAAAACATCAATCAAGGTGTAGATTATGACCTTAGAACCTATAAGGTATGGACAGAATTTGTCAAGAACGAAACGACTGCCAATAACTCTTTTTCAGTGGTGGAATAGTTTAGTTGGGCGTCGTTAAGTGTCTTACTGACATAGCAAATGACATGAGGAAGTTTATCCACTCGTTGGCCTATGACAACCCCTAGGGCATAGTCGAAAGCGTCACACATCACCTCAAATGGGAGATTCCACTCAGGTGGTCGGATGATGGGTGCCGAGGTTAACTCGGTCTTTAGCCTTTCAAAGGCTTCCAAATAAGAAGGGGTGAACTCAAAGAGAACATCCTTTGCTAGAAGATCACAAAAAGGTTTGGAGATTTTAGAAAAATCTTTGATAAAGCGGCAGTAAAATCCAGCATGGTCTAAGAAAGATCGCACCTCCCGAATAGTTCTAGGAGGTGATAATTTGGCGATTAGCTCTACCTTAGCTTTATCAACCTCTATACCTCTATCGGAAATAATGTGTCCTAAGACAATCGCAGATTTCACCATGAAATGACATTTTTTCCAATTAAGAACTAGGTTCTTCTCCTTACATCTTATCAATACCAATGATAGATGATATAAGCCCTCATCAAAAGTAGACCCAAAGACAGAGAAGTCATTCATGAAAACCTCTAGAAATCGCTCAACCATATCTGAAAAGATGCTCAACATACACCACTGAAAATTAGCCGGTGCATTGCATAGCCCAAAGGGCATGCGACGATATGCAAATGTGCCAAACGGACATGTGAATGTCGTTTTCTCTTGGTCCTCACGAGCAATGTGGATTTAGTTATATCCTGAATAACCATCGAGGAAGGAATAGTAAGCGTGACCGGCAATACATTCTAACATTTGGTCGATGAAAGGCAAAGAAAAATAATCTTTCCTAAACATGGAGTTGAGTTTTCTATAGTCTATGACATTTGCCAACCAGTTTGAATACGAGTTGGATTCAACTCATTGTTCTCATTAGTAACAACTGTAACTCTAGACTTTTTGGGTACAACTTGTACCAGACTAACTAACTACTATCAGAGATAGGATAAATGATACCCGCATCTAACAATTTTATTATCTCCGGTCTCACCACCTCTTTCAAAACAGAGTTTAAATGCCTCTTTGGTTCTCTCGAGGTCTTAGCATTCTCTTCAAGATGAATTTGGTGCATTACCACAGAGGGACTAATTTTCTTGATGTCTACTATGATCCATCCTATGGCTTCCTTATGTTCCTCAAGAACATCTAGTAACTTTTCTTCTTGGTCCTTATCTAAATGAGATGATATAACTACAGGCAAGGTTTCTGACTCACCTAAGAAGGCATACTTCAATGTGTCGGGTAAAGGTTTGAGCTCTAACTTGGGGGGCTCAACGATTGATGAAACAGGAACATATGTTGAAAATGGTGAGGGTTCTACCTTAGGTCTTCATAGGTTGGTGTCCATGATGGGGACAAAATCTAATAATGCGTTCACCTCTTCTATAGACTCCTCAATATCAAAATTCATTCCAAAATAGGCCAACCATTTCTCCAAGGGGTCTTCGTAGCAAGACTCCTCAAAGGTGTGATTGACCGACACATCAATCATGTTGACCTCCTCATGATCCTCCATTACATGTGGTTGGGAGCTAGTATAGAAAATATTTAGCTCAACTGTCATATTCCCAAATGACAAGGTCATGACTCTATTCCTACATCTAATAACAGCATCAGCAGTAGTAAGGAATGGTCTTCCTAAAATCACAGGGGAGTGATTGCTTAGATCTCTAACTAGTTTAGTATCTAAGACCACAAAGTCAGCAGGAAATTAGAATTCGTTGACCTTCAAAATAACATCCTCAACAATTCCCTTGGGACTTTAACTAGCCTATCTGCTAGGAGCAATGTAAGGTTATTGGGTTGTAACTCCCCTAAATCTAATTGTTTGTACATAGAATAGGGTATAAGGTTCACACTTGGCCCTAAATCTAGTAGACACCGATCCATAACCTAATCTCCTATCGTAACAGAAATAGTCGGACTCTCTGGATCCTCATGTTTGGGTGCAATGGGTTCCTGGATGAGACATGATGCTTGTTTACCAAATGCAGCTTCACGAGGTACAGAACTTTTCCTCTTGACCGTGGTTAGGTCTTTTAGAAATTTAGCATATGAAGGTATTTGATTAATGGCATCCAAGAAGGGAATGTTGATTTGGACGTTTTTGAAAACTTTTAAAATTCCGTCACAGTGATTTTTCCTCCTAGTTGGTTGAAGACATTGAGGAAATAGGGCTTTGGGCACAAAAGATTTATCTTGATTGTCAACAATAACTTGATCATCATTCTTTGTTGACTCCTTTGGTTCCTTTTTTTTTTACAATATTAGGATTGTTTGGTGGATCTTGGACTTGGTTGTCCACTCTCTTACCTAACCGTAAAGTGTGGATGGCTTGGACTTGATGGTTTGAATCAGAACTAATTTCAAACTGGCCTGTTGGAGTATTTTGAGGAGCAGGTTGTCCTCTCGGGTTTGACACAGTTTGACTAGAAAAATATCCTTTCTCTGTCCCTAACAGTTGCAGCTTACTGTTCTATCTGAATCTCGAGCCTGGCTATCATCTGATCCTGATTGTGACACATTTGGGCTTGAGTTTGATTAGTTATTAGTTGGCTCTGTATGAATTGTTGGAGAGTGTCCTCTAAATATGGTTTTCTTTGTTTGGGAGGGACATATAGAGGGACAGATGATGTTGCATTGAATTGATTTCCATTGTGAAATTGATTATTAGAAGATGGTTCTTGAAATGATGATGATCCAACATATCTTTGTCCTTGAGGAGACTTCCATAAATGGTTGGGATGATTCCGCCATCCCAGATTGTATGTTTCACTAAATGGGTTATTGTTGGGATTGGGCTTACAAAATGTATTGAGTACATTTGCTTGCTCCACTTTGATAATTGGCAACCCGGGACATTATTTAACCAAGTGGTCTTGGCTGTCACAAAGGACACAAACGGGAGATACCACTGGCTTGGTGGCTCGGGAGCTGAAGATTGTGCTCCTTGCTTAATTCTAATGCTTCAAGTATTCGTACTTCTGATATCAATTTGACATCACTCTCAAAATTAGGGTTGACTTTATGTATACCACCCCTGTTAGTGGAAGTTGAGGTTGTAAGTTGCTTATTATCAATACTAATAGGCTCCCATTCTAAAGTGTTTTCTGCTACCTCTTTAAAGAATTGCCATTCATCGTCAGCCGTTTTGCTCGTGAATGTTCCATTGCAAAGGGACTCAATCTTTTCGAATCTGTGATGAGGACACCCAAGTAAAAGATACTTGAATCTTTCAAAATATGTGAAGAACATCTCCCCTTGTAGCTGATGGAAGGCGTTGAGGGCTTGACGTATGGTAGCAATTTTCTGCTTATAATAGAACTTCCTATAGAAAGCTTCGGCTAATCTTACCCAAGTAGAAATTGAACCCGGTTGGAGAGATAGAAGCCAAGATTTGGCTCTTTCTTTTAGAGAAAAGGGGAATAACCTAAGTTTTAGGGATTTCTCTGTCATTTGATGATACTTCATGGTTCCACAAATATCCTCAAATTCCCTAACGTGTTGGTATGAGTTCTCATTTGCCAATCCCCAAAAGACTGGAAGCATTTGTATCATCCCGGATTTAATCTCAAAATTTACTGTAAGGGCTGGCAAGGCGATACAGGAAGGTTGGGTGGACCTTGTGAGATACATATAATCCTTTAAGGTCATTTGTTTGGTTTCGTTAGTGTCACCCATTGTTGCAGTAGGGTCAGAAATAATAATGGATTCTAATCGACCCTTAATACGAACCCACTTTCGCATATACCAGAGTACTGCCCTGATGAAGGATTTTCTAAATCCTAAATAAGATTACACACAAGCTGACTCAACCAATCAATTGCAATCAAGTATTTTTCTTTATCTTGAATTTAATTTAAAGTTAATCAGTTTTTTTTCAACTACTAATCTTAAGAGAATATAATTCTCCCTAATTAGACAGCTCCTAACTGGGTTGAAAGAATAATGGATTTACCGGTCAAACCAGTCAAACAAGCGATTCAGTTCTTCATCCAGGCCAGACACCGCTGCAATGGGTAAGTCACCTTTTCTAGACAAGAAAATTCCTCTTTGAAAGCTTGAAAGTGTTCACCGGAGTCTTCCCAAAATAGTTTCACTTAAATGAGCTCGAAATCCTAGTGGCTGAGTTTTAATTGATTTTAAATTAGTTCAGGCTTGGGGGAAAAACTTATATACAGTTGTAATTTTTGAGCCAAGGAACAAGTGATGAAATCCCAACCTTATGTGAGGGGCGACAGCTCTTAAGATCTTTTTATGTAAGTATGCACTAATGCAGTACAAAAATAAATCAATAAGCACCTCCAAAACTCCACTGAGAAGAGATTCGTGGGTAGAGTTATAAAATACTAATCTTTCTGGTGACTCTGAAGCAAGCAAATTTTATTTATTTTTATTTTATTTTAGTAAAGCAATATGTCATAAGCAATTAAGCTTCTTCTTGTTGTGCAAGTCTTCCTTTGTTCATGTAATATCTCTGTAAAAAATAAAATCTGAAATTAAATCTTAGGGATGGAAAGATAAATAATTAAAAAAAAGAAAAGAATTTTGAATTTTTTAAGATTTAACTTTCTGAATTTTTTTAAATTTTTGAAATTTTTTTAATTTTTAATTTTTTAATATTAAACTAGAAAAGATTAGATGTTGATTTTCAAAACCAAAAATTTTCACAAGTCCCCGGCAACGGCGCAAAAAACTGTTCACATTTCAAATTTCATGAAAAACTCCATCGTTATTGAATCACGTACAAATTATGAAACCTAAACTTGCTAGAATCTTTTTAACAAAGTGTGTAATGGTAAGTATAGGATCAAATCTACAGAGAGTTATTCTTGAAAATTTAGTTATTAAAAATCTCACTTTTATCTTATTCTAGTTGAGAAATCCCTTGGATGAGGTTGGAATTTTATTTTTTTAAAAAAATAAATAAGTAAATAAATAAAGATCTTGTAGAAGAAAGCAAAAACAAAATAAAATATGAATAAGGTAAAATAAAAATAAAAATATGAAGAAAGGAAAAGAAGAAAGAAATACTAACGTTTTTGTGAAGATTTGAATAACCAAAATAAAAAAAGAATTAAGAGATTGGTACGAAGAGAAGAGGAAGATGAATCAATGAACTTGTTTCTTATCGTCGCCTTGTTGTCTCCCTCCTCTAAGCGATGTTGAAAACAAAAGAAGCTAATAAAAGAAAAGAGATGATTTCATGGAATCAAATATGTAAGAAAAGAAAGACTTAGACTGAACGCTGCAAGATTGTGAAGAAGAATTCTGAATTTTATTCAATAAGTATCAAATACAAAGTCCTTGATCCTTTCCAATCTCGCATCACAACACTCAAAACTCTCTTTTTCTGACTTTTCAGCACTTTTGTGTACTCTCTTTCTAAATTAATATAGGTATTTATAGGAAAATAGTGATAAGGGAGAGCGTAGGGAGATAGGAAGAGCTGGCTATTTTTGAATTTCAATCTTTCCCTTATCTCCAAACTTAATTTATCCAGAATTCTGATCTACAGCTTATGGGTATATTGATTGCTAAATATTGCTCATCAGATGATAGAATTCAAAACAGTGATCAACATAAGAGTTGTAATCCTTTAAATCTTTTTTCTGAATCATCTTGAATCATCAAATTTGTGATTCGGTAGCGAAAGTTATGATTAAAATTCTAAGCTCTATCCAGTCTGAATTCGAATCTAAATTTCTTCATCTCATCCGTTAATCTTCTCTTTATCCATTTATCCTCAGCAAACTCAATAGGGTCTTCAAAAATTTATTTTTCTTTTGAATTTTATATTATTATCTTATCTGGTAAATTCAATCCTCAGATAAGATAGACTAAAGATTCTCTGAATTTGAGTTGATCCCTGTTTGATTTAAACTTTTGAGTTTGTTTAGATAGGATCCATGTTTATCTTCTCGTTATCATCCTGCAAGGATTAGGACATTAAGACAAGTGAGTTTGTAATGATTTATTACAGAATTATGTAGGATATAATAATGTTTATGCAATATATGTGTCCAAATAACCCACATCATAGTGATCACATCACACCAGATATTGTCTTTGCAATGATTAAAAATTGACTGGGACAAGACATTGTTGTTTGACCTCAAGCGTCATGGAGTCAATCCATGACAACTTGAATAGGGTGGGGGTGGAGTATAACCTCTAATCTAAGATTTTCAAGTAACTTAGACGATATGGCATTGATATAGCTCCCACTGTCCACAGTCACCTTACAACTCTTATTTTCAATTTTGGTGAACTTGTGGAAGGTAGCATTTTTTCTCCAATCGTCCTTTTCACCTGGTTGGGATGGGGCACACCTAACAGAAGATAAGTGAGTTGATAGTGTTTGATTAATACAATTAAGACCAACATCATCACTTGTGAGCTTTTGGTCAGTTTTAGAATTTTCTTCCTTAAAGATATACACATTAGAGTCTGACTCAGTGACTTCAGTCGGTGTTTCATCTATTATAGTGATTCTGAGAGACTAAGACAACTGACAACTTAGTGTCTATAACCTAAAATTTCTAGCACTTGGTTGTGGAACTAAGTTTGGAAAACTCATGGCTCTTGTTTTTATACCTCGTTCAAGACTCTTGCCCTTGTTGTCATTCCTATGTGAAGGGGATTAGTACTAGACCAATTAGGTTAGGGAGATGGGGAAGGTCTAAACACTGAGGCTCTATAATCGTGACCCTTGAGAGTGTGGTTGGTCCTAGCAGAATGTAGATCTTGGACTAACGATACACTACCTCTAACTCGTTGACTCCTCTAGCTAATAGTTCGGTTCATAGGTCATTTCTTAGACCGGTTCTGAAACTAGAAGGAATTTCAGCTTCTCTTTCCTTATGAAGGGTACTAAATCTGATGAGGAATTCATCAAATTTCTTGATATACTCCTTGGCAAATTTGTTGACTTGAGTGTCTTGGTGCCAATTGTCTATGAGACAAGCACTAAATGATGGTAGCATATACTTTATTTCTAACTCTTCTTTCATCCTACCCCATGTGTCAAACGGTGGTCGACCTCGGGCTACACGTCTGTTTTTTAAATTGGTCCAATACTGACTAGTTTGACCGACAATTTCATGGCAGCGTATTTAACTTTTTTAGACTCGTGAGTTCATACCATGTGAAGTACCTATCTAGTTGCAGGTTGTAACGTCCCGCAAAGTTAAGAACATCGATCTTGATGCTATTCAGATATTGAGCATCGGGATTGGCTGGGTTATTAGTGTTATTACGTTAGTTCTTTCTTGGTGGGGTTTGATTACCTGTAGGTGACTCAAGTAGTTCATGCGTGGCGTCTTCTTTGGCCAGTCTCTCTTTGAATGTCTCAATGGTATCTAAATTAGGATTTATCTCGACGAACATTGTTGCAATTTGCTGGGGATCCATTGTGACGGTGTGAGACTTGCTAGATCTCCTAATATATATGAGTGTCTATTACGAGTAGGCATGCACTACACAAAACCTAAATGAAGATGAAACGATGCAAATTTAAACTAGATGATTTTTTATTTTGTTTTGTTTTGTTTTGTTTTTTTAATGTAAGAAAGCAGCAAAATTTCCTATCAAATGCCAATGTGATGCAGATCCTATCCAAATCATGCTCTGATAACAAAAATGATGTGTAACGGTGATGCGCGTAAATCAGAAATCAGTGATAGAATAAAACTTCGCTACATTTCACCAGCTAACTATCTTGGGTAGGAAAATAATTAAAACAATATGTAAACAGATAGATTTTAACAAATTATCATTATGACATAGTGGTACCATTCTAATCTCAAATATACCGATACAACTACTCAATTATGATGACAAAGCTTGTATATTCAATATTATGATCAGTAAACACAAGATAAATAGAATCTCACAATCACACTATTTGTGTCAGTAGATATAATTGATAAAATAATAGAGATGGATATCATCTCACAAATAAAAGACCGGGTTAAGAAAATTATCTACTGAGAATCACAAAGATCTCAGTGACCCGTAGAGGATGTTGATCCATAGATCTCGTCATCACGAACTCAACCATTCGGAAATTGTCCCAATCAGCATCCAGATCATCAAGTTATCGCCTGAAAATGAAAACTGCGCTAGCGGATCTGGACTGTGCTCAGCGGGGCGGATGGTATTGTAGCAGAGGACCCGTTTCTGTATTAAGAGGGTTGGGTTGCTGAAGCGGGTTTACAACTTAAACCTGAACTCAAATTTCTTTTGCTTTGGTTGCGGGTACAAGCTGGGTTGTTCTTCTTAACCCGCTTTGTTTTCTTCCTCCTTGTTTGATGGTTGCAGTGCAGTGGGAGAGGAGCGGCGAAATGTCAACAGCAAGGAGAATGTTGGTCAGCAGGTGTTGTCAACGAGAGGTGAGGATGAGGTTGAGGGTTATTGATAGCATGGAGGGGGCGAGGCTAGCGAAGGATATAGCAGCAAAAGGCGGTGTTGACGGGCTCATGGTCGAACATGTTGGGGAGGAGAAGGCAACCGACGATGCTTCAGTGTTGGCAATATGCCGACGAAGTCGTCAATGGGAAGAGGCGAGAAGATGGTGTTGCTGGTAGTTATAGGGTTAATGATTGAAGCTTAAACCTGCACAAGAATACGAAATTTCAGAACTTCAACATAGAGATGTGCAAGTGCTCATTTCTTACCGCTATAGCAAGTGGCTATGCGGGTTGTGATCCACAAGAAGGGTTAGCGATAGAAGCGTTCAAGGTTTTTTATTGAAATCTTTATGAAGAAAAACGAAGGTTCTTCTTTGTTTTAAGTTATGAAAATGAAAAAGAGTTATAGGTTAAAATTAGAAAGAAAACGGTAGAATGAGAAGGTAGAGAAAATCAGAAAACGACTATGTACAAATGAATTGGAAAAGAAAGATTTGAAAGATGTGATGAAAGAAATCGTGTTGGTGATCTAAACTAAAAATAAAAGAAAAGAAAGAAGATTAAGGAAGTACTTACCTAGTTTGGTTGATGACTTACCTAGAACCCTTGCATGTTCTACCTTGCTTCGGAGGCGTTCAACGCATAAGTCATAGGATCGAGCTCAGTCTCCTTCGCATTATATCATCAAGCCGAGCAAGAATAAAGTGATACGGATCTTGAGGAGGAGAACATCTTCATGAAGTATCGTTGGCACTCACAAAAACTTTGTTATACTTATGCGTCAGGATTCACTTGCATTCTCATCAAAACCAAAAGAGGTGAAGTAGAAAGAGGAGAAGGAAAAAAGAAAACAAAAGTAAAGAGACGAACATAAAAAAAGTATTTACCTTGATTGCTTGCAGAAACAATGGAAGAAAGGAGGAGGGTACATCGGTGTCACTCTCAACATAAGCCTCTCTCTCCTACTTACATGAATCTTCATCTAACCTAAGTTTACATACAAATTAAAATTACATAAAAGAAAAGAAAAACCTAAACTATAAAGAATGAAAACTGGACTAAATCCTATCTCTGCATGGTCGTCCCCTTTTCAGTGCCAATACTGCCTTTTTATAAGCAAAAACCCAACCTACCGGATCCCGGAAAGATTGGGGAGCAAACGCTCCCCCTAATTCTCTAACCAAGCCGTGGAAACGCGGCTTTGGCCGCATTTCCGCGGCCAGGGTGTGGCCAGGTGGCCACACCCTGTTGGTGGGTCTCCCCGGTTTCACGTTCTAACTTTATCTTCAGTTGGTTTTCTCGTTTAGGTCCGGGATTATGACGAAATGGCCTTTTTCCTTGGCTTCAACCGATCGATTCTGGGAGGATTCTTCTCAACCGGTTTTCAACCTCTTGATTTTTCCCTGATTCACTGAGTTTGAATTAATTCTGATTTCATTCAGAATTTGTAGGCTTTTGGGCTCATTTCTCTTCACTCTCCTTAAGGAATGGGCCTGCAAATAAATTAAACATTTAATTAGGACAATGCATATTTTATTCTATAATAAGTATGGAAATATGATACTAAATGTGCAACATTAGCGACCAATCACACCCCCATACCTATTTTTTGCTCGTCCTCGAGCAAAACAACTAAAATATACTAAGGATTATTAGACCACTTTCGTAGGTCACGCGATTGCACTGAGCATGTACAACAAGCCGTTAAACCTCTAGGTTTCCCCTAAAGGACGAGTTTTGTCTCGTGAGGGTTTTTAGTGGATTACACCCACAAAATCCATAAAGAAAGAGAAACAAAGAGTTAGTATTTTCGAAAATCATTTTGAAAGTGAAAATTATTTGAAATATAATTGTAAGATTTAAGTAATATATAAGTTATAGGAAAACTGAATTTTTCATTCCTAAACTTAGTCCCTATTCAAAAATTTGTTATCAATCAAAGTAAGGAGTCAAATTGTACTTCTCATCTAGTCTATTACTTTACCCTAAGTCATATACACCTTGTGATCGTGAAAATTTTGACGAAGGGTTCATTAACTCTAACTCTTGTGCCTATTTATTTATATATCTATATTTTGTGGTATTATTCCTTAGTTCTATTAGACTTTCTAATCTGCCCGTGTAACGAGACTCTAATCGATGACTCCCAAACCAAACGGTCTTAGGGCACCTGGTGAGAAAACACCCCAAGGACTTAAGGACTCGAGCAAATAAGGCCACAAGACTAAGGATTTTATTATTTGAACCCCTTTTAGGCGTGAATACTTATGCTTTATTAGGCACAAATACCCAGCTTAATCAGAGGATTTTTATATATATTTTTTCTCAAACTTATCTAATCATCTTTCGCATAAATATTAAGGCTTGCTTAGGCCAAAGTACCTAGCTAATCAATAATTAGATTTGTTCATTATTCATAGATATATTTTTTTCTTTTTTTTTTATATATAAGGCATAAGAATCTTTTTTTTTGAACCCTAAGTGTGTAAGTGTATGAAGTGTGCATATTTCATTAAGGTAAAGATCAAGACTAAATTACTTTGACAAATTATCTTCCTAACCCTAAAAATCAAACAAATAATCTTATTTTGATCAAGTATAAGAAATCCTAATTTGGATTTTTCTATTCCTTAGAATTAACTTAATTTCTTACAAAAAATATGTCAAAATATTGTTTCTATTTTCAAAAAGTTTTTAAAAGCAAAGAAAATGTTAAAAAAAATTTTGTTTTCTTTTTTTTTAATAAAAAGAAAACTTAAGTTATGTTAGAACCCTCCTCCACACCTATCTCATGCATTGTCCTCAATGTATGAAGTAATGCATAGATGCATGAAAAAGAAGAAAGGGAAGGAAAATGTTACCTTAAGGTGGTGGTTCCAGTGATGGTCTGATTGGTCCACGAAATGCGGCCCAATCAACTTTTTGTGGAGTTTGGAGGAACCCACCAGAAATTTCTCTAATATAACCCATTAAAATGATGTATCCATGAAGGATTTTTATTAAAAATTTAACCCCATCTAATTTCCAAATTTCATAACTAATTTTGGAGTCAAATTTGTCAACCACCTCGTTCCAGAATGGAGTGTGAAAAGATAGAATGATTGACTTGGACTCAGGAAGTACAGGAACTAACACCGACTCAGGAAGGTGACTTAAGTCAAGTAAAGGTTCAGGAGTCGAAATTGGTTCAGAAAGTGGGTCCAAGTCAAGAAGTTGAAACTCATGTCCACATTTATTTTCCAATAATGGAATGTGACTTAATATTGGTAATTCAAGTTCAAGAATGATAGGCATAGGAATCAAAACTAACTCTAAAATATTACTCAAGTCGGGTAACAAAACAGGAGTCAATATTGATTCGTGAGTTTAAACTGGATCACATATTTGAGAATCTAGGTCACATTTCTCATTGAGTTCAATGTCATAAAAATGAGAACTTGCCAATTTGTCAATAGGATTTTCAAAAGTGTAAAATTGGTCAAGTTCAATATGATCCTCAAAGATGGGTGATTCAATTTCATGATGAATAGGCACAGGATCCAATGTTGACTCGGAGAAAAGATTAAAATTAGGTGAAGACACCGGAGTCATTATTGAATCAAGAAGTAAAATTGAATCACTAAGTTGAGGTTCATGATCATATTCATTTTCAATTTCGATTTCAGGAAAAGGATAACTTGCCAAACTGTCAATATTCTTTTCAAAATTTGGAGTTTGGGCAAGTTCAAATGATTGTTTTGAAATGGAACCTTGATTTCTAAAACAACATGACTCTTCGGCTCGAACAGAATGGTTAGTGATATCAGAACTGGTCAAACGGTGAGAACGTAGAGTTTGGACCATCATATCTATGTCATGATTACGAGAGTTTTGAGCCTGAGTCATGGCTTCAAGCATCTTTTCATAGTTGATGGGTTCATCGTCTTGTTGAAAAGATGAAGTGTTGTTTTGGAATTGGTGGTGAAATTGTGAGTCCATCAGATTTTGGGATTTTTGTTTGGACTCTCGCATACTCATTTCCAATTGATAGTTTCCTATTTTGGACTAATGGAACTGAGTATGAATCTTGAAAATATTATGGACTAGGTGGAGAAGGAGGACAAGTTGGTTGAAAATTAGACTCGGGGGAGGTGAATCCCTATTGACTCTGTGAAGAGTTGAAATTATCATGGAAATTATGGTTATAAGATTGGGGACATGGGTATATTGATTTGGATAAGACCAATCCGGCACACTAGATTGGTTAAAGTTATGATATGCGGGTTGGTAATATCCGAAAATGAAGTCGGTGTGTAATATGGATTAATATTAAAATTGAAAAAAATTTTATTATAAGCCATATCACACAATAGAACACAAACAAAAACAAACAAATAAGCAAACAAAAAAGAAAAAATTCTAACCTAAGTTAGGGTAGACCTATGACCTAGACGAGTCCTAACTGATTAGACTGTCCACGGGAGGTCTAATGCAGACTCTGACCACAAGCTAATCAGCCAGGTCAGGGCAAGATTGGTGGGAGGTTTTCCGTCAAAGACGTTCCTTAATTAAATAATCACCAACCTTCGGGCTTTCGGCCCTTAATCCCTTTCCTAGACACTTATTTGGCAGGAGTCAAATTCTAACACCTTTTCCCCTTAGGATAATCTCCTAATTGAGTCCGAGATGTCCCTAGGGCTAACGTCTACTCATTTTTAGTTAGGCTCGGGTTAGTGAGTGCTTGGAATCTGATTTTTGGGCCAAGGAAGGGTGATTAAATCCCTACCTTATCTTGTTATGGGGAGGTGCACTTAAGATCAGTTTGTGCAAGTGTACAAGATATGTAAACAAGATTCACTCAAAGCGATATAAATCAACCAAGAGATGAGTCCTATTCTACATGCCTTGCTCCAGCACTCTTCTACAGTAAAGTAAATGAATTGAAAAGACACGTGCCTAAAATGCAAACGTCTAATCAATTTTTTAACTTTTTCAACAAATGTTTTACTGTTGATTTATTAGCAGGCTTTTGGTGATGGCATATAAGAAATAAAGTTGCAGAAAACTAGAATTTTGCAAAGCAAGCAGCCCTGCAAAAAAAAAACCAATTAGTAGTGAACTCTTCCTTGCCGCGGAAATGCGGCTAAAGCCGAGCAAACGCGGCAATTCAGAGGGTACTTGGTCTCTGTTTTCTGGAACAGAGGCCCAAGACCACTTATATGTTTCTGCAATCCTTTTTTCCTGCTTTGCTTGCCCTATAACCTGCAACAGAAAAGAAAATTCGTTTTAGTTCTAAAAATTCAATAAAAATCAGATTTCAATAAAAACCGTTACCCTCCCCGGCAATGGCGCCAAAATTTTGATAGAAGCTTAAACCTGCACAAGAATACGAAATTACAGAACTTCAACATAGAGATGTGCAAGTGCTCAATTCTTACCGCTATAGCAAGTGGCTATGTGGGTCGTGATCCACAAGGAGGGTTAGCGATAGAAGCGTTCAAGGTTTTTTTATTGAAATCTTTATGAAGAAAAATGAAGGTTCTTCTTTGTTTTAAGTTATGAAAATGAAAAAGAGTTATAGGTTAAAATTAAAAAGAAAACGGTAGAATGAGAAGGTGGAGAAAATTAGAAAACGACTATGTACAAATGAATTGAAAAAGAAAGATTTGGAAGATGTGGTGAAAGAAATCGTATTGGTGATCTAAACTAAAAATAAAAGAAAAGAAAGAAGATTAAGGAAGTACTTACCTAGTTTGGTTGATGACTTACCTGGAACCCTTGCATGTTCTACCTTACTTCGGAGGCGTTCAACGCATAAGTCATAGGATCGAGCTCAGTCCCCGTTCGCATTATATCGTCAAGCAGAGCAAGAATGAAGCGATACGGATCTTGAGGAGGAGAACATTTTCATGAAGTATCGTTGGCACTCACAAAAACTTTGTTATACTTATGCGTCGTGATTCACTTGCATTCTCATCAAAAAAAAAAGAGGTGAAGTAGAAAGAGGAGAAGGAAAAAGAAAACAAAAGTAAAGAGACGAACATAAAAAAAGTATTTACCTTTATTGCTTGCAGAAACAATGGAAGAAAGGAGGAGGGTACATCGGTGTCACTCTCAACATAAGCCTCTCTCTCTTACTTACACGAATCTTCATCTAACCTAAGCTTACATACAAATTAAAATTACATAAAAAGAAAAGAAAAGCCTAAACTACAAAGAATGAAAACTGGACTAAATCCTATCTCTGCATGGTCGTCCCCTTTTAGTGCCAATACTGCCTTTTTATAGGCAAAAACCCAACCTACCGGATCCCGGGAAGATTGGGGGAGCAAACGCTCCCCCTAATTCTCTAACCAAGCCGCGGAAACGCGGCTTTGGCCGCGTTTCCGTGGCCAGGGTGTGGCCAGGTAGCCACACCCTGTTGGTGGGTCTCCCCGGTTTCACATTCTGACTTTATCTTCAGTTGGTTTTCTCGTTTAGGTCCGGGATTGTGACGAAATGGCCTTTTTCCTTGGCTTCAACGATCGATTCTGGGAGGATTCTTCTCAACCGGTTTTCAACCTCTTGATTTTTCCCTGATTCACTGAGTTCGGATTAATTCTGATTTAATTTAGAATTTGGTGTGCTTTTGGGCTCATTTCTCTTCACTCTCCTTAAGGAATGGGCCTGCAAATAAATTAAATATTTAATTAGGACAATGCAGATTTTAATCTATAATAAGTATGGAAATATGATACTAAATGTGCAACATTAGCGACCAATCAGTTGACGCCGTGAAGGTTGGGAAGCAGGCGAGAAATGAGGAGGGAGGGGATCAGGGCAGCAACAACGCGGAGGAAGAGGAGGGAGGAGCTGGGTCTGGAGGCTGTTGACAGGGGAGGAGGGAGAGGGATGACTTAGCGGTAGCTGCTGAAGAGAGGAGAGAGATTAAAGTGGGGACTAAGATTTTGAGAGAATAATTAGGAAATTGATCCTAAACACAATTTGAGAGAATTTAACTCACAAATAAACTTTAATCAAAATTCTTCATTAATTAAAAATCTAAAACAGAGTCTATTAATAGACTTACAAGTTTGTAGTTCCAAATCACAATCGATGTGGTACTAAATAAAAACCTAACTCCTAAAAAATCAAAACACAACTAAAAAGAGAAAAATACATAAAAGAAAACACATAAAAATCTTCAACTGTTTGAATCAATATCGACTGATTCTTGTACCTGCTGTAGCTCTTGATGTCCGCATCATTAGTCCGCGGGGGTCTAATTTTGTTCTTTTTTTTTCTTGTTTCTTTATATTTGGGAAGTTTTCTGCTTTAATTCCACTTGCAAGCCTTTTCTCCAATGGGGATTATTTTCCCATTTTGCTTGCTACTGGTCATTCCTCAAAGGATAAATAGAATATTTCTTTCTTTCTTTCTTTTCAAAAAATAAATTGTGATAAACTCAACCTGTTCTCTCCATGCTCAAAGCGTATTAATGGACCATGATCTTGAACAGTAGAGATGGTTCTAATGAATCTAATCTCGATACCATGCCTCGATATTTTGAAATCTAGACAACATCAATAAAATTTCGAGAAAAACAAAAGTGATTTATAGAACGTTAAAAAAAAAGTTGATACACTCATCTTTTTTTTATGTAGATAAATGGTGGAGAAAATCTTGCTGTCGTTCTATTAAAGGGAGATTAATAAAAAGTAGCACAGATAAAACAAAGAAGAAAGTACAACCAACCCAAAGGCAAAATAAAAGCAAAGAAACAATACAAGCACTACTGCATGAAATTAAACATTCATGAAATGATACACTTGTACACTTGTTCTACTTGTCCAATAACTACAAAATTTCTGATTATATATACACCAATGAAAACAGCACAATACCAGAAATTTTGTTGTCCGTTCAAACTCTCAATCAGCAGCCCCACACTGGTCTCCTGAAATTCCAGACATCTCTCAATCTCAATGCTCAACATTTTGCCTCCTGACATATAGATATCAGATAGAGAAAGCCCAACCTCCCACATGAAGGAGTACTGCTCTTCTCACAGTTTTTTGACATGAAACGCGACAGATGAGGAGAATTAAGGGATTAGCCATATAATTGCAAACAGGCAATGCAGGAACAAAACGAGGTTTGATGTGCATGTCAACTGTTTTCATGCATGCGCGCCATGTTATCTCTCGGAGATATTGTCGGCCGGCCAGGGCGGATTCAGGCGTATTTGACCCCGCTTGCTGAACGGATCAATCTGTATGATGTCCGACATGTCAGTTTGCTGGTCCTGACTTGTGCCTATCAGAGAGCCGGCGAGGATGGACCAGCCAGCTCATCCGAAGAAGAGCAATAGTACCACCGGTCCACCTGTAGGAATCTGGCTATGAGTACGTACTGGTGATAGTCACGAGGTATTTGTCACACAAATGATCTGTCAGGCGAAGTGATATTTTAGACGAGAGAAAAATACACTACGTATACGCGTTAAACCTTAAGTAACCCAAAACAAGGTATAAAAATCTACTATGATAATCAATTTCACTGCAATATGACATATAATATTTAACACAATGATGATAGATGAATAAAAGAAAGAAATGACAATTGGATACGATAAAGATAGAATCAGAAATAACATGAGTAAAAGAACAGGAATACGTATAATCAAGAAAAGAGAAATTTCAGCTCCTCGTGATGCGTACGATCTTAACGAACACCTGAACAAAAGCATAAAACATGCAGTCTCTGTACGTGCGAATTCAGGGTCGTCAGAAGTGACTAATGAGTGTGTGTAAAGAGAAAGGTGCTCGTGCATAATAACAATATAAGCAGTAACAACATAATAAAATGAAATAAAAGATAACAGAATAATCAAGAACAAAACTATGAACGATATAAAATTGATATCATGATAAAAAGGAACAACTAATTTCAAGATGTGTAACCTAGCATATGTCACTAGTCAGGTATATAATCCGGTCATGTGTACAATCATATGTCTATTATAGTCATACATATATGTACAGTCAGATGATTACGGTCAGTAACAATACACTATAAACAGTTCATTATTATTTATTATGTCAGCGGACACCAATTGTCACCTGTAATAGACGTATCCCATACTACGCCTACTACACGTGTCAATCGAAGTTCTAAATTATTGAAACTGATTGGTTGGAGACATTAACCATGCTTTAGGCGGGTCTCGTATATACCCGGGACCATGGCCCAGATGCCTGGCGCTGAACCAGGCCCTACCGCTAGGTAGTCAGACACAGTAACAATGCTCACAGTGCCACTGTGGAGCAATACTCACAGCAACACTGTGGAACAATAAACAGATGGGATATCAGTCATCCTCTGGAACCCTGCAGTGAAACCGTATCCGGCTGCGCAACCGATCCTAGGTCCACCCAAATACAGACGCTGTCTCTTCCATCAATTTCCCCAATTCCAGTGTAAGTTATCTATTTACATTATTTTTTAATTTAGGTAAATCAGTCAATACCCGTATTACTTAGAATACTGGGATGATACAGTGACAGTAACAGTACAGTATAACAGTCAACAATAATCGTATACATAGTAAATAATATCAGTAACAATGAACGGTAATAGTAACCGTGTATATGATGAACAATAGGACTGTACAGGGTGTTACGGTCAAACGATCCTTTCTCAGTAACTTTCAGTAACATGAATTTATACGGTAACAGTCCTGCATCTCTAGTTAATGTACAATCTCATAACAACTGATTAACATCTCATCTACTCATACTGGATGATAACAGTAATGAATCCATCAACTCACAATCATGATACAATCATCGTAAATATCAAAAACCAATGTAGGTCAAGAAAATCTGGTACAATAAACCACAAGTTTAAGAAATCAATAACCAGTTCTTGAAAAGTCACCTAGAGGGGGGGTGAATAGGTGACAATGCTAATCACGGGGCAAATTAAAAATTTAAAGCTACAACAATCAAGTTTCACAAGATGAATGCAAGCAAGTAAATATGACAATGATTATGATGAGCAAGAATAAGAGCAAGTATAGAAAAAGAGTGCAAGAAAGTAAACCAATCGCAAACACAAGGATATGTTATCGAGGTTCGAGCACCCAGCTCTACTCCCCGCCTTCCCCAGAAGGATTCTAGCTACTTCCACTATCACAAAGAACAATTACAACCGGAGTACCCAACTCCTCAATTACAATCACAAGAATATCTGAGTAGTCACATGACCACAAACTCTCTCTTTCAAAAATCTCTTCCCTTACAAAGGTCCTTAGAGAATAATGAGTAGAATTGAAGCTCTTTTGTGTGTAAGGAAAAGAAATTGAAATCAGAGAAAAACTTTTGAAAACCCTTCAGAAAATGAGAGAATTTAGCACAAAAACCAAGAACTTTGAAAGCCTTAAACTTTTGAATTTTTAGCAATAATTGTTGTAACAAATTTCTCCCCAAACACCCCTATTTATAGGAGAGGGCTAGGGTTTAAGGATAAAACATAATTACTGATGTCTAGGAGGTAATTAGATCAAGATATATCCTTAAACGAATTTTTAAACACAAAAGACAAAAATAAACAGCTCACTTAAAATCTGCCTGTTACTGTTCAACGGCTAGCTCGGTCGACCGGTGCGGTCGACCGCTAGTTAAAAAATTTGACCGTTACAAGCATTCGGTCGACCGACCCGGTCGACTGAGAAAACCTGTGAGCAAAAATATTATCTCGGTCGACCGGCAGACATGCACACTGATACGTGCCTCTGCCAGAACTGCGGTCGACTGGTCCGGTCGACCGGACCAAACTGACACAGACTCGGTCGACTGTCCCGGTCGACCGGATCAGGTCAAAAATCAATTTTAAGAAAGAAAACAAAGAGGATTTTGATTTTAACACAAATACTTTTGAACAGGGAATAGTATAAAACATAAATATATATCTGTAGGCAAAAACTTGTATGCAAAATATTTTGTATAATTTATAAGAAATTATTTTAGAATGAGCATGTGCGCAAAAACGTGTGTGATAGAGCTTCAAACCTATCCACTATTCTTTAACATACTATAAACTGAAAAACAAATTACATGAAGACTTCTTGAACTATCTTCAAGTCTTTGAGCCATCCAATGCCTTGCTAGTGCCTTCTCTTCTATGATCCTTCCTTGATGTGCAATTTGCCTTCCTCGCTTGGTGGAACTTAGAAGTTCTTGCAATAGCTAAGCAAATGGTCTCTAAACATGGTACAAACCTGAAACTTATCTTAACAAACTTATTAGTACCAAATAGCTCTAATTTGGTTTGTCATCATCAAAACACAAAACAATTGGAGAGTGTAACCTCTTGGGCCAACAATCTCCCCCTTTTTGATGATGACAAAACAAATAGGCTATTAACAAAAATATAGGGAGGAGAAAACTCCCCCTCAAATTATGCTATACATAAAACACAAGAATATCTTCTATATACCAATAATTGAAATGATGCATCAAACAATGAAACTAATATAAAACACAAAAATTGCTCTTGATACCAAAAATACCAAAACAACTAAAACACTAGAATACATGAATTCAAAAACTCATACATAAACATAAAACTCATAAAACAAATCTTTAAAATTAAAGCATATAAATTCATATGGAACCAAGACCAAATGAACTTATTTTTGTCATGTAAACTTATTCTCCCCCTTTTTGTCATACATCAAAAAGGGTTATGAAAAACATGTCTATTCAATAATACAAACATTAAGTTCTCCACAAATAAACGAAAATCTAGCAAAATCAAGAGGTTTAGTGAAAATATCGGCTAGTTGTAAATCCGTGGAAACATAATCAATATCTATATCACCTTTCTCAAAATGATCTCTAAGAAAGTGATATCTAATCTCAATGTGCTTGGTCTTACTATGTTGATTTGCATTTTTGGTCATGTGTATAGTACTAGTATTATCACAAAATATTTTTATATGATCAAAGTGCAAATCAAAATCAAGGAGAGTATGTTTCATCCAAAGGACTTGTGCACAACAAGCCCCCGCGGCAACATACTCTGCCTCGGCGGTTGAGAGAGCTACGGAATTTTGTTTCCTAGAGGACCATGAAACAAGACAATTACCAAGAAATTGACATGTCCCACTAGTACTCTTTCTATCTACTCTACAACCCGCATAGTCGGCATCCGAATAGCTAGTCATTGAAAAATCTCTAGTTTTCGGATACCAAAGACCCATTCCAATAGTGCCCTTAATATAACGAATAATGCGTTTTACCGCAATAAGATGAGACTCTTTAGGACACGATTGAAATCTAGCACAAAGACACACACTAAACATGATATCCGGCCTACTTGCCGTCAAATATAAAAGACTTCCTATCATGCTTCTATATAATTTAATATCAACATTTTTACCTTGTTCGTCCTTATCAAGCTTGTTGTAGTTGCCATTGGAGTGTTGCAAGCCTTTGATCCTTCAAGCCCAAACTTCTTTACTAGCTCCTTTGCGTACTTGGCTTGGTTAATGAAGGTTCCGTCTTGTAATTGCTTAATTTGGAGTCTAAGGAAGAAATTGAGCTCACCCATTGAAGACATTTCAAATTCAAGTTGCATGACTTTCTCAAAATCCTTGCATAAAAGCTCATTAGTAGATCCAAAAATTATATCATCAACATAAATTTGCACAATTAAAATATCATTATCAACATGCTTAGTAAAAAGAGTTGTGTCTACTTTGCCTTTAACAAAATCATTTGAAATGAGAAAACTAGAAAGCCTTTCATACCAAGCTCTTGGAGCTTGTTTCAATCCATACAAAGCTTTATCAAGTTTAAAAACAAAATCGGGATGAACATGATCAACAAAACCGGGAGGTTGAGAAACATAAACTTCTTCATTAATAAAACCATTTAAAAATGCACTTTTTACATCCATTTGAAAAAGTTTAAAATTTTTAAAACATGCAAAAGTTAGTGTCATCCGTATAACTTCAAACCGTGCTACGGGTGCAAAGGTCTCCTCAAAGTCAATTCCCTCAACTTGAGTGTAACCTTGGGCCACTAACCTAGCTTTATTCCTAATGACATTTTCGGACTCATCCATCTTGTTTCTAAAGATCCACTTAGTACCAATTATTGGTCTATCGTGGGGCTTAGGAACAAGGTGCCAAACTTGGTTGCGCTCAAATTGATTGAGTTCCTTTTGCATGGCAAGCAACCAATATGGGTCCGTCTCGGCTTCGAGAATGCCTTTGGGTTCAAAATGAGAAATGAAAGCAAAGTTACCATATAGGTCATGGAGTTTGGAGCGCGTAGTGACTCCTTTAGATGCATCACCCAAGATGAGCTCCTTAGGATGATTTGTAGCGTATCTCCAAGCTTTAGGAAGCGGTTGAGTGCTTTCCTCCTTATCCTCTTGAACTTCACCAATAGGATCTAGCTTTTCTTCTTGAGCGGGTGAGTCCTTCAAGGATAGTCTCTCCATGTCTTCACCTAATGGTTCAAACTCTACAACATTCTCAACAAACACATTAGATTCTTCAAACTTAACATGCATGGATTCTTCAATGGTTTGAGAAGATCTAATGAAAACTCTATATGCTTTGCTAGTAGAGGAATATCCAACAAAGATAGCCTCATAAGCCTTAGCATCAAATTTACCCAAATTATCCTTAGTATTCAAAACAAAACACTTGCATCCAAAAACTTTAAAATATGCAACATTTGGTTTTCTAGAATGATACATTTCAAATGATGTTTTTGAAGAATTTTTGCACAAGTAAATACGATTTGATATATAGCATGCGGTGTTTACGGCCTCGGCCCATAAATATTGAGGGAGGTCATATTCACTTATCATTGTCCTAGCCATCTCTTGAAGTGTTCTATTTTTCCTTTCTACAACTCTATTTTGTTGTGGAGTTCTAGGACAAGACATTTCATGCTTAATTCCCTTTTCATCACAATAAGTCATGAAGAGTTGGTTAACAAACTCACCACCTCTATCACTCCTTATTCTCAAAATCGGAAAACCCTTTTCTTTTTCAACTCTTTTTCGAAAATTTTAAAATGAGAAAAAGTTTGATCTTTATTTTGTAAAAAGAAAACCCAAGTAAAACGGGAGAAATCATCAACCAAAACAAATGCAAATCTACTTCCATTTAAACTCTTAGTTTTAGTTGGTCCAAAAAGATCCATATGAATTAATTCTAAAGGCCTAGTTGACATGATATCCTTGATTGGTTTAAAGGAAGACTTGGTTTGTTTCCCAAGTTGGCACGCACTACAAATGCGGTCTTTCTCAAAATTCAAGCAAGGTATACCCTTCACCAATTCCTTTGAATTAATCCTAGATATATGGTCAAAAGATGCATGTCCTAATCTTCTATGCCAAAGCCAAGAATTTTCATCAAAAGCATTTAAGCATTTAGTAGAACAATCTAAATTAAGCATGTCAATAATATAAACATTATTATCACAAAAACCGGTGAGAATACAAACATCGGATTTAACATCAAAAATCTTACAAGAAGTATCATCAAAAACAACTTTAAGTCCACGATCACAAAGTTGACTAATGCTAAGCAAATTATGTTTTAAACCATCCACTAAAACAACATTCTTAATAATAGGAGATGCACCAATTTGAATGTTACCTATACCGATGATAGTTCCTTTGGAGTCATCCCCGAAGGTGACGGTGCCACCTTCCATGTACCTTGATAGGGTTGTGAAGTTGTTGATGTCCCATGTCATGTGTCTTGAACAACCACTATCAAGGTACCACCGCTCCCTACGTCATGGAGCTTTGGTGTGTACCTACATCAAACAATTTAAGACTTGATTTTGGTACCCACATTTTCTTGGGTCCTCTAGGGTTAGTGTCATGAACCCAAACAAGATTATTTGTTCTATTTAGTTGATCATAGCAAAACTTAGCTAAATGTCCATTTTTACCACAATATGTGCATTTATATACTCTACCATATTTAAAAGCATAATGAGTGTGTGATTTGTGAGCATGGGCATTGTGAGCATGAACATGTGACGTGTTAGGTGTAGTGTGAGCATGAGGAATCTTAGCATGAGATGTGTGCTTTTTAGAAAATTTTTCTTCAAGTTTCTTAGTATTAAAGGCACAATCTTTTAAAACTTTTTCAAAATCATTCATTTTGGATTTAAAAGAAGAAATTTCTTTTTCATCAATAATAGGAGATTTTGCCTTACAAGTACTCTTGTAGGCACAAAATTCTTTTTGCATGGAAATGAAATTAGAAGAAATATCATCTTTTTCTTTAGAAACAATGGCAAGTTGATTCTTAAGAAAAGCAACTTTTTTTTGTAATTTTATGCATTCAATTTTCTTGTTATCATAAGTTTCAGAAAGTTCTACAAAAGCATGCACTAGAACTTCCTTACTTACATCATCATCTTCATCATCAAGGGATTGAGGGGTTACCTTGGGTGTGTTTGCTATGAAACACATATTAGCTTGATCCACCTCCTCTTCGGACTCGCTTTCCGAATCCCATGTTGCTTTGTAAGCTTTCTTTTCCTCCGGCTTCTTTGGCTTGAAGGAGGAAGTCATTTTCTTCTTGAACTCCGGACAATCCGCCATGATATGTCCGGGTTTGTGGCAATTGTAGCATATGATCTTCCGCTCCTCTTTGCCTTCAAATTTTCTCCGGAAGTTGAACTTGTTCTTTCGGTACAACCTCTTGACATTCCGCACAAGTAGAGTTAGCTCCTCATCTTCTTCTTCGTCATCTTCATCGTCATCATTGGTGGATGAAGTCTTGAAGGCTATGGATTTCTTCTTTGAAGTAGTGGCCTCTTCTCTTGCCTTCTTCTCCATCTCATGGGTCTTTAGGTTCCCAATGAGACTAATGAGGTCCATCTCGTCCTTGTCGTTCAACTCCTTCAAGGTGGTGGCCTTGATCTCCCATGATGAAGGAAGAGCCCGAATTACTTTCCGCACCTTTTGATCGTTGGAGATGTCATCACCTAAGGAAGAAAGACCATTAGTGATTTTAGTAAACCTTGTAGCCATACTATCAATAGACTCATCATCAAGCATTTTAAATGACTCATATTGGGACCTCAAGAGATCTATCTTAGCTCTCTTGACTTGTGAAGTCCCCTCGTGTGTGACCAATAAGTGTTGCCAAATCTCATAGGCGGATTGGCAATGAATTACCCTTGTAAGGTCATCCTCATTCAAGGCGGTTAATAGGGAGTTTTGGGCCTTGGAGTTAGCCTCATATAGTTTAAAGTCAAGGTCGGTCCAAGTGCTCTCATCACCATCGGGTGCTTCATAGGGTTTGGTCAAGGACTTGGCTACAAAGCTACCCAAAGATTGCAAAGATATAGTCATCCTAACCTTCCAAATTGGGAAATTGAGGCCATCAAATTTAGGTGGGGATTTAATGTTGTCGGCCATGTTTACTAGTGATGAATGAATGAAATGAAAATGTTGATTAGCAATATTTTAAGGATCTCTCTATGGATGTTAAGCCAAACCTAGAGTCCAATCTCTGATACCAATTGAAAAGTCACCTAGAGGGGGGGGGGTGAATAGGTGACAATGCTAATCACGGGGCAAATTAAAAATTTAAAGCTACAACAATCAAGTTTCACAAGATGAATGCAAGCAAGTAAATATGACAATGATTATGATGAGCAAGAATAAGAGCAAGTATAGAAAAAGAGTGCAAGAAAGTAAACCAATCGCAAACACAAGGATATGTTATCGAGGTTCGAGCACCCAGCTCTACTCCCCACCTTCCCCAGAAGGATTCTAGCTACTTCCACTATCACAAAGAACAATTACAACCGGAGTACCCAACTCCTCAATTACAATCACAAGAATATCTGAGTAGTCACAAGACCACAAACTCTCTCTTTCAAAATCTCTTCCCTTACAAAGGTCCTTAGAGAATAATGAGTAGAATTGAAGCTCTTTTGTATGTAAGGAAAAGAAATTGAAATCAGAGAAAAACTTTTGAAAACCCTTCAGAAAATGAGAGAATTTAGCACAAAAACCAAGAACTTTGAAAGCCTTAAACTTTTGAATTTTTAGCAATAATTGTTGTAACAAATCTCTCCCCAAACCCCTATTTATAGGACAGGGCTAGGGTTTAAGGATAAAACATAATTACTGATGTTTAGGAGGTAATTAGATCAAGATATATCCTTAAACGAATTTTTAAACACAAAAGACAAAAATAAACAGCTCACTTAAAATCTGCCCGTTACTGTTCAACGGCTAGCTCGGTCGACCGGTGCGATCGACCGCTAGTTAAAAAATTTGACCGTTACAAGCATTCGGTCGACCGACCCTGTCGACTGAGAAAACCTGTGAGCAAAAATATTATCTCGGTCGACCGCCCCGGTCGACCGGCAGACATGCACACTGATACGTGCCTCTGTCAGAACTGCGGTCGACTGGTCCGGTCGACCGGACCAGACTGACACAGACTCGGTCGACTGTCCCGGTCGACCGGATCAGGTCAAAAATCAATTTTAAGAAAGAAAACAAAGAGGATTTTGATTTTAACACAAATACTTTTGAACAGGGAATAGTATAAAACATAAATTTATATCTGTAGGCAAAACTTGTATGCAAAATATTTTTGTATAATTTATAAGAAATTATTTTGGAATGAGCATGTGCGCAAAAACGTGTGTGATAGAGCTTCAAACCTATCCACTATTCTTTAACATACTATAAACTGAAAAACAAATTACATGAAGACTTCTTGAGCTATCTTCAAGTCTTTGAGCCATCCAATGCCTTACTAGTGCCTTCTCTTCTATGATCCTTCCTTGATGTGCAATTTGCCTTCCTCGCTTGGTGGAACTTAGAAGTTCTTGCAATAGCTAAGCAAATGGTCTCTAAACATGGTACAAACCTGAAACTTATCTTAACAAACTTATTAGTACCAAATAGCTCTAATTTGGTTTGTCATCATCAAAACACAAAACAATTGGAGAGTGTAACCTCTTGGGCCAACAGTTCTCTCATCATATCAATCTACGCCAGTCTTTTATATCACCAGTAAGTCAAGTCGATCAATAACTGCTATCAAACTCTGAATATATATATATATATATATATATATATATATATATATATATATATATATCACTGATATCAATGAAATCACACTCACTATAAATCAACCTCTGTAACCGAATAACTTAAGTAGTCAAGAACTAATAATGAAACATTAAATATATCCACGAGATCAACAACGAATACCGAGTTCACAATTAAAGAATGAAAATATCCTCAAAATCAGGCTTATCCAACTATAATTAAGATCATAATTAAAGAATATAGCGTCTTCGATGAACATAACATCTTAAACATCTCTACATCTAATATCTAACGTCGATAAGATTATCAATACTCAATCAATATAATCAGGGTAAATCTGAAAGTCCTTGTTTCAACAATTTAAAACCAAGATCATAATTAAGGAGTACCACATCCTCAATTAATATGAAATCAAGATCATCTCTATATCTAGTAATCAATATCAATAAGGTCATCAATACGTCAGTCAATCTCATCAATGGGGGAATCCAGAAATAATAGCTTCAAAGAATCAAAAAGCCAGTCCCATCGCATACATCAGCATTTAGGGTATCATATTCACATATATCCATGTATCGGTAAAACAATCTATCGATAAAGCAATGTCAAATCTAACACGTCCTCAATATCTAAAAGTGTTCTATTTGGAATAGTCACCAAACAATTTGTCCGATAAATTTTATACATAAAATATGAATCTCTAATCTCAATCAGGAATCCATCAGCCTCAAAATCAATATATTTATATTCTAAGATTTATCACAACTAGGTCAGTTACAAGATCAAGTTCCGTCTATGGTATATCAATACCAGGTCTAAGCCAATAACGATGATCTACCAATATATGAAATGACGCTGATACAAGCTCATATCAACTATGTAAATAAGGTGAATAATCATTGATGCCTCATGAAGTGATACAGGTGATCATACTGGTAAAATATGTCATACAATCACATGAAATAATACGAACAGATGCCCTAACATTTACAGGTAACAGTAAATAAAGAAAAACACACTCACATGAAATGACGCGATTTTGGAACCGAATCGCCGTCTGGTCTTCACTATACGAGCCGGTATGAACCTCTGAATCATCTCGTAAGTTGATCTTCGAATCGCCTGTGTATCGGGTGCATAACAAGTATAACTTCGAATCGGATCTGGGTCTCCTATTACCAGTTTGATCGCATGGACGAGTCTGAAATGTTGTAGCAGGCAACCGTACATACACGAATACACCACACAAACATGTAAACATGATTATTTACACATACACAAATATATACATGTACAGGTATACACCCGTACACGTGCACAATACATACACGTACATACACTTAACCCATATATATATATACATCATATAATACACACAACCTCACACACACACCCACCCACACACACACACACACACACACACACATATAAGTGCCAATCACACACATAAATGATCCAATAGACCCAATAATGCATACACGTGACAACGAACACACATCACAAAAAATGATCCAACAGGGAGAAAAAGTGCTCATGTAGGGGTGAATTGCAGTGCCCTGATGGAGGCCCCGACGAAGGCGGCGGAGGCCGTGGAAGATGTCGATGGTTAGAGGATCTCACTGAGAAGGGTGCCGGTGCGTTCACACTCGCTGACGGCGATCAACGGTAATCCATGGAGAGGACGAAAGGGGGATACCATCAGGGGAGGTGCTCTTGTTGATGACATGAGGCAAGGGGAGTGAATGGCTTGCGACATGGGCTGGTGGGCTTGGCAGAGGAGAGAGAGCGCCACAAGGTGTGCGTTGGGGCTGATGGGAGAGGTCAGCGGAGATCCTGGGTGGTCGGAATGTGGAGCTTGGCAAGAGGGTTGCGAGCGTACAAGGGAAGATGTGCTTGGTGTGGTTTTGGGCTAAAGCACAACGAGGTGTGGAACTTGGCAAGAGGGTGTGTGGTTCGAAGTTACTCCGCGACCGGCGAAGGAGAGAGGGTGATCAGGGCGTCCAAGCAATGTGTGGAGGATCGAAGGTCACACAGGCGAAGGGTGGTAAAGGTGCTCGTGCACTGCTTTGGGAGGTTGTATTTGTCTACGAGGTGGAGGTAATGGGGAAGCTCGGACGGTTGGCGCTTGGTGGAGAAGCCCACGTGTGGACGTGGGTGGTGCTCACGACCACGACATGGTGGAAGAGGGGAAGAAGAACCCAGTGATGCTGGCGGCTCTACAAGTGGGGGTGTTAGGAGGATGCCGAAGGTGGAGATGGTGTCAATGAGAAGATGGAGATGACGGCAGAGGAAATGGAAATGAGAAAAATGAGATTAGTATTTGGGTTAGGGATAGTTGGGATTAGGATTAGATAGAGATTAGATTAGGATGGAGATAAGATTACCTAAGATTTAGATTTAATTGTTAGGATTATATGGATAGGATTTGGGTTATGAGTTAATTGGGTTATGGGTTATAGAATAAAAGGCTAGGGAAAAAGAGAGGAAAAGAAATAACAAGAACAATATTATTAATAATAATAACAATAACAAATAATCAATATATTAATACTAATAACACTAATAATAATGGTACTTAATCATAATAATAATAATAGATACTAATAATAATAAATAATAATAAGAATAACAATATAATAATAATAATAACAACTACTACTTAAACAATAATAGTAATAGAAATTAATAATACTATTAAATAAAACTAGTAATAACACATAGAGATAACTTATCATATAATATATAAAAACAATTTGAATATTAGTACCATTAATAATCAGAAAAGAAGAAGTCACAAATTGAGTATGTTGATAAAAATAAGTAGAATAATAAATAAAGTAAAAATAAATACTACAGTAATAAAATAATAATACCCATAGTAATAGGAAAAATTACTAATTAGTAATTAAAATGATAACAAGCAATAATAGTAAATATATAAAGCCAAATTATCATTTACCATCTTAAAATAATTTGTATATTTAATAGTAATAACTATACATTAAGTTAATTAATAATAATAATAAAATTATTAGTAAAAATTAATACTTTAAAAAAATTAAAATACAGTATTTCTAACTAGGGTTATTATAGAAACCTACGTGGATCAAAAGGTGGCAACAATTTCAAATTTTGATGAAATTGTGTTTCGATCTTTCACGGCGATTCTTCGGTTCTATAAAGAATCACCATAAAAGATTAAAAGACGATGACAATTTTGAAATTTGATGAAATATAGAAGTACAATTTTATCTTTCATGATGGTTATTCAAATAACTGCCATGAAATCTAAAAAGGCGGTGGCAATTTTGAAATTTGATAAAAATCCATAATTTTGTATTTGGATATTACACGGCGGTTATTACTAGTAACTGCCGTGAAATACAATTTTTGGCAGTGGTTCTTACAAGAACTATCGTAAAATCTGACTCGAAAATCTCGCTACTCCAAATATTCATGGAAGAAGCGGTTCACCATCCCCCCATTGAGGGATCTTACAAAATCATATCGTAATTTAACGCTAAATCTCTCTCTCCTCTCTCTCACCTCTCCTGACACATCTTCACTCATCTCTCTCTCTCTCTCTCTCTCTCAAGCCCTCATCATCAATAATTAGAGATAGCCTCAATAAGGTCCTCGTCCCCTGCTTCGGTCGCCCCTCGACTCCGTCTGCCTCCAGCTCAATGACATCGTAACCTCTTTTCTTTCTCTTTCCCTCTAAGTTATATACCTTAAAATTTATTATTATTGTTTTTAATGATTAAATATGTAGTCCAAACCAGCTCGTTAATGGAAAGAACATACCTAAAATTCAAGTTGCGAATCTTTGAATAAACAAATTATGAAATCATTTGTACTGTATTTGTTTCTTTCTAATTTCCACCACTACTAATCTTTTATTTCGAGTGAAAAAATAATAATATTAATTGGGGTGATGAATTATTAAACCCTAATTCTTTAATTTGTTACATTTTGATATTCATATGATGTGCTTCAAGGCGGTGGTGGTGGTGTAGGTGCATGTGGGGCGTGTTTGTGTGTGTCTGTGGGGTTTGTGTGTACATGTATAACAATTAATGTATGTATGTGTTAATGTATTTATGCAGAAACAAAAACATTATAGTCATAAGATCTTAGATAACCAAATATATAAAAAAAATAGAAATCAAGAAGAATAACTATAATAAGACTATCAATTTGAATGCTTTACATGTTATATATGTTGTTGTTAATTCAATTTTTTTGTATATTATGTCTACACTAAGTAAATATGAATCGAAAATGAATGTAATTATCAATAAGATTAATCAAAGTTTTACAAGATGGATATGATATGGTGAGAGTTCAAGAAGAGATAGACTAATTATTTTAAAAAATAGAAGATTTGATGAAAGAGAAAAAGTTGATTGAATGAGGGTGATAAATTAGAAGAAGGTTTTAGTATTTTGTCAGTATATTGAGCACTGAAAATGATAAAGGACCAACTTATTAAGTTATTTGATTAGACTGAGTAGGAGGTGTTAAAGATGCATGGGAAGATCCCTACAAAGAATCACCAATCTATAATAGATATTTTCAATGATTTTTGACAAGTGAAGTAAGGTTCCTATTGGTATCAACAAAGACATGTTATGAAGGAATAAGTCCTGTTGGTGCTTCAAGGATATCAATTTTGATGTTCTTTGGTGTTTCATTAACGGGTTTCAAAGAACATCAATTAGAACCACCCTTAAAGCACCAATAAGAATCATTCCTTTAAAATATGCTTTTGTTAAGGACAATACTACCATTGCTTCACTTACTAAATCATTGAAAATATATACTATTACAGATTGATAATTCTTTGTCCGAATCTTCCCATCCATATTTAACACCTCCTTCCTCTCTGCCTAATCAAATAATTTAATAAGTTGATCTTTTAATTTATCATTTCTAATGACTCAATGTACTGATAAAACGCTAAAATGATTTTATTTGTCCCTACAGAATCACACATGTGATAACTAAAGAAGATGAAATAATCGACAAGGCCCGATATTCCTATAAAGGTATAATCCTCTTCCTTAAAGTTAATTTTGTTGTTTGTGTTTGTGTTTGTGTTTGTGTTTGTGCATATTTTTATTTTTATGCATATTTCTATTTGGTGCACGTTTTCATTTTTTGTGCATGTTTTCTATTTGGTGTATGTGTACACACATATACATATACACACATTTATACATATGTACGCACACACATATACACACATTATTTTTGTGCATGTTTTCTATTTGGTGCATGTACACACACATACATGTACACACACATTTATACATATGTTTGAGTTTGCGCATGTTTTCTATTTGGTGCATATTTTCATTTTTTATGCTTGTTTTCTATTTGGTGCATATACACATACATATACATATACATGTACACACACATATATACACATGTTAATTTGTTACAGAAAAATCTTGTGTGTTTGTAATTTTGTATCTATTGTTGTATGAATATTTCTGTAAAATGTAATCTATTATTTTAATATTTTTAAAAAAGTAAGACTTTTCACGGTGGTTCTAATAATAACTGCCATGATAAACCTTTGGATATGTTCACAGATCTTTCACGGCGGTTATATATACAACCACCATTAAACATCCCTGAACTGACGTGGATCAAAAGGTGGTGGGAATTTTGAAATTTGATGAAATTGTGTTATCTTTAATAGCGGTTCTTTTAAGAACCGCTGTAAAAGATCAAAAGGTGGCGAAAATTTTAAAATTTGATGAAAATACAAAAGTCCGTTTTGATCTTTCACGGCAGTTCTTTATGAACTACTATAAAACTCAAAAGGCAATGGCTTTTTGAGGTTTGATGAATTTTTGTGTTTGGGTATTTCAAGGCGATTTATTAATATAACCGATGTGAGAAGTTAGTTTTGTAGTGGTTCTTACGAGAACCATCGTAAAATTTAACTCAATTCTTACTATCATTTCATACACCAATCTTAACCCTAAATTTCTCTCTCTCTATCTCTCGCCTCCCCTGCGCATACACTCGACGTCTCTCTCTCTCCCCCTCTCTCTTGCACCCTTCTCAAGCCCTCACTGCCTTTGTGGATCTCAGCCGTTATCTCTCTCTTGAAAGGTAATTTTCAATTTTTTCTCAAATTTGTATTATGAAAAAACACATGAAGAATAAGAAAAGAGAATTAGGGATTCTGGAACTTGGGATGCAATATTTTTGGGGTAAAATTGGTTTTTTGAATGACTGGGGCTTCTTTCGCATGATTTTCTTCATCTAGGGTTTCTAAAAGCATAACAAGGCCTCGATCCAGCCAATTAACATCTACAACATTCGGCTTATTGATTTTTTTTCTCTTTAAAACCTTGGACTTAGTTTATCTATGTCAAATGTAATCATGAGATCCTTGTGTTAATTACTGGAATAGTCACTAGATTGTTCTAGGATGAGACTTTGAATCAAAGCTACTTACAAAGTCAACTCTTTCTAAATAAGTTAAAAGTTTTGTTTGTTATAGAGGAAAAAATTATAAAGTTTTCCTTTGTGCATGTAGGGGGTGTGTTGGTGGTCGTATAGGTGGTGGTGATGATGGGGGGTGTGTTGGCCCAAAGGCCTTCCACTCTAGTTTTGATGATGATCAACTCATGTAGTTATGTTTACTAATATTCTTGTGTTTCTAAGTTTCAGATCATTAGCAAGATATTAGTTTGGGAGATAGCTTCAACAAGGTGTTTGGAAGCTTATCATGGTGATTCCGGTGTCAAAGCTTCAAGATTATACCTTTGCACTTGGAAGATCACGGTTTGGGAGCTAGTCTACTTGAAGATAGAAGATCTACAAGCAAGACTTAGGTATCTAGTTTAGATTATGAGTTTTAGATCCATGTGTAAAGCTTAGTTTAGTTGATATGCTCAAGTGCACAAAACACACACGTTTTATGATTTGGTATTTGGTTTTCATGAATAATAGATCAAAACAAGTTTACTTATGTTATATGTATAGTAGATGTTTTCTATTTATACATACATGCTTTAACTTGGTAAACAAACTTATTTTGACATTCCTATTCATGTTTTGGAAAAATCTAGTTTGATAAAAATACAAGTTTTATTTATGATAAAATTGGCAAGACACAAAAATGAATTGATATGATTGATATATGTCTTGAAATTTTTATCACAAGTTTAGTTTTCAAGTAAAATGATAAAACATATTTTTGTGGATTTTTTAGAAGTGTTAAAAGATTTTTTACAAATTTTCTATCTCAAAAATCTGCCCAGAAAAACTGTATTTCAGGCAGACCGGTCGACCGGGACAGTCGACCGGCTGCTGTGTCCGGATATGCACAGGCTGTGCATGTCCGTCGGTCGACCGGGTCACGGACCCAGTCGACCGATATAGAGAGTCTGCTCTCTGTATCTTTTCGGTCGACTGGGTCGGTCGACCGATAGAAGGAAACTGTGTTTCCTCCTTGTTGGTCGGTCGACTGGCAGTCGACCGAAGCCCCAACGGTCATATTTTCGACCGTTGCCGGTCGACCGGGCCGGTCGACCGGTGGCTGTCAGAATTGCCACATCAGCCTAACGGCTAGTTTTCTGGTTTGGCCTATATATACCCTATTCATTTGGGATTTTGGCCAAGGTTTTTAAGAGAAAAATTTCTGGTTTTCAGCAGAGTTTAAAAGAGTTTTAAAAAGAGTTTTTAGTGCTTTTAACTTCTCATCTTTATTGATTTGGGTTTTGGAAAAATCAAAGAAATTGGAATTTGGGATTTTTGTATTGGCATTCATTCTCTATCTTTTACAAGAAATTTCCCAAGTGTTTTTCTTTGTTGCTTGTTTTCCAAAACACCTAGTTTCCACACTTGAGCTATCTTCTATCCTAAACTATTAGGATCTTTGTTTTTGTGGAAAAGAAAGAAAAGAGAAAGAAAAGAGAGTTTGTGGTTTTGGAACCACTTGTTGTAAACACCCTTTTATTTGTGAATCCCTCTTCGGTAGAGGTGATCGGGTGATTGGTTTGTGAGCCTCTTAAGGAGAGGCATTTGTTGTGGTTGGCTACGGGCCGTATCCCTCTTCGGTAGAGGTGGATTGTGTGTTGTATTGCCTCGGTGGCATTGTAAGTTGAGTAAGGAGTTAGGGGCTCCTATAGTGGATTAGAAATCCTACACGGTGGTGTAGGCGGGGATGTAGAGCTAGGGGCTCGAACCTCGTATCATATCCTTGTGTTTGCGATTGTCAAATATCTCTAACTCTCTCTCTTTACATTTGTGCAAGCATTCATTTCTTACAAGCATCATTCATTTCATACTTATTATATACTTGCTTGTGTTGCCTTGCATCTTTACATTGCAATTCATTATTATATGCTTGGCTTGATTGTGTGTGCTTGATATTGCTATATCCTTGGTTACTTGGATTGGTTGTGTGTGTGTTTCATCATAGCATTTCATTCTTTACTTGTTCGATCATATCTCATACAACACGGTTGCATTGCGCACCTCTAACCCATTCAAGGGGAATTGGGAGGACGGAGTTCAGAACCTCGCAAGGGGTATTCGGCTCCTAGTCGTGTTTTGAGAGATCGTTGCATCACTCATATTAACTTAAGTTTAAAAAGATCTTTAGATTAGCATTCACACCTATTCACCCCCCCTCTAGGTGTATTTCAATTGGTATCAGAGCTAGTGCTCCTGATATTAGGCTTAACATCCTAGGAGTGATCCATTTGCTTGCTAATCTACATTTGCATTTGTTCATTTGCACACATATAGTTTACCATGGACTTCATGACCCCACCCATGTATGATGCTTCCAACATTCTTGTTTGGAAGACTAGGATGTCCATTTACCTACAAACCCTAGGTTTACATGTTTATCTTGCGGCTACCAAGAAATGCTATCTTGGTAACCTCATTCATATAAGGGCCAATGCACAAGCCCTTGAGGCTATTAGAAGCACTTTATCTAAAGATTATCTTTTACATGTTTCTAATATTGATTCCGCTTTTGTAGTGTGGAACAAATTGACAACCACAACCACCACCTCCGAGCTTCAAGTGCCAATTCAACTAGAGGAGGAATCTAGTGGAGAATCCGATTCTCAATGCTTCATGGTCCAAGGGAATGACTCCCTTGAGGTACATTCGGAACCCCACTTAGATTGTGATGATAGTGCTAGTTCTTCATGTGATGATAATATTGATTCCCATGCCTTAAATGAAGAACTTTCTATTGTGTGTGAAAAATTAATTGAAAAGTATAAGATTTTGAAAAAGAAAAGTCTAGGAATTGAAAATGAAAACAAGTGTTTGCATTCTAAACTTGATAATGTTTTACAAGAGAAGGATGAGGTTTCTAGTGAATGTGACTCACTTAGATCTCAACTAAGTCTTGCACTTAAAGAAAATGATTTTTTAAAGTCTAAAAATAATTGTGAAAATGCCTTGAAAAATAATGATACTTTATCTTCAAAGGTAGAATTTGTTTTAAAAGAAAATGAGACTTTAAAAAGAGAAATTGATTTCATTTCAAAAGAATTAGAAATTTGTTTAAGTAAAAATAATTCTTTGAAAAATGATATGTCTTCTCATGTTTGCCATGCTAGGGTAGTATCACACACTTCACCTATTGCATGCCACACCTCTTCTTCAATCAACAATGATATATCCATGCTTAAGAAGAGAGTAGATTGTTTGGGCTCCACTATGAGCCAATGTGCCATGAATCATACACGGTTGGAAACTTTGCTTCGAAAGAAACAAGTTCCATCTTTTATGCATGCACACCCTCCACGGCATACACATGCTCCTCACGGACACCATCAACACATGTATGCTCATGTGTACACATGTACACATTGTGGTCGTAATGGCCACCTTGCTAAATTTTGCTTTGATAGATTAAATAATGTAAATTTAGCAAATAAGTATGTTTGGGTTAGAGAAGGGACTAACCCCCATGGACCCAAGAAGGTATGGGTACCAAAGACCACCCCTCCAATTTTTGATGTAGGTGAGGGCTCTCACATGACGTGAGAGTGTTGGCACCTTGGAGTGGATGTGTTCCTTGCTTAAAGAATACTTTTTGGATGCATCACTTTCAAGGGAGAAGATTTGGTGGAAAGAACCACCATGTTTTGGAGACAAGGAAAGTTGCCTTCTAAGGCTTTGGTAACAATTCCTAACTCCTTATTATTGTTTACATGTTCATATCATTTGTTTTATAGCATGTCATTGTTTAATGTTCACTATGTTATATCATGTTCATTAGATTAGTGATATACATGCTTAGTTGTTTAGAGACACCCATGCTCAATATAGATTTATATTTGTGTGATCTCACTTTTGATCTAATATGTATATCCTAGATCTAATGCATATGCATATACATATTGATCATATGAACGTTTGTTTCATGTTTTAGTTGTATCATGTTGTTTTATATGTGTTTTGTGCTTCATGTGGTATATACATGTTTAAATGTAGATTTTATCAAAACTTGCATGTATACATGTACACTTAGTGAGAACAAATTGACTTATATATGTTTTGCCCTTCATGCTCATTTGTACCCACTATGTGCACAAGTATAGGCTAGTTTTGATGATTCCTTTATTTATACTTGTCATACCTATTTTTATGATTCTACTTCATGTATATGTATTTTAAATTCAAACCTAATAAATATACATGTATACCCATGAGTCTTTTGCCTTCATTGCAAATATTTTTAATAGACTCGTTTATGGTTGGGATATGTATGCATATTGTTAGATTTGGATGGATCATACATATACCTAGAAGTTGGTTCACAAAATAAAAGAATTTTGATGAATTTATGTGTTTTGTTTTAACAAAATGATATTCGTGTTTGTCTTGTGCTTAATGATTTGATTACTTGTTTAAGTATTAGTCTTCATTAAGACTAGTTATATACCTATACATATAGTGGGACACAAATAAATCTATATATGATTGGGTTGAATGCTTATTTGTTCCCATTAGTTGTATGAGTATAGTCTAGTTTTGATGATTCATATATTTTAGACTTGTATTCATATTTTTTAATTTATATGAGTTTTAATTTCGTGTATATGTTTATTTTGCCAAAACATTAAGATATACATGTATAATCCTTGAGTCTTTTGCCCTTCATGCAAATCCTTATATATGGACTCAATTGTGTTTAGGATATGTATGTATACTTATTGTGTTGACAATTTATACATATACCTTGAAATGAAATTAGTTAATGAAAATTGGTTTTTCGTGTTTTCATATTTAAGTTTTACTTCATGTATATGTCTTTCTAGTTCAAACTAATCTTATACATATACATCCTTTTTGAGCCACGTGCCTTCATGCATATACTTTAGTGGACTCGTTGAGTTTTGGATATGTATGTATATTTTAGTTTGCATCAGACATACATATGCCATTGAAGATTAAACTAGTTAGTTTTATGATTTTCTAATTTTGATGTTTAAAGGAATTAAAAGAGCTTAATGAAATATTTTTTCATAATTGATTTTCACATGTTAGTTATACACTCGTAATTACTACCTTACTTATGTTTTGTTTCTCATGAGTTGTGCTTTATTGATTAGAGTGAATGATTATTATGTGATTTTCATTTCTATGAAAAATAATCTTGTTTTATTCCTTGCTTGAAGGATTTCGTACTAGTTTACAAAACTTTCCATTTTTAACTAGTTCGAATTCTTCTTTGTAATATGAGATATACCATGCTTGTTATTTCAATTGGTATCATTGAACTCTTTCAATTGGTGTCAATTTTGATCTTCTTGTATACTCATATAAGTTTTGTATATGTATGCTTACTCTTTCAAGAATATCAATGTCAATTGGTATCTAATTTTCATACATATATTTTTGTTTATGCTAGTGCTTGAGTTTCAATTGTGTTTAAATTGATTACTTTAAATTGGTATCAAGACTATGCATTATTTTAGTTGGTATTTCATAAAGGGGGAGAAAATTTGATGTTGTCTTTTCAATTGGGATTTGACTCTCACTCCCTTGCTTTATGTTAAAATTGAAACTATATTTTAACATTATTGATCTCAAAAGTTTTCAAATTGGTATCATGTGTTTAAAAGAACATATTTCTCTTAATGATAATCAAGATGTTTATGTTGAGTGTTTTTAATTGGTATCTCAAAATTTTGTTTAAGAAAAATATATAATTTTGATTTACATTGCTATATGTTTTACTTCAATTGGTATCAATATGCACTTTATTGTCATATCTTGAATTGGTATCATTGTTGTTATGAATGTTTGGATTACCCCTTCTTGATCTTTTTGTTTTTGACAAAAAGGGGGAGAAGACTTTGGTTGTTTTGTAACTTATATGCATGACTTTGTATGCATGTATTTGCTTTAAGAATTAAAAAAAAAAAAAATTGTTTGATTTTGCTATTTACCCCTTTGTTGATGATTGACAAAAAGGGGAGAAGAATTTGTGTTTATGTTTTTAATATATGCATGAATTCCTTGCTTAATTGGTATATTGTTTATATTGTTTAAATTGGTATCTTATTGTTTTTATTGATATCTAGAACATTAAGCATTGCATGTTGTTTGGTTAAATTGGTATCTAGAACATAGTTTATGTTGAATATTCCATTAGTATCTAGAGCACCATGTTTATATGCATTGTCATGCATTGCATATTATTGTTTATTTGTTTATGCATGAGTTAAGGGGGAGCTTCTTTGAAGCTTAACTTTAATCCATGCATATATAACTCCATGAGTTTTGTCATCATCAAAAAGGGGAGATTGTTGGCCCAAAGGCCTTCCACTCTAGTTTTGATGATGATCAACTCATGTAGTTATGTTTACTAATATTCTTGTGTTTCTAAGTTTCAGATCATTAGCAAGATATTAGTTTGGGAGATAGCTTCAACAAGGTGTTTGGAAGCTTATCATGGTGATTCCGGTGTCAAAGCTTCAAGATTATACCTTTGCACTTGGAAGATCACGGTTTGGGAGCTAGTCTACTTGAAGATAGAAGATCTACAAGCAAGACTTAGGTATCTAGTTTAGATTATGAGTTTTAGATCCATGTGTAAAGCTTAGTTTAGTTGATATGCTCAAGTGCACAAAACACACACGTTTTATGATTTGGTATTTGGTTTTCATGAATAATAGATCAAAACAAGTTTACTTATGTTATATGTATAGTAGATGTTTTCTATTTATACATACATGCTTTAACTTGGTAAACAAACTTATTTTGACATTCCTATTCATGTTTTGGAAAAATCTAGTTTGATAAAAATACAAGTTTTATTTATGATAAAATTGGCAAGACACAAAAATGAATTGATATGATTGATATATGTCTTGAAATTTTTATCACAAGTTTAGTTTTCAAGTAAAATGATAAAACATATTTTTGTGGATTTTTTAGAAGTGTTAAAAGATTTTTTACAAATTTTCTATCTCAAAAATCTGCCCAGAAAAACTGTATTTCAGGCAGACCGGTCGACCGGGACAGTCGACCGGCTGCTGTGTCCGGATATGCACAGGCTGTGCATGTCCGTCGGTCGACCGGGTCACGGACCCAGTCGACCGATATAGAGAGTCTGCTCTCTGTATCTTTTCGGTCGACTGGGTCGGTCGACCGATAGAAGGAAACTGTGTTTCCTCCTTGTTGGTCGGTCGACTGGCAGTCGACCGAAGCCCCAACGGTCATATTTTCGACCGTTGCCGGTCGACGGGCCGGTCGACCGGTGGCTGTCAGAATTGCCACATCAGCCTAACGGCTAGTTTTCTGGTTTGGCCTATATATACCCTATTCATTTGGGATTTTGGCCAAGGTTTTTAAGAGAAAAATTTCTGGTTTTCAGCAGAGTTTAAAAGAGTTTTAAAAAGAGTTTTTAGTGCTTTTAACTTCTCATCTTTATTGATTTGGGTTTTGGAAAAATCAAAGAAATTGGAATTTGGGATTTTTGTATTGGCATTCATTCTCTATCTTTTACAAGAAATTTCCCAAGTGTTTTTCTTTGTTGCTTGTTTTCCAAAACACCTAGTTTCCACACTTGAGCTATCTTCTATCCTAAACTATTAGGATCTTTGTTTTTGTGGAAAAGAAAGAAAAGAGAAAGAAAAGAGAGTTTGTGGTTTTGGAACCACTTGTTGTAAACACCCTTTTATTTGTGAATCCCTCTTCGGTAGAGGTGATCGGGTGATTGGTTTGTGAGCCTCTTAAGGAGAGGCATTTGTTGTGGTTGGCTACGGGCCGTATCCCTCTTCGGTAGAGGTGGATTGTGTGTTGTATTGCCTCGGTGGCATTGTAAGTTGAGTAAGGAGTTAGGGGCTCCTATAGTGGATTAGAAATCCTACACGGTGGTGTAGGCGGGGATGTAGAGCTAGGGGCTCGAACCTCGTATCATATCCTTGTGTTTGCGATTGTCAAATATCTCTAACTCTCTCTCTTTACATTTGTGCAAGCATTCATTTCTTACAAGCATCATTCATTTCATACTTATTATATACTTGCTTGTGTTGCCTTGCATCTTTACATTGCAATTCATTATTATATGCTTGGCTTGATTGTGTGTGCTTGATATTGCTATATCCTTGGTTACTTGGATTGGTTGTGTGTGTGTTTCATCATAGCATTTCATTCTTTACTTGTTCGATCATATCTCATACAACACGGTTGCATTGCGCACCTCTAACCCATTCAAGGGGAATTGGGAGGACGGAGTTCAGAACCTCGCAAGGGGTATTCGGCTCCTAGTCGTGTTTTGAGAGATCGTTGCATCACTCATATTAACTTAAGTTTAAAAAGATCTTTAGATTAGCATTCACACCTATTCACCCCCCTCTAGGTGTATTTCAGGGTGTGTGTGTGGTGGTAGTAGTGGTGGTGGTAGGGGTCTCTCTGTGTGTACGTGCGCGCGCTTGTGGAGTGTGTGATGTGTGGTGGTGGTGGTGGTGGTGTAGGTGGTTGCGTGCGCGCGCGCATGTGGTGTGTTTGTGGTGGTTAAATGAGAGTAATGCACCGCTTGGTGCAATGAGGGTGGAATTGATTAGCTACATTAGATGTGTTGCATGTCACTACATTTCTATTGACATTAGGGATTGATGTGCGATTTCTACAGAGTTTAATGACAAGATCTGGGAAGATATTTTAGTAAACAAATTCAAAATAATTTATTTATATATATATATAATAGATTTATTCTTTTATAAGTGTATTAATATTTTTATTACTGATTGCAGAGTGTATTCATTCTAGATGAGGGGGAAAAGCATGATATAATAAAGGTGACGGGTCAAAGGTGGACAAATTTTAAAATTTATTTGACAACAAAATTTATTGGCAAAGGTTTCAGATTATGACTTTATTGATCAAGAAGTTTGAGAAAACTTCTTACTTCAGCGTTTTACTGCAGAGTTTCAGATTAGTGCAACATAATTATAAATTGTACATTAATTAAATTACATATTGAAAATATTAATTTCATTTTAAAAATTGTGTTTCTAATAGGCTTTGAGAGAGGAAAATAAAGACAATCAGGAAAAGGGTATCAATTATAAGCACTATCTAAGTCGTAAGGATATACCCAGTTTACAGAAGAACTGGTAAGAGTGTTTTTGTTGATTTTTAATCTCTACATATTCTTTTATGAATTATTACTTAAGTCTTTTATATATGTTTTTATAACAGATAGCCCAGAAATCAAGCAAAAATGGTTCACCCGCCTCTGCTTCCTCAATTTCCCGGACGGAGTTAAGGAAAAAAGGCAGGATTTCTGCTGATGTTTCACATATAAATGAAAATAGACAAGAAGTTGTACAGAAACTTGTAAGTGTTTATGTTTACAACCTAATTGTCATAGTGTTCCAGATATTTAATGAAATTTCTATAAATATTTACCCTCAAATTTCTTCTAGGACTTTTTATCATAGTCTGCATCATAGAAAGACATTCATCCATCTGGGATGAATGTCATATTGGCCATGGCATTAGAGAGTGAAGAGCATCCTGATCATACTACGGCTGGCGGACAAGGGATACACTGACTAGCTACTTCCATACTCGCCAACGCAGTCGAAGTATTATAGAGGAGATTCAAAGCAAGGCTAAAGCTATCAGTGAAAGCACATTTGAAACCAGATGGAAGTTCAAAGAAGTTGAGATGGGAAATCAAATTATGTAAGAACTCTAGCGGGAGTTCTTACAAGCCAGTACACTGCCCCCTCGTCAGGATGTTACAGTGCACCCTTCTACTACACCATATAGCCGCTATGACAGTTGTACAGTTTCAACACATTTATCTGATATTCCAAAGATAATCTTATCTAATTTTTGTAATATATTGAGTTTTGAGCACCATGTGTCTTTTGTTAATGCATTGATTATTATTTGGTTGTCATGGGGTGGAAATCTTGCTGGTTTTTTGGTCATCGACCATGCTGACCATGTTGTGGCATATGAAAAGTGTCTAACACGGAGAATTCTTGTCAAATCCTTCACACCATGCCAACTGGATCCGATTTGGTTAGAGTGAGCATCATCGATCCACTGGATGAAAATGCACCTCTGCCAATTCCATATAATGAGATGAAAACTGTCATTGAAGCAGTTGGTGCTTTTATTGCGTGGTCAAAGAAACTTATCACTCTAGATAGCCGGGTATGTTGTCAAAATTAAAACACAATTTTACTTTTATAATTTGATTAATTGCAATTTTATTGTGATAGGCAAAGAATAAAGGGAAGGAGAATGCACGTCCTGAGACTGTAGGGAGCTTCCCATAAATATTTTGGCCACGTTGCCGCCTTTGTAGATGAGAGTATGAACAAATTAATAAAGGCAGTGGCAATACATGTGACGACAATGGATGATAGTAGCCTCATCGACGTAACTTTGCCTATTGTAGTGGTCGATTTTCGACGTCCCATGTGTCCTGCCATCTCAAAGATGCCCCAAGTGACCAATAACTTTTTCGCCAACAGGCCTAGCATGCCAACAAGCCCAACATGGGCTCAAAGAGAAAGCGTCGGACCCTGCCTTAGCCCACATCGATCTGGTCCCATTTACCCGGATCCTCAACCTATCTAGAGCTGTGCAGTTCTCTGGAGACTCCTATCATCATTGAAAGACTATCTCTGGAGCTACTCTGATCTCTGGCACAAATACCCTATGAATCCCGCTGTATCTGCACCAGTTACAGCTGAGTGGCATGATCTTCGCATTTCGTGAATTTTGATATGTTATCATATCATTCCCGCATTCTAAACGTTATAACGCCCCAACATCAATGCGGATTGTTATGGATAGTGGCAAATATCTCTACATGATAATCCTAACAATCAAGCGGCATGATCTAGCAGTTATAATGAAATTGCAATGTGCTAATCGGGCAGTTACTGAGATCCAAAATAGTTGTGTATGTGCATTAACAACTCACAAGGTATCTATATTGTTTCCTCTCCAACGTGGAGGGGGTGAGCTTTTGTTAGCTTCTGATTACCACTGAAAATGCTACACTCAAGCACTTATTGCTTTTCTTCAAATGTAGATACTTATTCTCACACTCAAATGTCATTGGCCGGCACCACAATCGTGCTCCTGAACTGAAAGGTGTTCTCTTTCCCCTGTGTTTTTGGCAGGATCAATCGAAAGCGTGTGGCAGAAAATTCCCACCACATTGGTGCTTTTGTTAAGAGCTCCTGAATTTATGCTCAGAGTTCCCTCCCTTTTACCAAACCCTACCATAAAAATTCCTCCACAAATAGCCTCGTCGACGACAATGCCCTCTCAAAAGAAAGCCTCTTTGTAGACTGCTATCATATTTGCCACCGCCAAAGGTAAGCGGATCATCAACAGGGGTACGAGTCTTGTTGATCTCCATCCCTCAAATCCTGACATCATTCTTGAACAAGTCAATGAGAACCTTCATCCCCAGTGACTACTCCAGAGCAAGCAGCCAACGTGCATGAGTCTTGACTGCCTGTTGAAGGACAACTCTTTCAAATGCTAGACCAACTCCAAAAATAGCTAGACAAGCAAGAGGCGGGGTGGAGCACGAGCGCAAGAAGTCCGCCCTAAAGAGGGATGTTGTTATCGCAACCAGAACCAGCTTCTCACTCAGGTTGAGGTACTCTGAAGAGCCCAGACGAGGGGCTCAGATGAGGAGAAGTCACACACTCATCCATTATGGCCATACCGACGGACACTACCTGCACTGGGGCAGCCGAAGACATCACTGATTTGCATCTCTACACCTTGTGGAATGCTCCGATGAGAGAGAGAAACTTGGAGGTCCCTAGAGCGGATGACTACTGCGCATTTCATGACGCGATGGGACTTCACACTGTCGACTGTCAGCCACCCTGGAAGTATCTCCAAGACCTTGTCAGTTGGGGTTTAATTAAGGAATTCATCCTTAATCCTGGACAACCTACAGAGATAAAGGTGCAAAACATGGTCCCGAAGACTCCTGATTGAGGGGAAAGCAGAGCATAAAAAATAGAATTGTGAAATGAGAGTTTAGAAATAGTGCTCTAGCTTCCTCAATACTACCGTTATAGCAATGTTGCTAAGCGGGTCATGATCCACAAAGAGGTATGCGATAAAAGCTTTTTGATATAATGTGAATTCACTAAAATCAGTTAAAATGATCTTCTTTGTTTTGAAAAGAGAAAATGAAGAAAAACTAAGTCAGAAGAGGAAGAAGAGAAGAAGTAAATGGAAGAAAAAGTGTTTGTGTTTTTTAAAGTTGTTTTTAAAGAAGAAATTATAACTTAAGAAATATCATGGCCAAAAGCTACTAAGTGATCCTACTAGTATACTTACCTCTTGATACTTGCTTTACTTTGAATCTGTAGCAACCTACTGAGTTTAACTGAAAGGCAATCACCGCATGATCCATAAGAGAAGTTTCACGTAAACTCCACATATTACATCATCAAAACACTTTAGTTTAAGCATGAAATGATATAGAAAGAGAAATAGATCCATCATCATGAGCCATCGATGGCACTTGCAGATGTAAGGTTATTTTGATGCTATTAAATTCATATGGATTGCAAACAAGAAGAGAAGATTAGAGGTTTAGTAGAGTTAAGCCATGAAGTAAAACCCAAAGAAAAAATACATTAAAACATTGTCGATTAAATTGAAAAACTATAAGAGAAAGAAAAAAATTTATATTAAGTGTCACTCTCAACTCAACTCTCTCTCTCTCTCTCTCTTTTTCTTATAAATCTCTCTCTAATCTTAGCTATAAAGAAAACAGAAAATTACATTTAAATAAAAAAAAGAAAAGAAATACTAAACTAAACTACAAATAGAGCCCTAGCCTAAGCTCTATGTCATTTGCCTTTTGCATTTGATAGTATTTATAGGAAAAGAACAGTAGGGAAGACGTGTGAGAGATAAGAGCAAAAAAAACGCTGGCCCCACGGCCTCACCCTAGCCACGCAAACCCGGCCAAAGTTGCTTTTGCGCGGCATAGATCTGGCCATTGGGCCAGATCTTTTGAGCTAGTTGATCCTTCTTCTTTCTTATCAATAGCCAGATCTTTTGAGCTAGTTGATCCTTCTTCTTTCTTATCGCTTGATTTTTGATAATATCTCTTTTGGATCTCTGAATTTGACAATATCCCTGTTTATTTTTCAAGCTAACTAAATAAATTCATGTAAATCTGATTTAATTGGGATATAATTGAGATTTTCTTTTCCATCTCCACTAGTTACACCTGCACGCTATTAGACATTTAAAGAGTTAAAAACAGAGTTTTATTACAATTAAAATATGAAAATTTAACAAAAAATATGCAACATTAGTGAACTATTGACTCCGCAGCAAGAACTCCGGCGAGTCGCGCTCTTATCAGTTACCGAGAGTTGGACGGTATTTTCATTGCTTGCCCACTGGAAGGCACCACCTCGAGAGAGAAGGCCATCTACATTAACGAGGCTGGTCAAAGCAACTACCCAACAATGCTGACCGTTCCACCTATGTTGAGTCGTTGCCTAGATATCCTAAGATTGCTAAAGTCTACATCGACCTAAGGGCAAAAATCATTCTGATAGTCTGCCTCTTTGACTCTGATGTCTCAGAGATAACTCACAGAGAGAATAATATACCCCCGATGACTATAGTGATCCTCAGCTGAAACAAAGACGCAAGACAACTCAAGGTCTATCCATATTACAAAATGTCTTACATCATACAAGAGCATAAACACAATAATGGAGTTCTTGCCTTTTAAACCGAGAACATCACCACCTATGTCTCTCACTCAAGCCCAGAAATGGGTCGAGGATTGGAAATTTTAATAAACATGATGAAGACGATAAACTTCTCGCTCTTAGTTCAATGGGTACCACAGAGATTCTCATAGATTCGCATCTCAGCATGAAGAACAGTCAAAGCTTGGTCTACATCCATCCTCCTACTTTCGAGAGTAGGAGCACAGAATAGTAAGTCTTCTCCTGCAAAACTTGAGTGCTAAATCTGAATCTTGACGTCCTTGAAACAAGACACCAAACTTGTTAGAAAATAATTACACCGTTCCCTCCCCGGCAACGGTGCCAAAATTTGATTGAGAAATTACGTGTACACAAGAATACAGAACTTCAAAAATACAAAATAGAAGTGCAAGGTACTCAATGCTACCGCAATAGCAAGTGCCTATGCGGGTCGTGATCTACAAGGAGGGACTAGCGATGGAAGTTTTTTGGTAAGTTCTCTTTTAGGTTACAAAGAATAGTTAAAGTTCTTCTTTTAGTTCTTTAAACAAAAGAGAAAATGGGAGTTACAGTTAAGTTAGGAAGAAGGTGGTAGATTGAGAAGGTGGAGAAAATAGAAAATAGATATATACAAAGAAATTAAAAAAAGTAATAAAAGAGTTGGGTGTTGATGGTGTTGGTAACCCCGAAGGTTAGTAGTTCATTCAGATTGCCACTGAAATGTAGCAAATCTGAGGCCTTCTGGGCTCTGCTTTCTTAGGCAGAGTCCAAAACCACTTATATGTCCACTGCAATAAAAATTTCCTTGTTGTTAAACCTGTCACCAAGAACAAAGAAGAAGGTTAACCAAAAATGTAAACTTAAAAGAGAAGTACTTACCGTCCCTCCCCAGCAACGAAGCCAAAATTTGATTGAGGTTTGAACCTGCATACAAGAATACCGAATTTTAGAACTTAAAAATAGAATGTGCAAGTACTCAATTTTATCACTGTGGCAAGTGGCTATGCGGGTGGTGATCTACAAGGAGGGACTAGCGATGGAAGCTTTTTAGTAAGTTCTCTTTTATGCTACAAAGAATGGTTAAAGATATTCTTTTAGTTCTTTAAAAGAAAAGAAAAAATAGGTTATAATTAAGTTAAAAAGAAAGTGGTAGATTGAGAAGATGGAGAAAATAGAAAATGGATTTGAACAAAGAAGTTAAAAAGAGTAATAAAAGAGTTGTGGTGTTGGTGATCTAAACTAAAATTAAAATAAAAAAAGTTAAAATCTAAAAAACTTACTTACCTCTTAGTGCCTGCTTACCATTGACCCGTATTGAGGATGTACCTTTATTTGAAGGCGAGTGAAGTATGACAAATAGGATCTTCTCCATTCCCGCTTTACACAGTGAAATGAAGGAGGCAAGCTACACTACCATAGAAATGGATATCCATCACCATAAGCCATCAACGACACTTACAAGGGAAAGGCAACTTCGAGCTATCAGAGTCATTTGGATTCACAAACACAGAAGAGGGAAGCAAACAAAAATAAGAATAGAAAAAAAAAGAAAACTTCAATTCGATTCAAATAATAATGAAAAAGAAGATTACTTACACCGGTGTCACCCTCAGTACAAGCTTGTTCTCATTCCTCTATGAAAATATCCTCTCCTCTCAGTTACATAAAGAAAATAAAAATTACATAAAAGAAAACTAAAGACCTAAGTTACAAACTATAAAATAGCCTAACTTCTACTCTCTGCTTGATCCTCCACTCTGCCTCTGATGTGTGGAGTATTTATAGTATAAAAATGGATAAGAAAATGAGTTAAAAGATAGGGAAAGCTGGCTATTTCTGAATTTGAATCCTCCCCTTATCTCTAAATTTGATTTGATGTGGATATTCAGTTCTGATCTGCAGTTTGTTGGAATGTTGATTGCTGAATATGACTTATCAAATGATAGAATTAGAAATAATGATCAACTTAAGAGTTGTAGCCCTTTACGTCTTCGTTCTGGATAATCTTGAATCATCAGATTTGAGATTTGGTAGCGAAAGTTATGATTCAGATACTAAAATATATTTAGTCATAATCCGAGTCAAAAATTGCTTCATCTCAACCGTTGATCTTCTCTATATCCATTTAACCCTTTAAATTTTGAATTTGGAATCTGTATTCGACAGTATCCTCGGTTGATCTTTAGCTAACCAAAATGAATTTATAGAAATTCGAATTTTATAGGTTTTCATTTGGTGTTATCTTTCTGATTTGCTCTGATCTTCAGCTGAACATTTGCCCCAATCCTTGATTTATTCTAATTAGATCTGGGATCATCCTCAGCTAACCAAATAGATCCAGTTAAATCTGATTTTATCTGGTATTTATTTGGTTTAATCCTCTTTCTCTTCATTATTATCTTTTGTAAAATAGACATTTAAGATAAGGAAATTATCAGATTTATTACACAATAAACGTAGGAGTGTAATGAAATGAATGCAAAATATGTCTATGATCACACCCCCACACCTATCTTTTGCTCGTCCTCAAGCAAAACAACAAAATTAAATCAAAAATTATTAGACTAATTTCACACGTTACGCGATTGTACTGAGCATGTGTAATAAGCCGTTAAATCTTTAGGTTTCCCATAGATGACAAGTTTTATCTCGTGAGGGTTTTTAGTGGATTACACCCATAAAATCTATAAAGAAAGAGAAACAAAGTGTTAGTATTTTAAAAATATATTTTTAAAAAGAAGAATATTTAAAGTATTATTGTAAAAATTAAGTAATCTATAAGTTATAGAAAAACTGAATTTTTCATTCTTAAGCTTAGTTTTAATCTAAAAACTTGTTATTAATCAAGGTATGGAGTCAAACTGTATTTCTCATCTAATCTATTATTTTACCCTAAGTCATATGCACCTTTATGACCGTGAAATTTTGACTTGGGGTTCATTAACTCTAACTCTTATGCCTTATTATTTTTTCTTTTATTTTTTATTTTTTAGTGATATTATTCCTTAGTTCTATTAGGTTTTCTAATATGCCCATGTAACGAGCCTTTAATCGGTGACTCTCAAACCAAACAGTTTTAGGGTTTCGGATGAGAAAACACCCCAAGGACTTAAGGACTCGAGCAAATAAGGCCATAAAATTAAGAATTTTATTATATGAACTGCCTTTAGGCGTGAATACTTATGCTTTATGAGGCATAAATACCCAGCTTAATCAGAAAATTTATATATATATATATTCTTTTTCTTTTTCTTTTTTTAATAAGGCATAAGAATCTTTATTTTTGAACCCTAAGTGTGTAAGTGTATAAAGTATGCATATATCATCAAGGTAGAAATCAAAACTAAATTATTTTTTTCAAATTTCTTCCTAACCTTGAAAATCAAACAAATAGTTTTATTTTGACAAAGTATAAGAAATCCTACGTATGATTCTCCTATTCTTTAAAATTAATTTCTTACAAAAAAATGTCAAAATATTGTTTCTATTTTCAAAAAGTTTTTAAAAGTAAAGAAAATGTTACAAATTTTTTTTAAAAAAAACCTAAGTTATGTTAGAACCCTCCCCCACACCTATCTTATGTATTGTCCTCAATGTATGAATTAATGCATAGATGCATGAAAAAGAAGAAAGAGAAGGAAAATATTACCTTATGGTGGTGCTTCCGGTGGTTGTCTGATTGGTTTAAGTATTGCTACCCAATCAAGATAATGTGGTGGTTCACAAAACCCACCTTTATTGGCCTCTTTTTAATTTACATATTTGCAGTCCCCATTATGAATAGGATCATGAAAGATCCTATCTTGAAACTTATTCCCTTTACATGACCAGTGTTGGAAAATCATCACGGAGTCATCATGGACTATACCTATGTCCAACAAAAGAATACGACTTGGTGGAATGATTAACTTAGACTCAAGAATGATAGGCTCAGGAACCAATACTAACTCGAAAAAATCAACTTTGGGTTCGAGAGTTAGCTTTGGTTCAAGAGTTGAGTCCAAGTCCAAGAATTAAAATTCATATTCTTTTTCTATCAATGAAATGTGACTATCCAAAATTGGTGATTTCATTTCCAGATTTGTGGGTACAGGAATAAATATTGGCTCGAAAATTGGTCCAAATTGGGTAAGAATACCGGAGTCAACATAGATTCGATGATGGGAACTGAATCACAAAGTTGGAGATCGAGTTCACATTCATAATCAAGTTAAATCTCAAAATGAAAACTTGTCAATTCATCAATGGGTTGATATTGGTCAAGTTCAAGGTTTTGTGGTGAAATTGAATCTTGGTCAAAATCTTCAAGATATCATGATTCTTGATTTTCATCAATATGGTTAGAAGTGTCTGGAATAGTCAAAGATTGGGTAGGAAAAGTTTCCTTATTCCTACTCATGTTTTTCAATCTACTACATCTTACTTCTATCATATCGAGTGGATCATTTTCGCATTGAATCATGATTTCCATACTCTTTTCTAAGTTGAAATATTCTTTTTGAAACATAGAGTATTGTGATTTGAAAATTTTGACGGGATTTTGAGTCTTCTAAAATTTGTATTTGTCGCTTAAGCTCGTCTAAGGCTTCCATCTTCTTTTCCCAGTCAATTGATTCTTCTAATGGTTGTTCGGGAGAAGAAGCATATGAAGCTGGATGTTGGTAAGGCAGTTGACAATATGACTCGGGGGAGTTGTATCCCCACTGACTCCATGAGGAGTAGTGATCATTATTCCAGTCTTGTTCATAATATTAGGACTGGGGCATGTATTGATTCGGATGAGACCAATCCAGCACACCAGTTGGTTAAAGTTATGATATGCCGGGTTGGTAATATCTGAAAAAGAGGTCGGGATGTAACATGGATTACCATTAAAATTGAAAAAATTGTTGTTATAAGCCATATCACACAAGAATATCAAACACAAACAAAGAAAAACAAAAAAATAAGCAAATAAATAAAAAATCTAACCTAAGTTAGGGTAGACCTTAAACCTAGATGACTCTTAACTGGTTAGACTGTCCACGGGGGGTATATTGCAGAATCTGACTACAAGTTAATCGGCCAGGTAGGGGCAAGATCAGTGGGAGGTATCCGTGCCAAGCAATGGGCCTAATTATGTTAAACCTCCAATTTTCGGGGTTTTGCCTCTCAATCCCCAACCTTAGACATCGATTTGGAAAGAGTCAAATTCTAATCAACTTTCCCCTTAGGTCAGTCTCTTATATGAGTCCGAGATGTCTCTAGGGCTAACGTCTACTCAGTTTTAGTTAGGCTTGGGTTAGTAAATGAGGAGATTGTTTGTGGGCTAAGGGAGGGTAATGACTTCCCCACCTTATTTTGTATATAGGATAAGTCCTTAAGATTAATTGTGCAAAGTGTGTAGAATATAGAAAAGTAGCATTCAACAAGCAAATAATCACTCAAGAATGTTTCTAAACTATATGCTATGCATGGGTACCTTTTGCTCTAGCACTCTTCAATAGTAATATAAAATGTAAACAAATTAGACACGTGCCTAAATGTAAGATCTAAATCATTTTTAGCATTTAACAAACATTATTTTACTGTTGGGGTTAGAAAGTATGTACAGTGAGATAAACAAGGAAATAAATAGTTACAGAATTTTAGCTTTGCAATTCAGCCAACCTGCAAAAATATAGGTTAGTAGTTCACTCAGATTGTCACTGGAATGTAGCAAATCTGAGGGCTTCTGAGCTCTGCTTTCTTGAGTAGAGTCCAGGGCCACTTATATATTCACTGCAGCAAAAATTTCCTTGTTGTTAAACCTGTACACCAAGTATAATGAAGAGGTTAACCAAAAATGTAAATTTAAAAGAGAATTACTTACCGTCCCTCCCCGGCAACGGCGCCAAAATTTGATTGAGGTTTGAACCTGCACACAAGAATACCGAATTTTAGAACTTAAAAATAGAATGCGCAAGTACTCAATTCTACCGCTATAGCAAGTGCTATGTGGGTCGTGATCTACAAGGAGGGATTAGCGATGGAAGATTTTTAGTAAGTTCTCTTTTATGCTACAAAAAATGGTTAAAGATCTTCTTTTAGTTCTTTAAAAGAAAAGGAAAAATAGGTTACAATTAAGTTAAAAAGAAAGTGGTAGATTGAGAAGATGGAGAAAATGAAAAATAGATTTATACAAAGAAATTAAAAGAGTGAAAAAATTGGTAGATTGTGGTGTTAGTGATTTAAACTAAAATTAAAAGAAAACAAAGTTAAAAACCTAAAAAACATACTTACCTCTCGGTGCCTGCTTACCTTTGATCCGTATCAACGATGTACCTTTATTTGAAGGCAAGCGAAGTATGACAAATAGGATCTTCCCCAGTGCCGATTTACACTATGAAATGAAAGGGCAAGCTACACTACCATAGAAATATATATGCATTACCATAAGTCATCAATGGCACTTGCAAGGGCAAGGCAACTTCGACGCTATCGGAATCATTTGGATTCATAAACACAGAAGAGGAAAGCAAACAAAAACAAGAATAGAATAGAAAAGAAAACTTCGATTCAATTCAAATAACAATAAAAGAAAAGATTACTTATATCGGTGTCACCCTCAGTACAAACTTGTTCTCATTCCTCCATAAAAATATCCTCTCCTCTCAGTTACATAAAGAAAATAAAAATTACATAAAAGAAAACTAAAAATCTAAGTTACAAACTACAGAATAGCCTAATTTCTACTCTCTGCTTGATCCTCCCCTCTGCCTCTGATGTGTAGAGTATTTATAGCATAGAAATGGATAAGAAAATGAGTTAAAAGATAGGGAGAGCTGGCTATTTTTGAATTTGAATCATCCCTTATCTCCAAACTTGATTTGTTGTGGATATTCAGTTATGATCTGCAACTTGTTGGTATGTTGATTGCTGAATATAACTTATCAAATGATAGAATTAGAAATAGTGATCAACTGAAGAGATGTAGCGCTTTAAGTCTTCTTTCTAGATCATCTTGAATCATCAGATTTGAGATTCAGTAGCGAAAGTTAAGATTTAGATACTAAAATATATTCAGTCAGAATCTGAGTCAAAAATTGCTTCATCTCAACCATTGATCTTCTCTCTATCCATTTATCCTTTTAGATTTTGAATTTGGACTCTGTAATTTACATTATCCTCGATTGATTTTTAGCTAATCAAAATGGATTTATAGAAATCAGAATTTAACTGGTTTACATTTGGTGTTATCTTTCTGATTTGCTCTAATCTTCAGCTGAATATTTACCCCAGTTCTTGATTTGTTCTAACTAGATCTGGGATTATCCTCAGCCGACCAAATAGATCCAGTTAAATCTAATTTTAACTGGTATTTATTTGATTTAATCTCTTTCTCTTTATTATTATCTTCTGTAAAATAGACATTTAAGATAAGAAAATTAGTAGATTTATTACACGATAAATGTAGGAGTGTAATGAAAAGAATACAAAATATGTGTACGATCACTCACTTATCGTGAGCTCTCACTACTCGACCTTATGCTAAAATTGTGCGACATACTCTCAAACTGCGGAGTTGTTCTTTTCCACCTCCTCCAATTAAGACTGGATTCTAGAGATCTATGAGCGCGAATTCTGATTGGAATATATCAATTTGATCTTTTGTATCAGTGACTTCTTAAGCTCCCTCACTAATGAAAGTCACCTAGAGGGGGGTGAATAGGTGAAATGCTAATCTAATGCGAAAATGAATAATTAAAATAATAATGAAAATGGATAACTCAAAAATAAGAAGTGAAGTCAGATTCTATAAGGGCTCAAGTGAAATCACCTAGAGGGGGTGAATAGGTGATGGCTATATAACTATGACAAATAATGTGAAATTAAAAATTACTAAAGGCTAATAAGCACAAGTAAACAATATCAACACAATAGCAATATAGCAAATATAAATTGAGCAATAAAGAGCATGAATCAATTATAGAGAGTGAGTAGAGTAGAGAGAGTGAGGGAAACAAATCGCAAAAATGGATTATTTAATTCGAGATTGAGCCACCGGTTTACGTCTCCGCCTTCACCGCAATAAAGAATTTCTATTAGAACTCAATCCCGCAAGATTGCTTCTCTACTCGTTCCCACATGAACGAATCAGACCCGCAAATCCTCTCACTCAGTGCCGCAACGCCTTACAAAGATGAACCTGCTTGCTCGCTTGAGACCGCCACCTCTACAATGCTTTAATACAAGAAGGAGGTGATAACTTAAGGATTATCCAAAAGAGGATTACAATAAAACAATCCCTATAATCAAGAGGTGAGATTTGTTGCTCTAAGATTGTGGTGAGTGTAGCTTTGGGAATGTAGGAATGAATAACAAAGTTTTTGAGAAATTTTTGTATTGAGAAAGAAACTAGCTTGTGAAAATTTTCTCTTAAAAATATTTGTAAATCCTTGTAAAAATGATTCAAAAAGATTAATCAAATTTTTTTTTTCAGTTTTCTAAAGGCCACATATTTATAGAGGCCCAAAACATAAAAAAAACACCAAATATAGTCGTTTGGGATTAACCAACAAAAGACAAAAATAAAAACTAACCGTTTGGGGAAAACTCAGGCTTAATCAGCCAGTCGTTTGACTGGTCGTCAATCGCCAATAATCAGATTTCTGATAGTTGGGGTTTTTCAGTCAACTGGTTAGTCGACCCCATCCCAAACAGAGAGCAAACATAGTTTTTGGTCGATCGGTCAGTCAATCGACGTGCACTGTCAAATTCTAAATAATCTTGTGCATACACAGTCGACCGGTCGATCGACCGTCAGAGCAAAAAGCTCAGCAGAGTGGTCCACTGGTCGATCGACCAGCACAGACCCAAAAACATGAAACAGATTTAAAATACATTTCAATCTTTTCTAACAGAAAATTCTTTGATAAAACCATCATAAAAGAAAGTTCATGTGACCAATTTAAGTCCATAATTTTGTGATCAAAGATCAACATTAAAATAATGTAGAGCTATATTTTACAAAAGTAATTTTCAAAATCACTTTGAAAACTAAACTTAAATAAGCTAAAATAGTTTTTCAAATATAAGAGCTAAAAGCTAGTTTTTGTGTGTGTGAATCTCATGAGCTAATACTATCCCTATGCTTGATTTTAACAAAACTAAACTCTTGGATAAATACAAAAATACAAATCTTCATATGAAAGCTATTTTCTTTGCATCTTGATCTTTGAGCTTGATACTCGTGATGAGTCCCATGTTTGTATCTTGTTAGTCCTAGGGCTCTTGGATCATTATTTTGAGGGCTTCAAAAATGTGTGAGTTTTCATGAAGAAGCCAAATGCAACAGAAGAAAATCATGAAACCTATTTAGATGAAACTTTTAGTATATATAGCCACATGTGTTTTATTATCATCAAAACAAAAGGTAAATAGTCTTTGGGCCAACAATCTCTCCCTTTTTTATGATGACAAAACATATGGAGTTATTTTAAACAAATTTGGAAGGAACTTCAAGTGAAGTTCCCCCAAGCATATGTATATGATAAATATACAAGTTAAGAGCAAGGCATCCAAAAACCATAATAAAGGATACTCAATATGAATTCTTATGTAAAGCATTTATGTATATTAAGATATAATATAAAAAATCGTATGCATAAATGATTTCATCCAACCATCCTATACCTCCATCCTCCAAATCAAGGGGTTGATGAATGGTCACAAAAGTACAATACAAGAAAATACATAACAACAACACACACAAAGAAAATATGTGTCAAGATCAATATACTAACACATAAGTAGAGACCAAACAATTTCTCAAAAAAATCATATACATGTCCATATACATTAGCCTTATGAATTCTCATATATTAGCCTAATAAATTCCCATCCCATAAATAAGTAATCATACCATAGACAAAGGATCTCATACCATAGATTAAATCCACAAACCATTTCAGTGATCCAAAATGTATGTCAGCATATCATAAAGTCAAAGTGCTAACATCCACAAAGTGAAAATATATTAGTGTTTTAATACAAAACAAATACCACAAAGTACTAAATAAAAATGCCATCATCCATAAAGTGCAAAGTACTTGATACAAATACCATCATCCACAAAGTGTTTTAAAACAAAAGAAGTTAATTTAAATAACCCTAACATCCTTCATAGCTCTTTCTCCTTATTTTTGTCAAAATCACAAAAGGCGAGCTCAAGCATTGCCATCTCCAAGGGAAAAGGAGTCCAGCTAACCTCTGAATCTTCAGGAGGAGCAGGCATGGAATGATACATCTTGGAGGTATCAGAAGGAATGACCCACGGATCAAACGGAAGACCCATAGAAGGAAGAGGCCGAGTGAAACCATCTAGCAAAGGAATGGCCAATCATTTTTGGAGAAACTCATGTCCATGAATCTCTGGAGATAGCGAATGGAGGAGCACACATATGACATATCATTTTAATAATCTTATCGAATTGATTCACCAAGATCTGCTCAGTGGAGGTGGTGACTTAAAAGATAAATCCTGTATCTCAGTCATAACATCACTAAAGGAATACGATTATCACTAAAGCGAATCTCTCAAAAGAAATATTAATATCAATATTCTTAACCCTAGATTAAATACGATTATCACTAAAGGACAGGTTAGAATAAAAATATTGGACTAGCTCAGGGTAAACTTGTTTCTTTACAGTAACAAAGTAGTCTAGGGAACTCATTCTCAAAATCGAAGCAAGGTTTAGATGTTCAAAGTCAGCTAGTATCACAGTGCGATCTGAGATCACATTTTTGCTACAAATTATGAGTGTGACCTGAGATCACGTGTTTGTTACAAATTATGGAATGTTTAAACATGCAATTATCATTAACAAACACATTTTTGGGTCTAGAAGATTCGGGTTGTTTAGATTTATCAGTTTGAGGACATTTGATGGACATTGTAAACAAGGTAAAGATGAACTGAGAAATCAACAAAAATTATGCAAAAAATATAAGAACAAGGAAATTAAAGAACCAGGAGAGACAGATGAAAATTACCTTGGCGAAAAATCCAAGGAAACTTTCCCACGACCTTGTGAAATCCAAGAGATTTTGGAGAGAAATTGAAAGATGAGGGAGAATTTTGAGGAGGGAGAAGTTGGGTTAGCAGAGGGTTACGGTAAAGGAAGAGGAAAAATGAAGGAGATGTGAAAAACTAGGCTTTTAAGATAGTTAAGACAATTAAACAACACCAGTTTCGAGGCTCCGTTGACCGGTCGATCAATCGAAGAAACCTGAGACCACTGTAAAATAAAAACTTCTAAAGTCGGTCGATCGGTCGGTCGGCCGATAAATCCAGAAAGCACTGTAAATTTTTTTCAAAAAGTTGGTCGACCAATCAGTCGCCCGATAAAATCCGAGAGCTCTGACAAAAAAATTATCAATGTCGGTTGACCGCTCGGTCTACTGACTTTGCTAACTTGGTCGACCGGGCGGTCGACTGGACAAGCTTAAAATAAAAATATTAAGGATTTAATGCTAAAGTTATTTTTTAAAATAATAGCTAAGGTATATTTAACAGGTAACAAATATTTCTGGACAGGATGTGTTTTATCAAAACAAAATAATTCTAAATCCATATGGAAAAAATATTTTAAATAAAATTTTTTACCCAAAAAAATATAATAGTATCATATGCTCATTCAAGCAAGTAATGTGTTTAAAGCTATAAACATAGAATATGGAACACAGATGAAGTGTTTAAAGCTATCAACATGTATGTGTATTACATCAACAAGCAAGATATCAATGGAACTTAAACATGTTATCTATTGAAATTTAGAACATATTAAGAACAAGTCATGTTAATACATGAAACTTGTTAAGTAAATAAGATTTAGAGCAAGTCATGCACATGCATGTTTTACAACTCATCATAGTAAATAAATAACAAGAGTAGAGTTCTAGACAAATCAAATTTTTAACAAGGTGGAGATGTTACCGATATACGCTAGCAATCTCCAAAAAGAAGTGGTTGACTCCCACATAACTCCCTTGATAATAATGCATTAAATTTGTATCTTCATCAAGCTCTAATGCATCCACCATCAAAGTGATGTCTCCCCCTACGTTTAGAGGAGGACTCACCTACATTAAAAACTTTAGGAGTATCTTTTTGTACCCAAATCTTTTTGGGTCCTATATTGTTAGTACTCTCACGAACTCAAACATGTTTATTTTTTATTTATAACTTAGCATTACAAAATTTTGCTAAACAGCCTTTGTGGCCACAATGTGTACAAGTGTACACCTTACCATAAATAAATGCATGATTGCGTTGTTCATTGTGAACATGCGTGGTGTTTGCTTGTGAAGTGTGTTTCCCTTGGGTTTTTCCTTTAGAAAAAAAGCATCTAATTTCTTAACATTGAAAGCACACATTTTTAAAGTTGAATCTAAAACATTCATCCGATTTTTCAAAGATTGAAATTCGTTTTTATCAAAAGTCATTTTAGGGTTTTTCCTTTACAAATACGAATGTGATTTTCAAAATCATCTTTATTCTTTTGAAAATACAAAGAAAGTTCTTCTTTTTCTTTGGAAACAATTTCAAGTTTATTATTCAAAAACTCATTTTTCTTTTTCATTTTTTTTGTTTTGAAGAGTGAAAAGCTCATATCTATTTTGTAATTCTTTAAAAAATTGTGCAAGTTCATCCATGGTAAGCTCATCATCATCTAGAGAGAGTTCAATGATTACTATTGGTGATTCCTCTCCGTTTGCCATGAAGCAAACATTTGCAGCGTCAATTTCTTCTTCTTCAGACTCCATCTCAAAATCATCCCTAGTAGTCACCATGACCTTCTTCTTCTTGTGCACTTTCTTGGAGGAGGTCGCATGGAGAGAAGGACAATCGGCAATAATATGCCCCATCTTCTTACGATGTTCGTATTGACCCATCTCTTCTTTTCTTCATTCACTTCTCATTGAGGTCTTGTTCTCCGCATGTTCATCCTTCCTTTCTTGTGGAACCATTTGCCAATTTTTCTAATAAGTATGGCAAAATCTTCTTCTTCTCTTTTGTCCGTTGATTCATCTTCTTCTACAATTGTTGGAGTCGCTTTGAAGGCTATAGACTTCTTCTTTTGCGGTTTTCTTTCTTCACGAATCTTCATCTCCATCTCATAGGTCTTGAGGTTTTTAATAAATCCAGAGAAATCCATCTTCTCACGATCATTTAGCTCTTTGAGAATTGTTGCCTTGACCTCCTAATCTTTGAAAAGAGCTCTAATGACCTTCCTCATCTTTAGATCATTGTCTATTTCATCACCAAAGGAAGACAATGTATTAGTGATTTTAGTGAAGCGAGAAAGCATTTCATCAATGGTTTCATTTCAGCATATAAAAATTCTTATATTGAGAATGAAGCAAGTCAATTTTGGATCTCTTGACCTAGGAAGTTCCCTCATAAGTTATAAGCAAGTCATTCTAAACTTTAAATATGGATTTATAATTTATGACACGTGAAAGATCATCATCATCATTTAATGCTAGTGTCAATGCATATTGTGCCTTAGAATTGGCCACATAGTCATTGACTGTTACTTAGGACCATGTATCCTCATCGCCATGAGGTTCAACAAACTCCTTGGTAATGGCCTTGGCTATTCTAACTCCTAGAGAGTTGAGGAATAGAGTCATCTTGATCTTCCATATAGGAAATTTCAGCTCATCAAATTTGAATGGGGACTTGATGCTAGAAAAATCTTATAATGCCATGAATGCAAATAAGCAAGTATATAGAATGCAACAAATATAGCCAAAAGAAGGATCTCTCTAAGGTGATTAAATAAAAAAACTAGGGATTAGGCTCTGATACCAATTAAAATCACCTAGAGGGGGTGAATAAGTAATTACCATATAACTATGAAAGATAATGTGAAATTAAAAATTACTAGCGATTCATAAACACGAGTATATAGAAATATAAATTGAGCAATAAAGAGCATTAATCAATTATAGAGAGTAAGTAGAGTAGAGAGAGTGAGCGAGAGAAAGCAATCGCAAGCACAGATAATTTGTCTCGAGGTTCGCGCCACCGCTCCACATCCACGTCTTCACCACAATAAAGAACTCGATCCCGCATGATCGCTTCTCTACATGTTCTCATAAGAATGAACCGGACCTGTAAGTTCTCTCACTCAAGACCGCAATACCTTACAATGATGAACTCGCAAGCTCACGTGAGGTCATAACCTCTACAATTCTTCAATACAAGGAGGTGACAACTTAAGGATCACCCAATAGAGACTCACAAAAAATAATCCCTATAATCAAGTGATGAGATTTGTAGCTCTGAGATTGTGGTGAGTGTAGCTATGTGAATGTAAGAATGAAGAACAAAACTTCTGAGAAATTCTTGTATTGAGGAAGAAACTAGGTTGTGAAAATTTTCTCTTGAAAATATTTGTAAATCCTTGTAAAAATGATTCAAAAAGATTAACCAAATTTTTTTCCAGTTTTATGAAGGCCACCTATTTATTGAGGGCTAAAACATGAAAGAAAACCATTTATAGTCATTGGGGATTAATCCACAAAAGACAAAAATAAAAACTAGCCGTTTGGGGAAAAACTTGGGCTTAATTAGCTTGTCGGTCGACCGTCAATGGTCAGATTTCTGACTGTTGAGATTTTTTTGTTGACCGGTCAGTTGACCACAATCCCAAATAAGGAGCAGACACAGTCTTCGGTCGTCTGATCGGTCGACCGACGTGCACTGTCAAATTCTAAATAATTTTGTGTACACAAGGTCGACCGCTTGGTCGACTGTCAGAGCAAAAAGCTCTGTAGATAGTTGACCGGCATAAACTTAAAAATATAAAACAGATTTGAAATACATTTCAATCATTTCTAACAGAAAATTCTTTGATAAAAGCATCACAAAATAAAGTTCATGTGACCAATTTGAGTCCATAATTTTGTGATCAAAGATCAACACAAAAACAATGTAAAACTATATTTTACGAAAGTAATTTTCAAAATCCACTTTGAAAACTGAACTTAAATAAGTTAAAATAAATTTTCAAAATATAAGAGCTAAAAGCTAGTCTGTGTGTGTGCGAATCTTATTAGCTAACACTATCCCTACTCTTGATTTTAATAAAACTAAACTCTCGTATAAATACAAATCTTCATATGAAAGCTATTTTCTTTACATCTTGATCTTTGAGCTTGATACTCATGACGAGTCCTATGTTTATATCTCGTTAGTACTCGTGCTCTTGGTCATCATTTTAAGGGCTTCAAAAATGTGTGAATCTTCATGAAGAAAGCCAAATGCAACTGAAGAAAATCATAAAACTTATTTGGATAAAATTGTTAATATCTATAACCACATATGTTTTATTATCATCAAAACAAAAGGTAAATAGCCTTTGGGCCAACATCTAGAACTTTTCCTCCTAATTCCTTTTGAATAAGAGTTGAGGTGTACAATTGTCTTCTTACTTGAATGAGAAAAATCAAAAAGTATGAACAATGCAATAGAGCAAGTAGAATAAAGAGCAATGAAAGCAATAAAGCAAGTATGAGCAATAGAGTACGAGCAAGAGTGAGAGAAATGGCAATAACAAACACAAATAATTTGTTTCGAGATTCGAACAACTCGCTCTACGCCTCCGCCTTCACCGCGTGAAGGATTTTCACAATCCACTTAGGATTTCCATGAAGGAACCATAACAATAAGGGTCTACATAAGACCCAGAGTTACAACTCCAACCTTTAATCTTCTTCTCTACACAAGAGGTAGCACAAAATCAATGAAGTTTACAAATTCTTAGTGATTACAAAGATTACAAACTCTCTCTTAACAACTTCCTAGAGTAGAGAATGGAGAAGTGAATTTCAAGAAGTTTGTGTGAGAGAAAATTCAGTTGAAAAGAATGAACCTGAAAGCTTAAAACTTGCAAAAATATTAATTTGAAATTGAGAACTCTTGAAACTTAACAAGAAAACAAAAACTTAATTTTTCTTGTAAAATTTTTTTCTCTTGATAAAAACTTGTTATTGAATCCTCTACAAATGACCATACATATAGGCAATAGGTAAATGTCATTAGAGGTGAAATATGAGCTTAATCCAAGTGATTAGACCCTAAAATAGCAAATATTCCCAATGAAAAAAGTCAAAAATCAAAACAGATTCAAAAACTAATCGTTATTGTAGCAGACGCAGGTCAAGATCGACTGGCAGTCGACCGCCAACAGATATAAAATAGTCGTTGGGAAAGTCGGTCAACCGGTTGATCGACCGAGCCCAAACAGAGAGTAAGAAAACATTTGGCACTACAGTTAGTCGACCAGTCAGTCGATCGAAAAACTAAAGTAGGGAGCACCCTAGATTTGACGGTCGAACGGTCAGTCGTCTGACAAACATGCACATAAATTTTCATATCCGCGTGCATATACGGTCGACCGCTCGGTCAATCGGAAGCTGTTCAGATACTCTGCACCTAGGGCAGTCGACTAATCTTGGCCAAAAATCAATTCAAATTTATTTTGAAAATGCAAACTGATTTTAAATACTTATATATATACTAAAATAATTTTGGCTAGATTTAAACTATGAAATACATGTATATGCATAGACACAAAAATTGTAACAAAACAATATTGAATATGTATGAATAAACAAGTTTATTCAAAAATCAAAAACTAGATAAAAATTTTATGTGTGTGATGTATTTTTTTGCATCAATTCAACACTCTAAACTTAGGCATTCTATATTCCTACAAGGGTTACTCAATCTCTATGTCGTCATCAAATGTGCTTCTCTGAAAATCCACACTTCGATCATCCAAGGTTGAATCACATACTTGAATCAACTTGAGTACTTCAACACCTTTCTTTTAAGGAAGAATGAAATGAAATCACAACTCTTAAACTCTGAAAACTCAAATATTCTTGAACTTGATTAGTACCTCATAACTACATGAGTTTTGTAATCATCAAAATAAAATTGATGATTGTACCCTTGGGCTAACAATCTCTCCATTTTTGATGATGACAAAACACATGAGTTATTTAACAAGAATATATGAAGAGCCTGAAAAGCTCCCTCTCAAATTTTACTTATTTGAAATCAAGTTCAATATAATTAAAAAGAATTTGTCAATATAATCAAGTCATATACATGCATATATAAAAAATTTAACAATTTAGAGCAACATGCATAAATAGCCATCAATCCATCCATCTATTCCTCCATCCACCAAATTAGATATGCAATAAAGAGTGAAGTAGCTAAATAAATATCGCATAAAATAAGAGAATGAATATGAAATGTAAATAATTCTAAACAATTACTTTTTCCCCTTAACTATAGCATAACTACAAACTACTTTCCCCCTTTTTGTCATGCATCAAAAAGGAACAAAAGCCAAGTGAGATTTGGGGAAAACTAACTTTGAAAGTATGTAAACACCAATTGAAAAACCAAACAATAATACCATAACTACAAACTACTTCTCCAATTGGCAATGCAATACCTCTATTTTTAAAATACATGATTTAATAATGAATAATAATATTTTTTATTGCATGTATTTTGTGTTAATTATTATTGTTATTATGTATTATTATTATAGTTATTACTATTGGTAATTATTTTTATTGTTATTGCTAAATATCTTTGTGTATTATTGTTATTATTCTTATTATTAATATTATTGATATTTATTTTATGTATTATTCTTAGACAAGCTTACTTCTTGCCCCCTATTTTCTTCCTTTTTCTTTCATTTTTTTATTTTTTATCCTAAGCCCAATCCAAACCCAAGTATCCATTTTATATGCTTTACCTTTACCCATTAGCCCATATCCATTTCCTATCTTTCTTTTATTTTCTTTGGCCCATGCCATGAGCTCATTTCTATTCCTTATAATTTTCTATTATTTAAGCCAAAACCCAAGCCAAAAACCTATTACTCAATATCTAGTTTTAATCTTATCTCAAATTGAAATCCTAACAAAAATCATATCTAATTCTAACTTACGTAATTCTACATCCTATTTTCAAAATCACAATCTCAACTAATTCTATTTCTAAATAAAATCCTAACTAATCTTTAATCTATTTTAATTCTTATCTTATCAACTAAATCCTAAATCCTAACTATGTAATTCTATATCTTAACTACTTAATCACTAACCCTATATCTCTTTCTCCCTATATTTAATCTTATCTAATCCTATCCATTAAATCTAAATCTTAATCAACCCAATCCTCATATATCCGAAATACTAAATTCTCTAGTTATCTTAATTAAATAAAAATTTTAACTAACCTAATCTCTTATTATCTCCTAATGCTAACCATTTAATCTTAAATTATCCTCATCCTAACTATATAATCATAACCAATTAACATCTTTTATATAAACATCTAATCCTAAACCAAACTCCTAACCTAATCTTCTCCTCCTTCCTTTGCTAGCAGCTCCAACCCACCATACGGCCTCCTCTTTCTTCTCTAGCGAGACCCCGACGGCAGCTCGCAACACCTGACATCCTCGCGCCCTCCGTCTCCTCTGTCGTCGAACTCTCCATGATTAGCTATCAGTTTCTCTCCCTCTGCGCTTCCGCCTCCTCCAGCGAGCTCTGCCGCAACCTTCTCCTGGCCATATCTCCTCCTACATCATGAGTATGCCCTCTCTTCCTCTCTACTTTTATGTTATTATGTATGTATTTATGTATGTGTCATTTGTGATTAGGTGTGCATAAATTATTATGTGATGATACATTTGTGTATCTGTGTTACATGTGCATGGAGGTGTGCATATTTGTTGTATATGTTTATGTAAGAGTGTGTATGTATGTTGTATAAATGTTTGCATGATTATAAGTGTGCGAGTATTGTGTATGCCTGGGTGTATGCATGATTATGTGTATGTATGTATATACTTGTATATATATGTATAGGGGTGTGTACATGTGCATTTATGTGTACATGTGGCTATATGTGTTTGGTTATTATTACAACGATGCGGACCTATTCGTGCACTCTGAACCCGGTAACAGAAGACCCAGACCCGATCTGGATTTATGCTCATTATGGACCCAATACGCTGGCAATTCGAAAATTGACCCATGGGATAATCCAGAGATTCATACAGGTTCGTGCAGTGGAGACCGGATGGTGATAAAATTTCAAAACCGCGTCATTTCATGTGAGTGTTTGTTTATTAGTCTATTTCAATTTCAGCATTTTATCTTAATGTTTCAAGCACATGTATATATAATTCTGCATTATTCTGTTCATGCCAGTCACTATTGTTACATTGTGATGCTCTGATATTATTTTATTGATATATCATTACTTAATTACCAATAGTCTTGTCGATTCGTTCCATTATTCTAGGCAGATGAGTATTAGTCATAATCCTCTTTATTAGTAATAACCAGGTGAGAATTTAATTATAAAGTTGAGGAATAATTAATACGATTGCTTCATTAATAGATTGAATCAGTGGACTGCATTAGGATGAGACTAGATCTGGTGATGGCGAATGTAATTGATATATTATTGATGTCTGTGTGTGTCTATATATATATATATATGTGTATATGTGTATATATATATGTATATATATATATATATATGTATATATATAATATATATATATATATATTATATATATATATATATATATATACACATATATACATATATATATACATATATACATATATATATACATATATACATATATATATACACATATATACATATATATACATATACAGATATACATATATATATATACACATATATGTATATATACATATATATATATATATACACATATATGTATATATGTATATATACATATATCTGTATATATATATATATATGTATATATGTATGTATATATATATATATATATATATATATATATATATATATATATGTATATATATATATATATATATATATATATATATATATATATATGTATATATATATATATATATATATATATATATGCAGAGTTAGTATCTTAGCACTGAGATGTGGTGACTTACTTTATCGATGGGTAATATTATTTGATTTATTAGGTCTGTTGATGCTTTGATTTATTATTGAACTCTTATTGAAGTGGAGATTGACTTAGAGTTAAGAAGGAGTGTAGACTAGATTAATATGAATTAATAGAGCACATGGATACATAGCAGATTCAGTAACCTTTTACTGAGATATTCTTGTCCTATCATTTCATTATACATTGTTTATTATTTCAGATTCAGGATTATTTATGGTATATCTTTGACTATGACTTGACTGGATCTAGTGATTAGCCTAGTTCATGTTTGTGGATGAGTGGTACATTTCATGTAAAGTATTATGAGGCAATTGTTTGGTGATTATTTAGATAAGTATCTTTTTAAATATTGAGAACTGATAGAATATGATGCTATTTTACTAGAAGACTAAATCTACCTTGATGATTGGAACTATGTATGAACTTAGTTAGATTTGAAGTTGACCTAAGATGTATATTCTTTGTGTTGGATATTGTGATTGACCTTGAATAGAAGTCAGAACGTGTGATGATCATGATCGATGATCTTACTATTATTCTATGGTAAGGATATGACTAGACATAGCTAATTGTTTGTGCGAGAGTCTGATATACTAGTGATTAAAAGATGGATATACTGATAATATAAAGGATTAGAGTAAACCGGCAGGAATGAGAAAGCTGGTTATTAATTTATTGAGGTGATAGTTTACTATATCAGATACTTCGATATGGATTGATACTTGATATTCATGATAATTGCATTAGAACTATTGGTTGATGGATAAATTACTATTATATCTTAGCGCAGATGGATGAGATATTGATCAGTTCTAGATGAGACTATCTATTGAGCATATCTAGGCTTGTTATTGTATTCATGATTAGTCTCTAAAACTGTATATTACATACCACATCTTCACATTTATTTCATATTAAATTCTGCTAATAATACCTTTCTTGTATGTTTCTTGGTCCATAGTGTGTAATAAAGAAGAAGACCCTAATCACCATTTAATGGGTGATTAAAGGCCTATAATATAGCCATTGACTTTGAAGAGCTGATTCGTCAAAACCAGGGGCCCAAGAGAAACCGGGACCTGCAGCTGACAGGAGAAAGACGCGACAGCGCGTAGTAGCAGGCGCCACGCGCGCGGCTTTAGAAGAGCTATGGAAACACAGCCTGTGCCGCGCTTCCGCGACTGTACGGGCGCGGCCGTGACCGTGCTTTGGGCCAGGGTTGTCCCCCTGGCCCCCTTCCCCTGGTGCCTATAAATACCCCGTGGGGTTCTTCTTCAGGGAGATATACAAAGAGTTAGGGTAGTCTCTTCTCCATGTTGTAGTTTAGGGTAGTTTAGATTAGTTATTCTTCTTCTTCTTTTGTAGATTCCATCTTGATAGATCATGTAATAGGAAAGAGAGTGATCATAGGATAGAAGAGAAATTCTTATAATGGAGGATGACACTCTATGAAAAGTTCTTCCTTTATCTCTATTTACTTCTTCTCTAACTCTTTACATGTTTAGCTATTTTTCTTTCATGGCAACTAACTACTAACCACTAACTAGTCTAACTTCTTACTTGATAATCTACATGAATCTATTAGCCTCTTGGCTTTGCTCTTGCAAGAGCCATTGATGGCTCATGATGATAGATCTAACACTCTAACATCCTAACTCTCTAACAAGCTAACATTACTTTACTCCATGCTTACTCTTATTTAGTTTTGATGGTTTAAGTGTAGCTTGCTCTTGTTTTGTTGAGTTTAGATGTAATAAGTTAACATATGAGTCATGCTTTGAAAAGCTCTTGAACCAAGACTAGTGATGGCCAATGATACATATGAGGCAACTATCATTAAGAGGTTAGTATGTTAGTGGAGTCATTAGTAGTTAGTAGCCATATGTTTTCTTTCTTTTTCATTTGCTTTAGAAATATATCAAAAATCACAATACATTCTTTTCTATGTTTCCCACTTCTTTGTTTTCACCGTATTTCTCTTTTCATTCCTTGTTTTCTTTTTTTTTCATTCTTTCAAACATAGAAGAACCGTTAACACACACGTGAACATACCGTGTAAGTTTCTATCGCCTCTTGTCTTGTGGATTCAACTCGTTTTAGCCTCTATGCTATAACGAAAGAACGAGGAAGCCAAGCACACACACTTTAAATCTTGAATTCAAAACACACTTTTGTGTGCACGGTTTTCCCTCGATCAAATTTTGGTGCAGTTATCGGGATGGGAATGGTTTGATTTCACATTTTTGTTCACTTTTCTTCTTTGTTTTTGGTGTGTAGGTTAAAGTTTTAGCATTGCAGAAGTCCACACTTGCTTTTGTGTAGTTGGGTAAATTCTTGTATATTCTTAAATTCTGCTACTAGTTTTTGTTTTTATTACCTGCTCATTGTAATAATTTTAAGAACAAAAATACGATAATTGGATTTTTAAAACGGTTTAGACATTTGCATCTAGGCACGTGTCAATTTTCATTCCAATATATTATATTTTGTTCTTGTGTTGTTGTGATCTTGACGGAGAAGTACATATGGCATTGCATATAGTATAGGACAAACATGTGGGTGATTTACTCTCTTTGTGCATTCATTCTTATCTATGTTGCACACTTTCACAAATTAAACTTTAGGGCAAACCCTATTCAACATAAGGTGGGGAAGTCATTACCCTCCCTTAACCCAAAAATCACCTCTCCACTCACACAACCCTAACCTAAATAAAATTTGCTAAATGTTGGCCCCTAGAGACATCTCGGACTCATTTAAGAGATTGACCTAAGGGGAAAGTTATTAGAAGTTGACCCTTGTCAAATTGGTGTCTAAGGTTGATGATTGAGAGGCAAAACCTCAAAGAACAGTGGTTTGGCATAATTAGGCCCGTTGCTCCGGCACAGATACCTCCCACTGATCTTACCCCTACCTGCCGATTAACTCGCGTTCAGATTCTGACAATGTACCCTCCGTGGACAGTCTAATCAGTTAGGAGTCGTCTAGGTCTAAGTCAACGCTAGCATAGGCTTGTCTTCTTTTTCTTTTTTTTTTGTTTGTTTGTTTATTTTCTTTTTTTTTGTAAATTATGAAATGGATTTTAACAATAATTTTTTCAATCATAAAATGAATCCATATTTCACCCCGACCTCATTTGACTCGAATATCTTTAACCCAGCTATGTACAACATGAACCAACCATATAGGCTGGATTGGGATTATTCGACTCATACGACCCATACTCTCAATCTTATGACCATAATTTTCAAAATAACTTCAACTCTTCACAGAGTCAATGGGGTTTCAACTCCCCCGAGTCAAATTTTCAACTACCTTGCTACAATTTTCATAATATTCATTCCCTGATTTGGATCCATATCCTCCTTTTCCTGTTCCACCAACCGAAGAAAAGTCTAATTTGGAGAGGAGTATGGAAGCCATGCTTGAGTCCCAACAATAAATTCAAGATTTTCTCAATTCACAATCCTTCCCAGATCCAACTTCATATACTCCTTTTCTAGAACATCCAATTGAAGAAGAATTTGAACTAGAAAAGCGTTTGGAAGTCTTTTGTGAAAAAGTGCAATGATTTCCTAATATGTTAGACTCATTATCTCAACCAAATTTTTAAGGATCGTACTTATCTTTTCCAGTCTCACTGATTAAAATGAACAACCATCAATACTGGACTTGAGTATGGAACCCTTGCGTGAGTTTGAGCAGCACTCACAAAATCTGATGACTTACAATTTCATCACAGTTTCCAAAATCATCTTCCATACTCATCTTTTCAAGAAGAACCAATTGCAAAAGTATGAAAGACATAATTCAGACTCAAAATTCTGTTACATGGCCGATCGGTAGGTTAGACTCATTAATGAGCAAATTGATCAATGAGAGCGAGGAAAGTCTTTCTTGTCAACCTTTGACGGATCCTTATATCCCTAACTCCACTGATTGGACCCAAGAATCATGTCATTTTTGAAATGCAGCTTCAATTTCATCATACCAACCTGAACTTGACCAACGTCACACTCTTGATAGTTTGACAAGTTATCCAATTTCGGAAATTGAACTTGAAGATGAATGCAAACCTGAGCTTCAAGTTATCCATTTTTTAGGTAACACTATGGGGAAAGTGTGTGAACATTAATTCTTTGGTTTGGACCCCATTTTTGAACCAATTTTGACTCCTTGTTTTGAATCTCGACTTGATCTGAGTTAAATTCCCGAGTCGATATCAGTTTTTATTCCTGTTCCATTTGAGTTTAAATCAATCATCTCCCTAAATCACACTTCATTGTTGGACAAGAATATTGAAAAAATGAATCAGTAATTATTTTTGAAAATTGAAAATTAGATAGGGATAAATTTTTAAATAAGACCATTCACTCAATCATTCTTTTACTGGGTCGATTAGAGAGGTCATTGGTGGGTTTCTGGAAGATCTATGATAACTTGATTGGGTAGCAACACTTGGCCCAGTCAGACCACCACAGGAGCCACCACCATGAGGTAATTTTTCTTCCCTATCCATTTGTTTCATGTATATAAACATTCACGATGCATTGAGGACAATGCATGAAACAAGTGTGGGGAAGTGTTTACTAACTTAGTTAGTTTTACATTTTCTTTCTTTACACTTCTTTTTAGTAACTTTTTAAAATTTTCTTTTGTATAAAAACTATTTTCTTTTTGTTTTACAAAACTTTTTGAAACAAGGTAAATAGTTTTGATTTAGTTTTAAGAAAATTAATATTATCTTAGGAATTAAGAAGATTTAAAATTATGAAATTTTAAACAGAGTCAAAATAATAGATCTTGTTTAAATTTTAGGATAAGAAAGTAAGATTGGAAAGATAATTTGATCTTAAATTTTTTGCGTTAGATTTATGCACTTCACACTTACACAATTTTTGGGATTGAAACAAAGATTGAAAATGCCATAAAACAATATATTAAAAATATATGTATAATGATAATAAAATTACTTATTGAAGTTGGGTAATTATGCCTCAGGAAGAATGATTATTCACACCTAAAATGGTAGACAAAAATAAAAATAATCCCCTTTAGTTTTATGTCCTTGTTTACTCGAGTCCTTAAATCCGAGGGATGTTTTCTCATCTGGTGCCCTAAAATCATCTGGTTTGGGAGTCACTGGCTAAAGGCTCACTACCCGGGTAAATAAGAAAGCTTAAGAAAACTAAGGGAAGGAAAAAAGAATAAATAAAATAATATACAAAAATCAATGAAATAAAAGTTTATTGATATCCCAAAAACCTTCACTGTTCACAAAGTGTATTTTTTCTAAGAGTTTTATGAAAGATCAAAGAATCAATTCAATTTTAAAATTCTTACATTTAATTTATATCAAGATTTTGCATTTTAACTTAGTTTAAGGAAGAACAATTTTTGGTTAACCTCTGACCTTGATCACTTATATTTTCGCAAAAGTACTTCAACACTTTTCTTTATTTCAAAATGCGTTTTCAAAATACTAACATTTGATTTATTTCTTTATGGATTTTGTGGGTGTAATCTGCTAAAAACCGTCAGAAAATAATACTCCTCCTCTAGGGGAAACCTAGAGGTTTAACGGCATGTTGCACATGTTCAGTGCAATCGCGTCACTTGTGAAAGTGGTGTAATAATTCCTTTAGTTTTTTGTTTTGCTCGAGACGAGCAAATGATAAGTGTAGCGGTGTAATTAGTCTCTAAAACTGCATATTTCATACCACATCTTCACATTTATTTCATATTAAATTCTGCTAATAATACCTCTCTTATATGTTTCTAGGTCTATGGTGTGTAATGAAGAAGAAGACCCTAAATCACCATTTATGAGTGATTAAAGGCCTATAATATAGCCATTGACTTTGGAGAGCTGATTCATCAAAACCAGGGGCTCAAAACCAGAAATCGGAACCTGCAGCGAGAGGGGACAGCCGCGACAGCGCGCGGCAGCAGGCGCAGCAAAAACGCGGCTTGTACCGCGTTTCCAAGGCCGTACGGGTGCGACCGCGCCCGTGCTTTGGGCCAGGGATTGTCCCCTTGCCCCCTTTCCCCTGGTGCCTATAAGTACCCCATGGGATTTTTTCAGGGAGATATACAGAGAGTTAGGGTTGTTTCTTCTCCATGTTATAGTTTAGGGTAGTTTAGATTAGTTGTTCTTATTCTTCTTTTATATATACCATTTTGATAGATCATGTAATAGGAAAGAGAGTGATCATAGGATAGAAGAGAAATTTCTTGTAATAGAGGGTGACACTCTATGAAAGGTTCTTCCTTTATCTCTATTTGCTTCTTCTCTAATTCTTTACATGTTTAGCTAATTTTTCTCTAATGGAAACTAACTACTAACCACTACCTAGTCTAACTTCTTACTTAATAATCCACATGAATCTAATAGCCTCTACTTGGCCTAGCTCTTGCAAGAGCCATTGATGGCTCATGATAATGGACCTAACATTCTAACATCCTAACTCGCTAACAAACTAACATTAATTTACTCCATGCTTACTCTTATTTAGTTTTGATGGTTTAAGTGTGAAAAACACCTAGAGGGGGGGTGAATAGGTGTAAGTGCTAATCTAAGAAACTTAATGCAAACTAAGTGTGCTAAATGCGGAAGCTAATGCAAATTATGCACAAACTAATACAATACAACAAGTGTAGCCGAATTCCCCTTGCGAGGCTCTGGACTAACTCCCCTTGATTCCCCTTGAAATGGGTTGAGGTGCTATGTGAAGCTCTTGTTGGATGAGTATAAGTTAGGCACACACACACAAGCAATCCAAGCAATGTGCACACACAATCAAGCCAAGCAATAAAGGATATAGCAATATGAAATAATGCAAGGCAACACAAGCAATATGATATGGCAATATGAGTTATGCTCAACACAAGCAAATATGATATGATGATATGAAGTATGATGCTTTGCACAATATAAATGAGAGAGAGTTAGAGAGACAATGGATCAATACGCAAACACCAAAATTTGTTTCGAGGTTCGAGCACCTTGCTCTACATCCCCGCCTACACCACCGTGTAGGATTTCCACTATCTCAACTCCCACCGAGAGAACCTCTACCAAAGAGGATTTCTTACAACTCTAGGAGTACTAAACTCCTCTCTCTCAAACAACCACCTCACAACTGAGGGGCAAGGCCGTAGCCAATACAACAACCAATCCACACACCTCTACCGAAGAGGCTCACAACCAAACACTATCACCTCTACCTAAGAGGGATCCACAACACAATCACCCGATCACCTCTACCGAAGAGGGATTCACAAGTATAAGAGTGTTTACAACAATGAGGTTTACAACAAACAACCTCAAACACTTCTCTTTCTTTTTCTCTTTTTCCACAAAAACAAGATCCTAATAGTTTAGGATAGAAGATAGCTCAAGTGTGGAAAACAAGTGTTTTTGGAAACAAGCAACAAAGAAAAATCTTTGGGAAAATACTTGCAATATGATAGAATTGAAGATCTAAGCAAAAATCCCAAAAACCTATTTTTTCTTTGATTTTTCAAAACCCTAAAACAATAAAGATGAGAAGTTTTTGCACTTAAAACTCTTTTGAAAACTCTTTTAAACACTTCAGAAAACTGAAAATTTTTCTCTTAAAAAACTTGGCTAAAATCCCAAAGAGATGGGTTTTATATAGCCCCTATACAAAACTAGCCGTTAGGCTGAGTTGGCAGTCTGACAGACTGCCGGTCGACCGGTCCGGTCGACCGCCAACGGTCAGAATTGTGACCGTTGGGCAACTGCGGCCGACCGGCCCGGTCGACCGAGAAAACCCGAGAGCAGAGCTCTTAACTCGGTCGACCGTCCCGGTCGACCGTGTCTGTGCCTAACAGACGTGCACGTCTGTGCACGTCGGTCGACCGCAACGGTCGACCGGCCCTTGGTGCGGTCGACCGTCACGGTCGACCGACCAGCCTGTCAGCACAAAACAAGGTCAGAAAATTTTGAAAAAATATTTTATAAAACCTTTTATCATTTCTGAAAATTTCATAAAACTTGTTTTATAATTTTATGTTGAAACATAAACATGTGATAAAAATTTCAAGACAATATATCAACATATCAATTCATTTTTGTGTCTTGCAAATTTTATCAAAAACAAAACCTTGTATTTTGTCAAACTTGATTTTTCCAAAACATGAATAGGGATATCAAAATAAGTTTGTTTACCAAGTTAAAGCATGTATGTATAAATAGAAAACATCTACTATACATATGACATATGTAAACTTGTTTTGATCAACTATTCATAAAAACCAAATATCAAATCATAAAACGTGTGTGTTTTGTGTTCACTTGAGCATATCAACTAAACTAAGCTTTACAAATGGATGTAAAACTCTATCTAAATTAGGATACCTAAGTCTTCTTGACGATCTTCATCTTCAAGTAGACTTGCTCCAAAACTCCGTGATTCTCCAAGTGCAAAGGTATGATCTTTAAGCTTTGGCACCGGAATCATCATGAATAGCTTCTAATCATCTTGTTGAAGCTAATCACCAACTAATATCCTGTTAATGATCTGAAACTTAGAAACACAAGAATATTAGTGAACATAACTACATGAGTGTTGATCATCATCAAAACTAGAGTGGAAGGCCATTGGGCCAACAATCTCCCCCTTTTTGATGATGACAAAACTCATGGAGTTATATATGCATGGATTAAAGTTAAGCTTCAAAGAAGCTCCCCCTTAACTCATGCATAGGGATAAACAATAATATATGCAATGAATATTAAACATGAAACATGCATATGCATAAACAATAAATGGTTCTAGATATCAATGGAATATTCAAAACAAAATAAGCTCTAGATACCATTACAAAGCAAACTCTATATATCAATTAAACTTAATATTCTTGAGATTAAAACATAATATATGCATATAAAACATAAGCATGCATATAAAACACAAATACTTCTCCCCCTTTTTGTCAATCATCAACAAAGGGGTAAACAATCAAAACCATAGATAAAATGAGGGGTAAAAATCTTTCTCCCCCTTTTTGTGAATCAAAACAATGCAAATAATGTTCTCCCCTTTTTTGTCTAAAACAAAAAAAAATCAATAAGGGGTGACTACAAACATGATATCAATTAAAAAAAATATGTCAATGAAGCATCTTGATACCAATAAATAAGGATCAATATATGTTATATGCTATATACATTCATGAAGAGGAAGACGCTAAGTTAGCTTCCCTACACATATGCATTACATGAAGAAGGGATGACAAGCCCCAATTCACATAACACATATTATGTAATGCATAAGAGGAGATGTGAAGCTCCCCCTACACACGTATAACATATAAAGAAGAGTTGTCAAGCTCCTCAATTTATAATATATCAACATGAATCTATATGTAAGAGAGATGTTAAGCTCTCCTTGCATATAGGAAATACAAAACAAAACTTTGAATATTTTCTTTAAACAACATTTTGAGATACCAATTGTAATTAAACATAACAAATTACCAATTGTAAAACAACATAACAAATTTTGAATGTCTAAACACAAATTTTGATACCAATTGTAAGAATATATTTCATTTTGAAAACATATGATACCAAATTCGAATGTCAATCATAAAGTATGGGAGTACAAATACCAATTGAAAGACAAAGTATGAAATACTCATTTTCTCCCCCTTTATGAATACAAACTAAAGTCATGCATAGTCTTGATAACAATTTAAAAGTAATCAATTTTAAACAAAATTGAAACTCAAGCACTAGCATAAACACAAACATATATATGTATGAAAATAGATACCAATAGAAATTGATATTCTTGGAATTTAAAGCATACATACATACAAAACATATATGAGTATACAAGAAGATCAAAATGATACCAATTGAAAGAGTTCAATGATACCAATTGACATAACCATAAGTTCAAGTGTATACATCATATTCTGTACCACCCAATCATAATTCAAGTTTAAAGATTTTCAATTTAGGGCATACATGAACATGATCTCCCATCCTACCGCCCTTGGAAGGTAGGGTTTTCAAAGATAGATTTGAAAATGTAGTTTTGTTTGAAAATCACTACCAAAATGAAGAACACCGCAACTAGTTAATGGAAACTTGTTAACTAGCACGAAATCCTTCAAGCAAGGAATAAAACAAAATTGAAATTCACATGATAATCATCACTCTAACCATAAAGCATAACTCATGAGAACAAAACATGAGCAATAGATATGAGTGTACAAATAATATGTGAAGATCATAATCATGAACAATATTTCATTAAGCTCAATTATTCCTTAAAACATAATTCCATCAAAAACATGAAAAATCATATAAAACTCCTTATTTAATCTTCAAGGCATATGTATGTCTAATACAAGCTAAAATATACATACATATCCAAAACTCAACGAGTCCACTAAATGAATATTCATGAAGGCACGTGGCTCAAAAAGATGTATATGTATAAGATTAGTTTGAACTAGATGGACATATACATGAAGTTAAACATAAATACATGAAACATGAAAAACTAAATTTTCATCACAACAAATTTCATTTCAAGGTATATGTATGAATTGTCAAACATGAAGTATACATACATATCCCTAAACACAATTGAGTCCAAATATAGATTTGCATGAAAGGCAAATGACTCAAGGGGTATACATGTATATCTTAAAGTTTGGCAATACAAACATATACATGAAGTGAAACACACAATCATAAATAAATCCAAAAATGGAATACAAGTTTGAAATGTATGAATCACCAAAACTAGACTATACTAGCACATCTAATGGGTTCAAATAAGCAATCAAGCTCAACATATATAGATTTATTTGTAGCCCACTCTATGTACAAGTATATAACTAGTCTTAATGAAAACAAACATCTAAACATATATTCAAAACATGAAGCATCAAAACAAATATAAAAGTCATCATGATAAAACTAAAACATGATTACTATGTAAATTCACATGTATTAGATTCATGATGTACATTATAGCTTAAACAAAAGTGAGAACACTAAATATGGGTTCATATAAGCATATGTGTCTCAAATACTAAATGTATGTCAAGGATCTAATAACATGGAATGAACATACTAATCCATAGACATCAAAAAATATGCTATAAACTATCAAACATGCTATAAACAATGAAGTGGAAAGCATGTAAACATAATAATGGGAGTAAAGGATTGTTACCAAAACCGAAGAAGCAACTTTCCTTGTCTCCAAAACATGGTGGTCATCTCCACCAAATCTTCCCTTGAAAGTGATGCATCCAATTTGATTTCCTTTAAGTCCGGAACGCATCCACTCCAAGGTGCTATCACTCTCACGTCATGTGAGAGCCCACACCTACATCAAAAATAGGAGGGGTGGTCTTTGGTACCCCACATCTTGTTGGGTCCATGGGGGTTAGTCCCTTCTCTAACCCAAACAAATTTCTTTGCTAAATTAGTAGTATGTAATCTATCAAAACAAAATTTAGTAAGGTGGCCCTTACGTCCACAATGTGTACATGTGTACACATGAGCATACATGTGATGGGTGTGTCCGTGAGGAGCATGTGTATGTCGTGAAGGGTGTGCATGCATAAAAGTTGGAACTTGTTTCTTTCGAACCAAGGATTCCAAGCGTGTATGTTTCTTGGCACATTGGCTCATAGTGGAGCCCAAACAATCTACTCTCTTCTTAAGCATACAATATCATCATTAATCTTAGAAGAAGAGGTACATGCATTAGGTAGTTTAGATGATGAGGCTACACTAGCATGGCAAACATGAGCATCCATCTTATTTTGCAAAACAATATTTTTCTTTAAACACACATCTAAATCATTTGAAATAGAAATAATTTTATTTTTCAAATCAACATTCTCTTTTAAAACAAAATCTACTTTGAAGACAAATTTTCATTTTTCTTCAAAAGATTTTCACAATCATTTTTAGATTTTAAACTTTATTTTCCTTAAATGCAAGTTCTAATTGAGATCTCAATGAATCCCTTTCATTATAGACCTCAACCTTCTCTTGCAAAACAATATCAAGTCTAGATTGTAACACTTATTTTCTTTTTCAATTCCTAGACTTTTCTTTTTCAAATCTTATATTTTTCTATAAGTTTTTCACAAACAATTGAAAGTTCTTCATTTATAGCATGGACATCAATATGATCATTTGAAGAACTAGAACAATCATCACTATCATAGTGGGGTTCCGAATGTACCTCAAGGGAGTCATTCCCTTGGACCATGAAGCATTGAGAATCGATTCTCCACTAAATTCCTCCGGTTGATTTGGCACTTGAAGCTTGGAGGTGGTGGTTGTTGTCAATTTGTTCCACACTGCAAAGGCGGAATCAAAGTTAGAAACACATAAGAGATAATCTTTAGAAGAGTGCTTCTAATGGCCTCTAGGGCTTGTGCATTGGCCCCTATATGATTACCATCACCAAGATAACATCTCTTGGTGGCGGCAAGGAAGACATGCAAACCTAGGTCTTTAGGTACATGGACATCCTATACTTCCAAACATCAATGTTGGAAGGGTCAAAGCTAGGAGGGGTCATGAAGTCCATGGTAAACTATATATGAATGTGCAAACAAACAATGCAAATGAGATTAGCAAGCAAATGGATCACTCCTAGGATGTTAAGCCTAAGTATCAGAGCACTAGCTCTGATACCAAATTGAAAAACACCTAGAGGGGGGGTGAATAGGTGTAAGTGCTAATCTAAGAAACTTAATGCAAACTAAGTGTGCTAAATGCGGAAGCTAATGCAAATTATGCACAAACTAATACAATACAACAAGTGTAGCCGAATTCCCCTTGCGAGGCTCTGGACTAACTCCCCTTGATTCCCCTTGAAATGGGTTGAGGTGCTATGTGAAGCTCTTGTTGGATGAGTATAAGTTAGGCACACACAAGCAATCCAAGCAATGTGCACACACAATCAAGCCAAGCTGTAACGCCCCGATTCCACGGATACGGGGACGTCACTGCGACGTATATACGTAGGTCATAAATTGCCCCCACGTATATACGCTAAGCATAAAAGTACAACAAAGATCAGAGTACACGACAAGCGTGGTATCTTACATATATGCCAACACAAGAAGTACATATACAAAGTTATACACGATATGATAATCATTACACTTTACAAGTGTCTTTTATCATAACAAGTCCAAAGACAATATACAGTATGTATACAAAAGGGGCTCACAAGAAAAAGAAGATCTCGCGAGTCAATGGGGAGAGTCTAGAGCTGATCAGCCTGCTCACTCAGATACGCTTGGTCCTCTGTGGATGGCTCCACTTCGTTCCAAGCCTCAGAATCTGAATATGCAAATCCAAAGGATCAGACATATAACAATAGATAGCTACAGCCAAGTGCTAAAGGACGAGTACAAGTGAGATGGGACTATATAAGGTATATCAACTAACAGATATGAAAAGCATGAATAGGTAAAGTCGTACAATAGATCTACATTAACGTTTTATTATTATTACTTGTTTTACTCGGATATCTAGCTATGTGGTCCAGCGTCCCAGTGCACATAGATCCATATCCTAGTATACAAGGTTGTTATTGGAATCAGCGTTGTATCGACGAACTATTTTACAGTGGACCCCGTACATGCCCGGGATAACGGTCCAGGATTGTTCCGTTGCTTGGTGACGGAAGCCAGCCGCTAGGCTAAACAGGAGGGACTTATGTATGCCCTTATCAAGATGGTACCAGTAATACAGGGAGCAAGCACTCCCCTCGTCCCCTGGAGGCCCACAGGTCAGACCGAACATGAGTTGCACAACATTCCTAAAAGCCACTGTAAACACGAACACATATCGATATCCGCATGTTTTCCCCCGACCCATATGTAAGTTGGTCCATTTTATACAAAAGTCAAGTGTATCATGCTTGGTTTTAAGAGATGGCATGATAAGTGGAGATATTCACTATTTAATAACGTATAAACAAGAATTATAATAACAAGTCATGGAGTATCAAGAAGTAAAGTCCATCAGGTAGCATGTCATATAATATCAGTAATGAAGCATAAACATGAACAATGTATCACATGTATATAGAGGTTAAGTCCAAAATCAGAAAAGGAAACAACTAAGTTAAATAGTCAGAATTAGTCGACTAGGTGCAAGGGTTAGTCGACTAATAGAAGTCTTAAGTCGACTACTAGTCTGCAGGAGTCGACTAATAATGGTTTCCAGAGAGTTGGAATTCTGTTTCAAGAATAGTTAGTCGACTAGGGTTAGAAGGGTAGTCGACTAGTGGTGAACTATAAGTCGATTAACGGATACGCAAGTCGACTAAATCGGTGATATAGAAAATTGGGGTTTATTTCAGGACATGTTAGTCGACTAAGGTACTATGTGTAGTCGACTAGAGGTCTCAAGTCGACTAATAATTGGGATAAGTCGACCAGAGCCGAGAGTTGGTATTTTTTGGTTCTGGAATGGGTTAGTCGACTAGGTTAAAATGTAGTCGACTGGTGATATGGTTTAGTCGACTAAAACTGTGATTTAGAAAGACTACGTTTCAACTAAGGTGGGTTAGTCGACTAGGCCCTAGGTTAAGTCGACTATCGTGGAGAAAACAGAAAACAGAACAGAAATTCTGATGGTTGTTGTTGGCCTAAAAATGGATTTTTATGACACAAGTGTATATGAATGATCATCATATGTACACAAAGAAGTAGTCTAGTCTTGGTGAGTAAAAATACTCACAAGGTAAGGTTATTTGAAGGTTCTACGAGTCTTGAAGGATCGTTTGTCGACGATGTCACCAACTAGGTCTTTGGCGATACCTCCGACGAAGTGAGATGCGATCCAAATCCAAGAGTTGTGGTAGCTTGAGAAGAAGATGAAGACTTGGTGGTGATTTTGGAATTAGGGTTTGAGATGAGGAGGATTTGTTGAAGGCTATTTCTTGGTGAAGTGAAAAAAGAGAAAAGAATTGTAAAGGAAGTTTATATAGGATTTGATTTTTGTAAAGGAGGTGTAAATAAATAAATTGAGAGGGTTTTTGTGCAAATAGGGGGGATGGGGGTGTCTCCCTTGGCCAATGGTGGCCGGCCATGGAAGAGAGAGGGAATGAAGGGCATTAATGGGGAAGGGTGTGGAGTTTTTGGATATTTTTGGAGGAGAAGATATTTTGGGAAGTTGGTGGAAGGAAAGAAGGAAAGAAAAAGGAAAAAGAAAAAGGAAAAGAATTTGTAAAAGAAAAGAATTTTGAAAAATGAGAATATTGAAAACACTGATTCCCGGGTTTAAATCGAGAATGCGGAAAACATTTCGGAAAATACCGAAATCGTCCGAATTTAAGTATCTCGGAACGACTCGTAATTTTACCAAAAATCAATAATAATATATGAAGACGTATAGTGAAATCCGTTTGAAGAAATACTTTATAGTTTTAAAACTAAAATTCCCGGAATCAGTTAACTACCGACTCCGTTGGAATTTTCATAAATTTATAAAATTCTCAGAAAAAGTATTTAGATAAGAAATGTCATTCTAAGAAATAATGTCTAAAAGATTTTCTTGAAATTCCTAACTGTTTGGGAATTAAAATTCCAGGAATTGATCAGCGATACTGGTCGACACCGGTTTTGAAGAAATTCATTTTAATTCTAGAAAATTCCAGAAATTCACCTAAAATCTAATATATTAGAAAATGATATTTGAAATTGAAATTGGTCAAATACGGGAAGTAAATTGAAAATACGATCGAAAATCAGAATACGCAACTTAGTACGTATTACGGAAACGGGGTATTACAATCTACCCACCTTACAAAAATTTCGTCCTCGAAATTTCATAAGGTGAAGGGTAACAGGAATGGTAACAGATAGATAAGGCTAGGAAGAAATATAACAAATAGAAAAGAGTAAAAGGAAAGAGTCTTACCAATCAAGATGAGAAGAGTTGAGGATAACGCTCTCGGATGACGTCCTCTCGTTCCCATGTGGCCTCTCCTGGCGCATGGCGGTTCCAAGACACCAACACTAAAGGTATGGCTTTGTTCTTCAGTGTCTTCACACTTCTATCCAATATGGCCATCGGCTGCTCCTGATATGATAAGTCCGGTTGCAGTTCCAGCTCGGAGTGATCCAAAATATGGCTATCATCCTTTACATACCTCCTCAACTGAGATACGTGGAAAACATTATGAACACCGTCCAATGATGGCGGCAATGCCAATCGATAAGACACATCTCCCACTCGATCCAATATCTCGAATGGGCTGATATATCTCGGACTCAGCAGCTTTCCACGAATACCGAATCGGATCACACCTTGGTAGGTGATATCCTCAGAACACATGATCTCCAACCTGGAATTCCATGGCCTCTCCGTGTGTCTGCCCAACTCTTCTGTCTGCTCTGAGCTGCCCTGAGATGATCTCTGATAATCCTGACTTTCTCTGTGGTCTGAATCAGGATCTCGGGCCCCAATAGTCTCCTCTCACCGACTTCATCCCAGCAAATCGGTGACCTGCACTTCCTTCCATATAAAGCCTCAAAGGGTGCATCTTAATACTGGCCTGATAACTGTTGTGTGTAAGAAAACTCAGCTAAATGAAGATGGTCTTCCCATGATCCCTTGAACTCTACCATGCAGGCTCTAAGCATGTCTTCAAGTATCTGAATGGTCCTCTCTGATTGTCCGTCTGTCTGAGGATGATAAGATGTACTGAATTTCAGGCGAGTGCCCAGACTCTCTTGGAGACTCTCCCAAAATGAGATCTGAATCTGGTATCTCTATCTGAAACAATACTGACTGGAACTCCATGCAGACGAACTATCTCCTTCACATACTTATCTGCCAGAACCTCTGTAGTCTGACCCACCTGAATGGTATGAAATGAGCTGACTTGGTAAGACGATCAATGATAACCCACACAGCATTATTACCTTTGGGACTACGAGGTAATGCCGTGACAAGTCCATAGTGATGTGCTCCCACTTCCATTCAGGTATTGGCAAGGATGAAGAGCCCGGCTGATCTCTGATGCTCAATCTTTATCTGCTGGCACACCAAGCACTTAGCTACAAACTGAGCTATCTCTCTCTTCATGGCATTCACCAAAATTGCTTCTTCAAGTCCTGGTACATCTTGTTTCCTCCTGGATGTATAGAATAGGCTGAACTATGTGCTTCCTCCAAATCTTCTGTCTAACTTCCCCTTGGGGACACAAAGTCTACCTCCAAAGTACAATGCACCATCCGGACGAATACAATATCCGTCCTCAATCCAGCCTCCACCTGAACTCGGAATGTCTGTAGCCTGGGGTCCTCCTTCTGAGCTTCCTTAATCTCATCTATCAATGAAGACTGGATCTGTAAGGTCATAAGCTGTCCTGTCTTCTCAGCTCCTCGAACCACCATCAAGTCCAATCTGATAAAGTCCTGATCAACTCCTTCTGCTGAGTGATTTGGACTAGCACTCTGTTCTCTGGCATCCTACTCAGTGCATCAGGAACTGTATTGACCTTGCCTGGATGATATTGCAAGTCAATGTCATAGTCTGCCATCAGCTCCAACCACGCCTCTCTGCCTCATGTTCAGTTCTTTCTGTGAAAAGATATACTTGAGGCTCTTGTGATCTGTATATATCAGCACTCTTATCTCCCAGAGATAGTGCCTCCAAATCTTCAAAGCAAAGATCACTGCTGCCAACTCCAAGTCATGAGTTGGGTAATTCCGCTCATGAGGCTTCAATTGCCTAGATTGCATATGCTATAACATGATCATGTTGCATAAGTACACATCCTAGGCCTTTACCTGATGCATCACAAAGATGACCATCCCTCCCCTCCCTGGGAGTTTTCAAGATAGGAGCGTAAATGAGCTTCTGCTTCAACTGCTCGAAGGCTACATCACACTCCTCTGTCCATATGTACCTCTCCCCCTTTCTGGTGAGCCTGGTCAACGGAGCTGCAATTCTAGAGATCCTGAACAAGCGTCTGTAATAGCCGGCTAGTCCAAGAAAACTCTTTATCTCAGTCACCGTCCTCGGAACTGGCCAATCCTTTACTTGCCTGGACTTTGCTCGGATCAACTGAGATACCTTCTGCTGACACATATGTCCAGGAATGTTATGCTGTCCAACCAGAACTCACACTTGTTCCTCTTGGCATGAAGCTGCTCCTGCTGAAGTGTCTGCAACACAATTCTCAAGTGTTCTGCATGCTCCTGCTTGTTCTTTGAATAGATCAAGAATGTCGTCGATGAAACAACAACAAACTGATCCAAGAAGGGCGAGAACACTCGGTTCATCAAGTCCATGAAACTGCAGGGGCATTGGTGACTCCGAAAGGCATAACGAGAAACTCATAATGGCCATAACGGGTCCTGAATGCCGTTTTCGGAATATCCTCCTTCTTTACCCTCAGCTGATGGTAACCCGACTGTAATCCAATTTAGAGAATACACGGGCTCCATGAAGCTGATCAAATAGATCATCAATCCTGGGTAAGGGATACTTGTTCTTGATGGTGACTTTGTTTAGTTCCCTATAATCAATACAAAGTCTCTTGCTACCATCCTTCTTGTTCGCCAACAGTACTGGAGCTCCCCATGGTGAAGTATTGGCCTGATCAATCCCTTATCTGAATACTCCTGCAGTTGCTTCTTCAAAATCTCTAACTCTGTCGGTGCCATCCTGTACGGAGCCTTGATATGGGAGCTGTTCCTGGAACTGTATCAATGGAGAACTCGATCATCCTTTCCGAGGTAGTCCTGTAATCTCAGCAAACACCCCGGGATTCATCCACACCGGCACCTTCTGCTTCTGAACCTCCGAAGTAGTGATCTGAGTCTTTCCCCTGGTGGTCTTTACTTCTCCTCTAAACTGGAACTCCGGCTGAAGTGGGATTCTAAATTGATCTTCTTCTCCCTGCATCAATCACTGCAAAGTACCGACTGAGCCAAGTCATGCCTAAGATTACGTCGTACCCTTGGTGTCTAGTACGAGCATATCTATGGCTAAGACCTTATCACATAGTTCTACTGGACAGTCAGTACAAACTCGGGAAAATATAACTACCCCATTCCCTGTACTTATCTCCCATTTGTGGTCTAACAATCTAACGGAATAGAATGTACAGCCACAAATTTTTCTGAGATATAACAGTGGGATCACCTGAATCGAAGAGAGCGAGAACAGATGTGAATGTACTCTGATGTTACCTGTAATCACCTCCTCTGAAGCCTCAGCCTCCTCTGCTGTCAGGTTGTAAGCTTGACCTCTGCCACGCCCTGCTGCTGTCCTACCTCCTCTCTGAACTGGGCGAATGGCATGCTGTGGAGGAAGTGCAGAGCTCTCCTCATCACTGGCCCCTGGTTCCTCTGCTCAGAGGCCCTGGTACTGCCCCGCTGTCCACTCTCGGTCCTGGAAGTGCTGGCAAGGTCTGTTTAGCCATCCCAATCTCCTGTGTGACATGCCTCTATGGAGTGATCTCTGGCTCCACACACCAAGCACAGTCCATTTGCCCTCCGGCAAGTCTGTCGAGTGTGCCCTGGCTTCTGACAATGACTACAGAATACCAGTGGTTGGGCTGACTGATAAGGTGCTGGCCTGAAGGTTGCCTCATCTGGATCTTCGCTGCTCTGAACGGGCCCCCTCTTCCCATAGGTACAAATGGCCGCTTCATGACCTGCTGTCTCATCTGATCCCCTTGCTCCTTCTCAAACCCACGCTCTACCTCCCGAGCGATGGTGAGAACCTCTGCATAGGTCTTCAGCTGCTGGGCATCAGGTACATCTGAATCTTCATCTGTAGACCCTGCTGAAACCTGCTCGCGTCGCTTCTCCTCGTCCATTACCATATACGGCGCGAAGCGGCTCAGTCGAAGAACTCCGCGGCATACTCGTCCACGGACTTGTTCCACTGCTGGAGCCTGATGATTGCTCCTCCATATCTTTCTGCGCCGTAGCAGGGAAGAAGCGGCTGTAAAAACTCTTGGAGAAGGCGTCCCCAATAACGGGCTTCTCCAGTCTAGCCTCCTCTGCGAGCCACCAAGTTCTCGCAACATCCTTTAACTGAATCTTAGCTACTTCACTTGGTTCTCCTTTCGGGACACGGCTGCATTCAGTAGGTCTGTAGTGTCCGTCAACCATTGCTCAGCCTCCAATGGTTTTCTCGCCTCCCGTGAAGATGGCCCGTTTGCAGCCGTCGGAAGTCGACACGTTCCCCCGGCCTCTGCTCCTTTCGGGGCTGCCAACTCCTGCCTAAGGAGCTCGTCTGCTGTTGCTGATTTTCCATCTGCTGTTGCTGGTTTTCCCAGCATGGTCTGAATGACCTTCAGGATATCAGCATTCTCTCCTCCTACGGGTCCATTCGGGACTTGCCCGATATTGTTACGACCCGATCGTCTCTCCATACCGAATGATAACTGGAATTGGAACAAAGGAAAGGAGTTTTAGGATACGAAGGAATTGATCAACGAAAGAAGCAAGAAGGACTCTATAACTTTGTACATTGTAGTTGGCATAAGCAAATTTCTAGAATTTGCTACTTGTTTGTACTTTAGGTTTGAGAGCCTAGGCTCTGATACCAACCTGTAACGCCCCGATTCCACGGATACGGGGACGTCACTCTGACGTATATACGTAGGTCATAAATTGCCCCCCACGTATATACGCTAAGCATAAAGTACAACAAGATCAGAGTACACGACAAAGCGTGGTATCTTACATATATGCCAACACAAGAGTACATATACAAATTTATACACGATATGATAATCATTACACTTTACAAGTGTCTTTTATCATAACAAGTCCAAAAGACAATATCAGTATGTATACAAAAGGGGCTCACAAGAAAAGGAAGATCTCGCGAGTCAATGGGGAAGAGTCTAGAGCTGATCAGCCTGCTCACTCAGATACGCTTGGTCCTCTGTGGATGGCTTCCACTTCGTTCCAAGCCTCAGAATCTGAATATGCAAATCCAAGGATCAAGACATATAAACAATAGATAGCTACAGCCAAGTGGCTAAGGACGAGTACAAGTGAGATGGGACTATATAAGTATATCAACTAACAGATATGAAAGCATGAATAGGTAAAGTCGTACAATAGATCTACAATTAACGTTTTATTATTATTACTTGTTTACTCGGATATCTAGCTATGTGGTCCAGCGTCCCAGTGCATAGATCCATATCCTAGTAATACAAGGTTGTTATGGAATCAGCGGTTGTATCGACGAACTATGTTTACAGTGGACCCCGTACATGCCCGGGATAACGGTCCAGGATTGTTCCGTTGCTTGGTGACGGAAGCCAGCCGCTAGGCTAAACAGGAGGGACTTATGTATGCCCTTATCAAGATGGTACCAGTAATACAGGAGCAAGCACTCCCCTCGTCCCCTGGAGGCCCAAGGTCAACCGGAACATGAGTTGCACAACATTCCTAAAAGCCACTGTAAACACGAACACATATCGATATCCGCATGTTTTCCCCCGACCCATATGTAAGTTGGTCCATTTTATACAAAAGTCAAGTGTATCATGCTTGGTTTTAAGAGATGGCATGATAAGTGGAGATATTCACTATTTAATAACGTATAAACAAGAATTATAATAACAAGTCATGGAGTATCAGAAGTAAAGTCCATCAGGTAGCATGTCATATAATATCAGTAATGAAGCATAAACATGAACAATGTATCACATGTATATAGAGGTTAAAGTCCAAAATCAGAAAAGGAAACACTAAGTTAAATAGTCAGAATTAGTCGACTAGGTGCAAGGGTTAGTCGACTATAGAAGTCTTAAGTCGACTACTAGTCTGCAGGAGTCGACTAATAATGGTTTCCAGAGAGTTGGAATTCTGTTTCAAGAATAGTTAGTCGACTAGGGTTAAAGGGTAGTCGACTAGTGGTGAACTATAAGTCGATTAACGGATACGCAAGTCGACTAAATCGGTGATATAGAAATTGGGGTTTATTTCATGGACATGTTAGTCGACTAAGGTACTATGTGTAGTCGACTAGAGGTCTCAAGTCGACTAATAATTGGGATAAGTCGACCAGAGCCGAGAGTTTGGTATTTTTGTTCTGGAATGGTTAGTCGACTAGGTTAAAATGTAGTCGACTAGGGGGTCTAGTCGACTGGTGATATGGTTTAAGTCACTAAAACTGTGATTTAGAAAGACTACGTTTCAACTAAGGTGGGGTTAGTCGACTAGGCCCTAGGTTAAGTCGACTAATCGTGGAGAAAACAGAAAACAGAACAGAAATTCTGATGGTTGTTGTTGGCCTAAAAATGGGATTTTTATGACCACAAGTGTATATGAATGATCATCATATGTACACAAAGAAGTAGTCTAGTCTTGGTGAGTAAAAATACTCACAAGGTAGGTTATTTGAAGGTTCTACGAGTCTTGAAGGATCGTTTGTCGACGATGTCACCAACTAGGTCTTTGGCGATACCTCCGACGAAGTGAGATGCGATCCAAATCCAAGAGTTGTGGTAGCTTGAGAAGAAGATGAAGACTTGGTGGTGATTTGGAATTAGGGTTTGAGATGAAGGAGGATTTGTTGAAGGCTATTTCTTGGTGAAGTGAAAAAAGAGAAAAGAATTGTAAAGGAAAGTTTATATAGGATTTGATTTTTGTAAAGGAGGTGTAATAAATAAATTGAGAGGGGTTTTGTGCAAATAGGGGGGATGGGGTGTCTCCCTTGGCCAATGGTGGCCGGCCATGGAAGAGAGAGGGAATGAAGGGCATTAATGGGGAAGGGTGTGGAGTTTTGGATATTTTGGAGGAGAAGATATTTTGGGAAGTTGGTGGGGAAGGAAAGAAGGAAAGAAAAAGGAAAAAGAAAAAGGAAAAGAATTTGTAAAAGAAAGAATTTGAAAAATGAGAATATTGAAAACACTGATTCCCGGGTTTAAATCGAGAATGCGGAAAACATTTCGAAAAATACCGAAATCGTCCGAAATTAAGTATCTCGGAACGACTCGTAAATTTTAACAAAAATCAATAATAATATATGAAGACGTATAGTGAAATCCGTTTGAAGAAATACTTTATAGTTTTAAAACTAAAATTCCCGGAATCAGTTAACTACCGACTCCGTTGGAATTTCATAAATTTATAAAATTCTCAGAAAAAGTATTTAGATAAGAAATGTCATTCTAAGAAATAATGTCTAAAAGATTTTCTTGAAATTCCTAACTGTTTGGGAATTAAAATTCCAGGAATCGATCAGCGATACTGGTCGACACCGGTTTTGAAGAAATCATTTTAATTCTAGAAAATTCCAGAAATTCACCTAAAATCTAATATATAGAAAATGATATTGAAATTGAAATTGGTCAAATACGGGAAGTAAATTGAAAAATACGATCGAAAATCAGAATACGCAACTTAGTACGTATTACG